>CM062815.1:436668933-437268933 GCA_031772625.1 Pinus tabuliformis | reverse complement strand
GAGGGGCTATTTATCAGTGCTATAGGTGTCATAAGTGGGGGCACTGCTCGTTTGAGTGTCCAGAAGGAGATCCAACTGGACAACGGGGTGCATATGTGGCGGAACTGGAGGAAACAGCAGCACTCCCTCAGGAGGCGGAGAATGCTCTGAAGACGGGAGAAGCTTTGGTGCTGCATAAAGTGTTATTGAAACCAGTCAAGGAGAGTCTCGAACAGTCATAGCACAAAGCTTTGTTCAGTGCAGTCTGTAAGTCACAAGGTAAGTGTTGTAAACTAATAATTGATAGCAGAAGTACTGACAATTTAGTGTCCACCGAAATGGTGGAAAAATTGGGATTAAAACACTCAAAACATCCCAATCCGTATAGAGTTTCATGGCTGCAAAAGGGCCATCAGTTGCTGGTGGATGAACAAAGCGAAGTCGAGTTTCAGATAGGCAAATACAAGGATAAGATTGTCTGCGACATCATGCCAATGGATGTCTGTCACCTGTTGTTGGACAGACCTTGGCAATTTGACGGAAAAGTGACCCATGATGGAGTGACAAACTGTTATAAATTCATGAAGGATGGAATCAAGCATATGCTTGTTCCTATCAAAGAGGAAGAAGGATCACCTGAAACAAGTGAAACCAGAGCCTTGCTGGTGAGTGGAAAACAGTTTGTAAAACAAGTGGAGGACAGTAAGATAGGTTATGCGGTAGTAAGGAAAGCCAGGATAGTCCTGCTACACACAAAAATATTGGATTTTCCCATAGAGATTCAACAAATGTTGGAAGAGTTTGCAGACATAGTGGTAGACGACTTGCCCGACAAGTTACCCCCCAAGCAAAGCATTAGTCATCATATTGATTTCATACTCGGAGCCAGCTTGCCGAATAAAGCAGCATACCGAATGAGCCCCAAGGATAATGAAGAAATTAGGAAGCAAGTGCAAGAGTTGTTGGACAAGGGTTTGATAAGGGAAAGCTTAAGCCCTTGTGCTGTTCCAATGGTTCTCGCCCCCAAAAAGGGAGGAGAATGGTGGATGTGCACCTATTCAAGGGCCATAAATAAAATCACCATCCGGTACAGATTTCCACTGCCACGAATGGATGATATGATGGACTGTTTAAGTGGGGCAGCTTACTTTTCGAAGATAGATTTAAAAAGTGGGTACCATCAGATTCGGATACGAGAGGGTGATGAATGGAAGACAGCCTTTAAGACAAATGAGGGGCTGTATGAATGGCTGGTTATGCCATTTGGGCTAAGCAATGCACCCAGTACATTCATGAGGCTAATGAATGAGATGCTAAAGGAGTATATTGGAAAGTTCGTGATCTTCTACTTGGATGATATCCTTATTTTTAGCAGGACAAGAGAAGAACACCTACAGCATGTGCGTAAGGTATTGGGAAAACTGCAGCAGAATAAACTGCTGATAAACTTAAAGAAATGTATTTGTCTGCCAAAGGAATTAATCTATTTGGGGTTTGTGGTAGCAGAAAATGAACTAAAGATGGATCCAGAGAAAGTGGAAGCTATAGTAAATTGGCCATCTCCGAAAATTCTGTTTGAGGTATGTAGCTTTCACGGATTGGCAAGCTTTTATAAAAAGTTTATCAGAAATTTTAGCGAAATTTGTGCACCCATGCTGGATACCATCAAAAAGGTGAGCTAGCCTTTTCGGTGGATAGAAGCAACATATTGAAGTTTCGAGTTGTTAAAAAAGAAGATTACTGAGAGGTCGATATTAAGGCTACCAGATTTTCAGAAGTTGTTTAAGGTTTGTTGTGACGCTAGTGGGACAGCGATCGGGGCTATGCTCAGTCAAGAGGACAAGCCTCTGGCATTCTTCAGCGAGAAGCTAAATGAGAGTAGGCAGATATACTTGTCATATGATAAAGAGTTTTATGCTGTGGTGCAAGCCTTAAAACACTGGAGGCATTACTTATTGGGAAGTGAATTTGTACTGTTTTCAGATAATTCTGTGCTACAGTATGTAATGCAGCAGCACAAACTCAACCACAAACATGCCAAATGGGTAGAGTATTTACAGAGTTTCAATTTCGTACTAAAGCACATCAGCGGGCAAGCAAATAAGGTTGCAGACGCGTTGAGTAGGAAAGCTCTACTACTGCAGGAAAGCACTGTACAGGTGTTGGGTTTTGAGCACTTACAAGATCTATACCAAACAGATACAGATTTTAAGGAGGCCTATGAGGCATGCCAGAACACTTTAGTAAGAGACAGTAGTCCAACCAAAAATTGTTGTTTAAGGGAGGACAGCTATGCATCCCTGACTGCTCGATGAGGGAGAATATTATTCGCGAAAAGCATAGCGGAGGTTTGGCAGGACATTTCGGCGTGAATAAGACCCTTGAGCAGCTTAGTCACTTTTATTTTTGGCCAAAAATGCGACGAGGTGTACAACGTTTTGTGACCAAATGCAAGGTGTGCCAATTGGCAAAGGGGCACAGCCAGAACACATGACTATATGCACTGTTACCCATCCCAAGCAGGCCGTGGGATTCCATCAGTTTGGATTTTGTCTTAGGTCTACCGAAGACGCAACGAGGATATGATTTAGTAATGGTAGTGGTGGAGAGGTTCTCAAAAATGGCACATTTTGTACCTTGCCGAAGAACCAATGACCCCACCCACGTGGCTCACTTATTTTTCAATGAAATTGTCAGGTTACATGGATTACCTAAATCTATCCTTTCAGACAAGGACGTGAAATTCACGGGACACTTTTGGCGTAACTTATGGAAGAAAATGGACACACATGTAAACTATAGCTCTGCATATCATCCGCAAACCGACGGGCAGACAGAAGTTGTGAACAGGAGTTTGGGAAACCTGTTACGCAGTTTAGTGGGGAGAATTCACAGATGTGGGACCGGGTGCTAGCACAGGTAGAGTTCGCCTATAACGACTCACCTAACCGTAGCACAGGTTTTAGCCCTTTCCAGATCTTGTATGGTATGCACCCACGGGAAGTGCACGAACTGCGGGACCTTGAACTACAGGAGAGGCGGAGTGCAGACGGAGAATACTTCGCAAACGCGATGCGAGACTTGCATGAACAGGTAAAGATGAAGATACATGACAACAGCATAAAGTACAAACAGCAAACGAACCCGAAGAAAAGGGAGGCACAATTCGACGTGGGGGACAAAGTCCTTGCGCATTTACGCAAAGAGCGTTTCCCCAAAGGCATCTACAATAAATTAAAATATAAAAAAATAGGTCCCTGTAAAATTCTACGAAAGTTTTCAGCGAATGCCTATGAGATACAGTTACCACCCGGAATAGGCATTTCACCTATTTTCAACATAGCAGACCTGTTTCTGTACACAACTGACCCGGAAAGAAAAGAGGAGGATGGAATCACACAACCTACACGGTGTACCTAGGAAGATGAGGAAACTTGGAAGAGACAGATGCCTTACATTCAACCTCCCGAGATTGAAATCATTCTCTACACTCAAGTGGTTAAACGAACTCGGCGAAAAGAGTACATGCAGTACCTGGTTAAGTGGAAGAACCGTCCCATCGAGGACAGTTCATGGCTTGGCACTAGGCAGATTGAATAGACAGGAACTTCCGTTGAGAAGGTCATGAACCGGAGCCATGATTTCTTTTTGCCCCGGGAGCCTAATGCAGGAGTATCTAGCTCGCCATGACCGGGTGAAGTCTCTCCAGGTTGGAAGATTGGCAAGAATCTGGAATGTTTTTTTTCAAGTTTATGAAGTCATAAGATAGGTAGTCCTTTTATTTTATTTATTTTTTAACTGTTAAAAGGTAAAGTTAAGTGCCGGTTAGAGTCATTACAAGTTTAATAGAACTTAAAGCTAGTTAGGAGTTGATCTCTTAAATTAGGAAAGACGAAAAGTAACAATACTATTTGCAAGCAGAACTTGTAACTGAAAACTAAACAGTTGTTCAACAAATTATTTTCCGTTCAACTCACCAAGAAAGACAGCTCGAATTAACTATAAATTCAGTATATAAAAGACGGAATGTAACACCAACAGAGGGTTCTGCGATTTGACAAAAATTATGAAATAAGAGAAACATATCTATTTTGCCTAATCATTTATTTTTGCATACCAAATATTGTCTGTCTACTGAATAACAAAACTTTCTTACTTGTATAACGAATCAAAACTACAGTATTGACAACCAGAGAGAAGCCACAGTGAGCGTATAGTATTTTGTATTTTTCACACATGAACAGACCATCAATAAATTAATCGACTGTATAATTGCAAGCGGAGTATGACACAGAGGGACTGACTGAACTGGAGTATCGCTGTCGGAGGCTCGGGAATGCCCAGAACCGCATGATAAAACAAAGAGGTAAACTACAGAGAAAGATAACACTTAAAAACCAAGAATTTCTCATAAATGTCTGAGAAATGAAACCATAGTCCAACCAGTTTATGTTCAAATCAATTCATAGTTAGTTACAATACACATATATAACTGTTGATAAAAAATCCAAGTGTCATGTCCAAGAATTCGATGAACCTTGGCCTAGGGTTTGGAGGTGGAAACCCCAAGGTTCCAAATGACAATTAATTGACAGAACATGCGACCGAGACTAAAGACTTACAGAGGACAATAACAACCCATGACAACAACAATTGACGAGACAACACTATAGTAAGTTACGGGAGCAGCGTGAGTCAAATACCATCAGAGGACCAGAGCCTACTGGAGAACACGCCATCCTTTGAGCGTTAAAAGAAGACCGGAGGACCCACGAGCCCAGGCCGAAGCACAACCTGCAAAATCAACAAGGAAATGTTATTACCTGAGCATTATCGTTAATTCAACGAAGAGACTACAAACAAAAAAGAAAGGTTTGAGTACTATTTACCTGTGCAAGCGGACCGGGAAGCCAAGAAGTCGAGCCTAGCTGAACGACTGAAACAGAGACTAGAGGAGCAGTGCTGGTTAATACGAATCTCAACAGGGAAACTCAGATTGAATCAAGGAGGAAGAGTATACCTGTTGGAGTTGCTGAAATCTGGGGAGCTAGTACCGGATAACCGAGAGCAAAGAATAGCGACATAACCAAGCACAAAACAATCATTACAGGCATTCCAAAACCATAGCAGAGTGACCAAAATAGAGAAGAAGTAACGGCACATGACAACGGAGGTCATATGATAGAGGTGAATACAGAACTGGACAACAACTCAAACTTCTTAACAACCTCAAGCTAAGGAACCATTGAATGGAACCCAAAAACTTACCGTGAACATCAACCAACAGATGAGCTAGCAGAAACGAGAATAAGTTATGCCGTTGAAGCTGAACAAACAATAGCCAGTTGCAGGGAACTGACAGTCGAAGACAAAGACCGTAGACAAACCCTCCCATGAACCGAACCCTCTCGAATGACTACAGGACCAAGATCTTTTACCTTAGAACACGCGAAGTAGCCAGGCCTGAGGCACATTGAAGGGAGTTGATTGCAGCAGTAATTGCACACACTTTCCAACCAAGACACATCACCATTTTGGCAAGTCATCACTGGAGAAGAGCCACCATTTGTGAATCTGGTGACCGCAAAACTTAACCCAAGTTGCACAGAGTTGTGGGACCGTGAGTTGGGCTACATCAAAAAATTATATATTTTTAATTTTATACTTTCATTTTAATTAATTTCAAATTTATTTTGGTTAAATTGATAAATATTTTATTTTTATTATTTTAGCTCAATTTGAATTTATAGATTAAGCTTAATCTTTATTGACATTTTTGTACCGTTTACATGTTAAACATAATATCTTTAATGATTAGATATTTACCTAGATTTAGGTGTTAAACTTGATCTTAAATTCATATTAAACGTGCAATGCAACTTATGTCATGTGAAAATACTGTTATAGAGATTTGACGGCAAGCAATGAGGATTCGGAAAACCAATGGCTTTCCACATGTCAGTTAAATTTACATATGAATACAACAAACTTCGATCTTTTACTTTTAAGCCTCCAACATTTCAAATTTTTTTCAAAAGATAATCGAATATTGCAAACTTTTAGGGATCGTTCACTTTCATCGCGTTCTCATGTAATGCTTAAAGTTAGCATCCACATACAATCACAGGGTGTGAGGATTGGCCATCCTAAAGTTACAAAGATTATAGGAATGTGTACAAAGTTAGAGATAAGTTAGCATACAGCTTTAAAAGATATTAAAATGAATTTATGTATATTAAATTTATACATAAAGCTAACTTAATTTAGCCATCTTATGAATATACAATAAGCTAATATAAAATTTCAAAAATATTAAAACAAGTTTATGCCTATTAAATTTGTATGTATTATATAACCTTTTGTTGGAGAATTTTATTTCTTTCCGTAAATCGAAATTATTGTTCAGCTTTGTGAATGGAATAGGGAGTGGAGTTATTTTTGAAGTTACAAAGGTGATATAAAAGTGTATAAATTAACAATAATTAAATAACTTAGTTTTCTAAGTAACAAATTATATAGTTATAAAAGAGATATGGAATAATTATTTTAAAATAAAACTTAATCAAAATTTAATATCATTATGAGAAAAATATTTAACATTTTATTTTGAAATCTTCTTAAAAAATGAAATCTAGATGTCTTATATAGTCGCTCTTTATGCTCTTCTTACGTTACATTTATAAAATAAGAGCTCTTTATGCTCTTCTTACGTTACATTTATAAAATAAGATACGTTGACTCATTCGAAATTTTTAATTATGTATTCACTAATATATTTATTATTCATCCATCCACATGTCTCTTCCATAAATAATTTTAATTTCTAAAACTTTTCTAACTTGTTTTTCTCAGCTAGTATTTCATTTTAAAAAATTCTAATTTCTAAAAATGTATATTATTATTTCCTCTCTCAAGTATTGTTCCAATTTCAATGTTTTTTATTATCTTTTCTATCTTTCTTTACTTTTTCCTGTGTTATTTCATTTAAAAAAAAGGTAAGATATTATATTAAATTTATACTAATACATATTGTTAATGTCTAACTTCCATTTCAAATTCCACATAGAAATAAAATCTATTTTTACCTTCAATGCATACTCTTATGGAATGCATGTAATTATCCTCGTATAAATATTATTTTCACGAATTTACTTATTCATAATGTAATTTTCAATTGGATTCACATAAAGGATATATTTCTTAAAGTATTTAATTTATATCAACATTACGATTAATTCCAATATAATCAGTATATTAACATTACCATTGTTTCCAATATAATCAATACCAATTGAAAATTTCTATGTTATCTATGTTTCATTTACTCATATAGTTTAATTAGACATTTTTATTGCAGGAAGGAAATTAATTTAACATCTAAAATTTCTATGTTATCTACACTCTGTTTACTCATGGTGAGAGGCTCGTGGTCATTGAGGTGTGATTTCTCTATCATGTATTAACATCTCTTTACAACATTTACACATGTCTAGTAATAATTGGCAATGTTTATTTATATATTCACAGGAATTTACATATACACATCAAATAGTTCATTTTTCCAACAAGTTTAAATCGTATTAGCATGTTCACAACATCATATTCAAATTGACAGATAATTTCCTATGCACAACTTAGGTGTTTAACTTAACTCAGTTTTTATTACATATCCATGTGGTTCTTCATATCCACTTGAAAAGTTATTAATATATTTGTATAAGTAGATTACTTCAATAGTACAAATAAGATATATCCAATCATATATATTTACCATCAAATCAAGTCACTTGTTCATACACCCAATCAAATTATCCAACAACATTAAGTAACTCTTAATATGTTCATGATTCATGTATATTCATGACGTGAAGAATTATTAAATGATTGTATAATCCAAAAGAGTACCAAACATCAATCTAGTCAAACCACATCAATCAAGAAAGTTAGGTAATTACAAATCTAGAATGCACATATATATTAGTGTAAATTACAATGAAACTAAAGGCATTATAATACTAAAAAAGTATATTTACTTTATCAACATACAATATTGACACTCTCATGATATGATTATTTTATAAAAAATAACATCACATTATTAAAATAATATATTAACTATTTTTAATGAATCTTAAATTATTTAAAATTTAATAAAAAAATAATAAATTTGGGGATAACAATATGAATAATGAACATGAGATCAATTATAATATGCGAATGATATACAAAGGTTACATCAAATCATGTTAACCGAAAACATCTATCTAAATGATGAATATATAAAACATAAAGTAAATAAAATGTCATTAAATCAAAATATTTAACACTTATTATAAAATCACATATTTTAGACAAAAGAAAAGTGTTATAACTTTTTTATAGCTACAATTAAATATAAATTAAAAATAAGTTATAGAGGATCAAAGTTAAAATTTACATTATTGTTAAAGCATATATTGTTAAAATCATAATACAATTGGTTTCAGAAGTTCTTAAATATTGTTCAAATGAACTCTTTTAACAATAACTATAATTATTTATTGCTAGTTATATTTATCCTCGTGCAAGAGAAACTATCTCCATGAAATATTGTAACTTGTAGTGCATGCTCAAATTCTAGAAAATTGTAAAGTAATATTGGTATTTAATAAAATGTGTATATATTGAATGTTGAAAATATTGTATGTTATATAAATGATGAAATATTTATAAATATGTGAGTTTAGGATGGTTTGTCATTTGTTATTTCTCTCTGTAAAAGGGGAAGTGTTTTGCATAAAGAGTTAGATTACCTTCCTACACTTAAAGAATGTAATACATGTTTGGCTATAAACATTTACCTAGTTTAAAATTAATAAGTACAGTAGACAATGGCTATAGTATATTTTTTCATATTTAGAGTCAATACAGAATATAAAATACAACTTTTACTCGAAATATATATGTTTATTATTATAATGAGAGAAGTATAAAAATTAATAATGTGAATATATATTAATATAAAATCTATATATATATATATAAATTCGCAGCTTACGTTTGGCATCTCCCTCCAGTAGATGCATGTCCCTACATTCATAGTGCAATTTACCAAGTGTGATGAAATCATGATAGTAATGAAAAAACGGTAGATACTATAAGAAGGCCCTGGCATTTGCAAGAGTGGCTCAGAGCAGAAGCAACCACCACTACTATTGTCAATGTTGTTGTTTTCTTGAGAAGACAAAGTTGAGTCCCTGTTGTCAAAATGAGCAATCCAATTAGTATTTTGAGCTGCATGGTGTTGATAGGAACACTCCACTGTGTTCATGGCGGGGCGCCAAAGCCATTTGGATCAAAATATGGAGATAAGTTTATGGGACACAAGATAGTAGAGGCACCGGGAAATATAAGTAGGTCCACGTTTCCTATGGAGAAAGATGAGAGCAACGGAACGAAAATAGTTCAAAAGTAAATCGCTCAATGCAACATTACATTCCATTTTGTCAATCTTTCTATTTTTTAATTATTTGTTGTTGGAGTCTGAATTGACATTGAATGCTTCAATGTATGTGTATTCAAACAGAAGCAGAAGCATTATTAACAAGAGTACAAGAGGAGGAGAGGAAATGAGCGTGTTGTCATGTGCAACGGGTAATGCTATTGATGACTGTTGGTGGTGCGACTGCAATTGGGAGTGCAACAGAAAACGAATCGCAGATTGCAGCATTGGATTTGGCAAGCATGCCATCGTAGGCAAAAATGACAAGTTTTATGTGGTTACAAATTCCAGTGATGATGCCATGAATCCATCCCATGTTACGCTGTGTCATGCCGTGATTCAGACGGAGCCGCTATGGATCATCTTCCACAATGACATGATCATCTAGTTCAAGGAAGAGCTTGTTATTCACAGCTTCAAAAAAATATATGGACGAGGTGCCAATGTCCACATTGGTAAGGGCCCGTGTATCACCATAAAAGAAGCAACAAGCATCATGATTCACGGCATCCACATTCATGACTGTAAAAGTCTAGGAAACGCTGCAGTAAATATGTATCCTATAAAGATCGAGAAAAATAAATCATGGAGATGGGATGTCCATCTCGAGAGCGAGGCACATATGGGTGGACTATTTCTCTATGTCTAACTGTGAAGATGGCCTCATTGACGCAATCAAGTCATCCACCTATATCAACATTTCCAATAGTTATTTCCCTCGCCACAACGAAGAGACTTCACATACTCATTCGTTCATTAATTGAAATTCACTCTATTTATTCCTTATCTTCTACCTTCACAATGCTCAATGGTAGGTGATGCTATTGGGTCACAATGACGACCACCACCATGACAAATTTATGTAGGAAACGGTTGCACTCAACCGTTTTGGCTAAGGTCTCGTCCAACGAATGCCAAGGTGAAATAATTTAATTGTTATTTCATTAATTTCCCATCTTATTTTGAATTTTATTGTGACGGAAAAGTATGAAATAGCTATTATATTATTGAGAAATTAAATTATGAATTTACTGGATGTAGGTGTCGATTTGGATACTTCCATGTGCTTAACAATGATTACACTAAGTGGGGAATGTATGCCATCGGTGGAAGTTAAAACCCCACCATACTGAGTCAGGGAAATAGATTCATGGTATCTGCAAATCCCTTAGCTAAATAAGTAACCAAGAGGCAAAACGCCACAAAAAGTGAATGGAAAAAATGGAGTTGGATATCAGAAAATGATGTGCTGCTAAATGGTGCATATTTCATGCCATCGGGATCGTAGGTTCTTTCGACCTATGAAACCACATATAGTGCTAGACCAAAGAGTTCATCCCTTGTGGAAAATCTCACCAGGAATGCAAGCGTGCTCTCATGTAAGAAAGGAACTGCCTACTAATTCCATTGTCTTGTCAACCACTATCACGAATGAATTTGACTGCCCTCAAACATTGTCATTGCTTCTCAAAATAGTGTCTTCATTCATTTGAGTGCCCACAAACATTGTCATTACATTTCAAAACTGTGTCTTCTTGATTCCCCCCCTTCTCAAAGTTCTCAATTCCAAAAATTATTGGCCCTCCTATGCATGGTTTGCAACTTTAGCTAATAATGAGGAGCAATTAATTTACATTATCTTTTTTACTAAGTTATGTAGCATATGGATGTGTAGCTGCTTTTTATTACCTTTTCAATTTCGCAAATATAAAATGTTTGTGTTTATAAATATAAGTGATTCATTTTTATATCAAAATGTTTAAGAAACTTTCAACCACATTCTCATTGTCAGTTGCATGATCAACAAAGTAATTAAGAATATAATATGTAGAAGTTACATGTGCTTTAGTTAGTAGAACAACCTTCATGTTATTTTCAATTGGTTCATGATTATACCATGTTTATGTTACTTGTTCATCATCAACAACATAGAAGTGTCCTTGAGGGAGGTAAATCATATTATCAGCCACAACTAGATCTTCTTGTTCATCCACTTCTTCTTTTTCTTCAACATGTGCTTGGACATGCCCTTCTTATTGACCATCAACATGAAACACATGGCTACAATGAGTATCGTGCATAAGAGAATCATAATTCAGAGGCCAAATTCTAGTCCTCCTCAAGCCAGCCCTAATATTTCATGGTTTGAGAGCCCTTTTAATAGGCTTTACTTGCAAGCTCTAGTAGCCCAAACATTTTCACCTCAACCCTTGGATTCTTTTTCATCCACGAAGCTCACTTTAACCTAAAATAGTTCTAGAAAGGAAAAAGCACACTAAGATCAAGGGGATACAATCTGCTAGTGGTATAAGATGGTAGTGTTAATATTTTGATGCCCAAAATATATTCCTCCTCAATTTTTTCCACAACAACAAGGCTTCCATGGCCACCTAAACAATAGGTGTATGCTCTTAGGCAAGACACCACTTGGTATAGATGCAAAAAAGTGACAAAGCCAATTCAAAAAAAAAATCCTTAGTCGTCTATGCATGGGGATGTGCAGTCATGCATGCACATAGTTCACAATTTCGTATATAGTTGTTCAATTGATTTTTACTTTTGAATAGATAAAATCTTGGGATTGAAGAACCAATTGCATTGACACAAATTAGAATAGTTATCCACTCCCTGCTTTTAGGAAAAATATTTGGCACATTTTGGCCCCCTCTCTTGGCAATTACGCGCATACCACAATTCCTTCTTGCATGTAAACTTGCTTCATCATAGTTCCGTATATGGTATGGAGCATAATAATGGTTATCGTATGCACTATAAATATTATTATAGAAACTAGAAACAATTACAGGGTGTAGATTTAAAACTCTATGTATGTCAAGGACCTTAGTTGTACACAATACAAGGTTTGGATGCCTTTTTTAAAACCAAAACCACCATGGTTTACCAGGAAACCCATCTTTGAATGGGTTTTGCCTGCCCTGATCGATTTGAAAAGCTATGGATTTGAGTTTTATCAACTCTAGCCCATGTCCCAACTGGTCCATCTCCTTACACGACTGAAGCACCTCAACCTCCTCCTCTTCAGTTATAACTGTAAGAGGCCGTCTATGTTCTGTATGAGAGAGCTCATTTATCCAATAATGTATTGATGAGGGAGAAATACCGTGATTTTTTACAGATGCCCGAAGTTAATACCATTAAACTATATATCGTCAATTACAACTAACATTTTGTCTTTTTTTCAACCTCTTATAGCGTTGATCTTGTTAGTTGAACTTGCACCTTAGACTTTGGTTGATGGTGGTAAAACATCATCTTTTGCCTCATAGTTATGCTCAAAAAATATTTCTTGGAGCATTTTTCACATTCACATGATCTGTCCTATCATAATTTGATGAAGTGCATCACAACTAGGCACCCCCGGTCTCTCGCCTACCACTTCTCCTTGTACAAGCAACATAACTAACTCTTGCCATAAATGAAAATACCTATAGAATTATTGCATGCATTTAGTTAACAATAATATATTATATAGGCTCAAAGAAATGTTGAAATTCAACATTCGTATATGCTATTAGTATTTTTGCTTTCCTACAACCAATTAACAACATGTTAATTGATTCAAATATTCTAGGATATTTCAATAGAGAATTTTCAATAACATGGGCGATAATAGAGACACAATTCACAATTAAAACTAGTAGTAGCTTAACAATTTTTCATACATATTCCTTATTCATAGTATCCTTGAAAAACAAATCTACACAAGGAATTTTTTATATGTATTCAAATATATCACTAATTGTTTTTTGAGAACTTGTTTTTCTACATAAAATAATATGACTATATTTGCACTTGGAAAGTTGTTGCGAGCATGCTGAAATTGTCCTAGAATTGGTTGTATGTTTTCAGTTATATCAATAAATGTTTTTGATATAAAAAGTTATGACTTGTAATAAAATGTGGTAGACATTGGAGGAATTTCAATTAAAACAAGTGACACCTAGTTTTTGTTCTAGTTAAGATGTTGATATGGTCTACTTCTTTTTGATAACTTGTTTTATGACTTAAAACAAAATTATGTACTCTATTTTAAGGCATAGAATATATGGTTAGTTTTTAAATGTTATTATTCTTATAGATAACACTCTCCTTGCATGAAGGACACTTGTTTTATAACTTAAAATAAAATGATGTACTCTATTTTAAGGCATAGAATATATGGTTAGTTTTTCAATGTTATTATTCTTATAGATAACACTCTCCTTGCATGAAGGAAGTTCTAGGATTTCCTTATTAAAGGTTATATTGAGCTATTAATTACCTTTAAAAGGACTTAGCCTCATGTCCATGATCAATGACTTTACCAACATAAAACTCGATCAATCACTTTATAATGGTTTGTTATTCTCCTATTATAAGAATGGTTCTTAGTTTGGTAATATTATTATTCCTATAGATAATGCTCTCTATGAATGAAGGAAGCTTTAGGCTTTCCTTGCTAAAGGAAATTAGCAACTCAGTAGAAGATCTAGTCTTGCCTTAATAATAGTTAGTGATTCTCCTATTGTGGGAATGGTTCTTAGTTTTTCAATATTGTTATTCCTATGGATAACACTCTCCATGAATGAAGGAAGGTCTAGGCTTTCCTTAGTAAAGGTTTTATTGAGTTGCTAATTTCCTTTAAAAATATTGAGCCTCATGTCCATGAACACTCACTTTTCCAACATAAAACTTATCAACATAAAATTCGATTAATTGATTTCTAATGGTTAGTAATTCTCCTATTATGGGAATGGTTCTTAGTTTTCAAATATTTTTATTCCTATAGATAACACTCTCTAGACATGAAGGAAGGTCTAGGCTTGCCATAGTAAAGGTTGTATTGAGGTTCTAGGATAACCAAGTTGATGTGTCTATCTATGAGAAACACAATTTGCCCTAAAGAAAAATAGGATTATTCATTTAAGATTATTCCCATAGATTTTATTCAAATCAAAAATTGTGTTGAGCCCTAGTCATTCCAACATCATGAATAATATAAATCATCCCAAAATATCATTGAAACCTTCAGAACCAAGTATCATAGAATTTTCATAGAATAGCTATGTTAGTTCCAAGGAATGATTTACAATATCTACGATAGAGAATAACCCAATAAACCCTTATTTACAAAATTAGTCTTCGAAGTAGGTCATGTGAATGCTCAACAATAGCTACAAGTCTCTAAATATCCATAATTCATCTAACTAAAGTAACCAAGAAGCATGACCAAGTTTTGTTTAGGCTGAGATTTTCTTTAATAATATGGTCAAAAAATTTCACATTAAATCCTCCTAGAACCCAATGAAAATGACTCAAATCTGTCTCATGCATGGTCAAAATACACCACCAAATAAATGCATTACGTATTCTTGAATAACTAAATTCACTTTTGAATAATAGGACTGAAACCATAACTACTGGAAACCTACAACCTGCAAGGACAATTTTTTTATAGTTCAATGTTGTATTTGGATTTCATGGTTTCCTATTGTTGTTTGTGCATGAGGCAATCTGTAAGGATAAATGTTTTTACAATTCAATTTTTTGAGTGCATTTCATGGTTTCCCGTGAAAGTTTTTACACGATTCTATACTATATAGTTTTTTTAAAAAACATAATAGTAAGAACAATAACAATAAATGACTTGGACAGAGATCAAGCAACCTAATAAAACTAAAATACATATTGTTCAAAAATTGAAAACAAAATGAAATACATATTGTGCAAAAACTAAAATAAATAAAATGAAATACATATTGTCCAAAAATTGAAATAAATAACCTGAATATACTATGAAATTTTCTCTAATGGTATATATCCAGGGTTGGTGAATAGTTGGAATGTTAAAAATGTAAATTTAGCAAGGGTTGAACTTATTTTATATCTTTTTGCAGTTGAATTTAAATGGTAACAAGGATTTACTTTGACTGCAATCTCCCAACGATGGGTAATTTTCTATGGTTGATCTGTGTGTTTCAATATGTTTTAATGGGAAATTTAATGAGGTGGGTGTGATATATTGAACACAGTGGGTTGAATTGTTCAATAATACAACAATTATGGCTGACATACAACAAATTTTTATATGTGTAGGTATGAATGTGCATTGTGATACTTAGCTCCAATTTAGTTCAGTGGTGGCTGAAGTGATGGGTACCTTGTACTCATGGATTAGAGCATTTTGGGAGAATTTACAGTTTTATTTGTTTTCTAGTTGGTACAATATGTTTTATACTCTTGATATATAAAAGACTATTTATGGAGAGTTGTGGGATGAGTCAACATTTTGGGAAAATTTTGACATAAATTAAAATATATTTGCACTTAATGTTATATATATTTGTTTAAATATTGGTTTCACATGTGTCAATTTTTTGGTGGCTTGGTGGGACCAGTACTATAACAACTACAGGTCCATGCACAACATTAGACATCTCTCCCCTACTAATTTTTAGTTACAATATGTATGTCAAGAGTAACAAATATATTTGAGAAGAAAAGGATAACAAATAAATTTGAGAAGCAAAATCATAAATATAACTAATTATTTTTTAGCTACTTAAGAATTTCATTATATTTAGAGGCACAACTTAGTATGAGGGACATGTGTAAATTCCCCTCCTCAATCTTGGGTAGAGACTTCTCTTTTAAAATAAAAATAAAAAATCTCTCTACATAAGAGAGAAATATAGGTTATAATAATAAAAACTAAAATGAATGTGCATATTTTGTTACTTTTAATTAAAAACGTTATAAAAAATCAATAATTATATTCTCACTTTATTTCTCCTTTATTGATATTAGAAACATATTTTAAAAATGTGTGCTAAAAACATTTTACTCTCAGTTTTAAGTATAAATAAACTAGCAATTACACGAAGTGTTGCAATGGAAATGTCGTAAGTCGGTAAAATATGAAAAAAAGCATATATGAAGAGTGATTCCTCCCCATGGAAGTAGATTCTTCAAGGGATCACCCACCTCTATTTTAGAGTAAATGTTTGTGTATCCTTCGGAAGCAACAATTCAAACTAGACATTTCCCATTGGTTCAGCTTCCAAATCCATATCATTGTAGTATTTCATTCCCCAAAACAATGCATTGTCATCTATAAAGGCACCATCAAAGACATAAATAATACTAGGGATATCTTAACTTATTAACATTTAAATGAAAAATTGATAAGGTGTTGTCAGAAATAGTGAAGTGGGAAAACATAGGTGAAAAGGATTGAGCTACTTATGAAGAGATGCATATGGATCAAGGGACTTGTAGTTGAAGCTGTAAATTTGGGTCAAGTTGTTGAAGTTTGGATGTTGAGTAACAATATTCCAAACATCGTAATTCATCATGTAATTGAATTTTGTGATAGGATTTTCACTCTCCAATACTCTTTGTAGTTGATCTTGACATGCCAATGTATTTTAATTTGGAACATGTAAAAAGTGCATCGTACAAGAGAAGATATGTTGCTATTAGTGGGTGTTTTTACACCAATAATTGTTAGATTTGGGGAATATCTCTTGGAAAGAATTGAAAGTTCATGAGCTTTGTATTGTGTCAATTAATAAATAAACAAAATCAAGAGGACTCTGCCAAAGTGGATAGGTTTGAAATACTCAATACAAGGTCCAGGAGAAGTGAGATTGGTGTGGTAGCCACCAAAGCATGTAGGGAAAGAGACAATAGTGTCATATTTGTGACACAACAATGGAGATTCCTCTCACCTGAATATATATATATATATATATATATATATATATATATATATATATATATATATATATCACCTTCCAAGTAAATACAACAAAACACAATTCATCACATTAAACTAATTTCATAAGAACTTTAAATTCAAATCGATCCAACCTTCATTAATGAATTAATCTAGCCAACATTATTAATCACTAATCCATAAAACAAGGAATGGCCGCAATTGAGTTTTTCTCAAATTGTCAATTACACATAAGCTGGGGTTTTCCTTTCTAAGGCATGGAGAGATAAAATATTGGATTTTTACTAGTTACTATAATTTGGGACATTAGTTTGGAGTGCATTCAACATTGCCAATAAAATTCTATGAGAAAAATCATAAACTTCAACTGAAAATCATATGGGAATGAATCACCAAGATCTTCAATTTACAATATGAACATGGGAATGGGCAACTGTGTTTGTCATCATTGGTTAAATAGAGTTACGCTTTTGTGATAAATTAAGACATGTTGTGGATGGTCAGTGTTAAGAATAATTATCCTAGGTCAAAATGAGTCTATAAACTCCACATTGTGTCGTAAAATCACATGAAAAAAGGATAAGCTAACACACTCTACACATGGCATCACAGTCCAAAAAAACATTCGATTCCATATTTTTAGTGTATTTCGAAGTGGGATTTTTCACGTTGAATTCATCTTCAACGAGATTTGGAATTTATAATACTGTGAGAGAGGTGGAAGGCCTAAAAAATATTCTTTCTCTCTATTTCCTTCAGGTACTCCTGATAAAGGATGCGTGTTCAGACAGGATCTAATCTAGAGTTACAATCAATCCCATAATGAATGATTGGTCATAGCCATGCATCACTTTTAGGTTGAACACATCTCCTACCAAGCTTATTTATGGTCTAACCTGCTTTGGCTTCACCTATAAAACAAAAAATATTTTCAGAACTTGGCATGACTGTAGTCCAATGAATTACTCTAAGCATACATATTGAATGTAACAAGACTTACGGGGACATACAAACTTCTGCGACGACCTTGTTAGATTTGTTCACAAGGTTAAAGAAATGCTTGGCATGACATCCTTCAACATGGTAATTTAGACATAGCCATTTTAATGGAAAATGAGGCATTGTAGTTCTGGCAGCTAAACTAACATCCACATTGAACCCAAACCCAACACTAACACTGGCACTAGCCTTCACCAATATGACAAAATTTCTATCATTAGCTGGGTCATTCAAGACATTTTTTGAGTCTCTTGGAATCTAGAAACCTTCTTACAGTTCTACAAATAGAAGAAAACAACACAGAGCAAGGTATTACAATATTTGAAACATTTTATACTACATTCTATTCCCTCGTAAAGAAAATTCTCACCAATTTGAGTGTCGATGAGAATAAATAATTGTTAGTGACCCATTTCATTTTCAAGTTCTACATATTGATAATTTCCAGGAATTGAACAACCACGCCAACATAATGGAAACTCGGAGCAATGGGGGAGAATGCAATAGTAATATCACTGGAAAAAAGTAGGTCCTTATTGTTAGATCATAATTGAATTTGGATTTTCACTCCTTGCTTACATTTGATTAGTTAAGGTAGTATTCTCATTGGAAATGAAGTGGATGATTTGGGAAAGTAGAAAAAATAAGGCTTATTTCTGGTAAGAGGATAGTTAGGTATGTAAAACCTACCCGATAAATAAATTTATTTTGTTCATGCAACTATCCTGACCAACAGGATCACACGAAAGAGGTAATCTTGTGAAGCCTCTAATATGTCGAAACTGATGATTTCTTGGGATTTTTTTTTTTTTGGAGAAATTGAATCAAAGAAATGAAATGGATTATACCATTTTCAACTTCAAGTTAGTTGTATATGTATACCATTGTTCATATTCATAGCATTGGCCATAACGATTGATTTGTCAGAGTTATATGAGAATAACCCAAAATAAATGAATTTTTAAAACACCTCCATTTTTCACTTATAATTTATGTAATTCATGAATATTAAACAAAATCCTCCATTTTTCACTCATAATTCATGTAATTCATGAAGAAAAGCGACCTACCTCTTCCTCCACCATTTTTTTATATATGAGGAGCTAGGTAAGCCTATGTTTTGATTTTGTCAATTCAACTTTGTATATTATGACTTGATATGTATTGACATGTTCTTAAGATTTGTTTATATTCAATTGTTTGATATGTAGTAATATGCTTTTGAAGTAACTCATTTTTCTTTTTACTGAGTTATATGTTGTTCTTTTAATTTGGAAATGATGAATATTGAGTTATATTTCCATTTATGACTGCTCCAATGGAATCTGCCTTCAAGTGATGACACCATCAAAACTAAATGATACAATAATCAATACCAATAGTGAACCCTAACTAAGGTATCTTTTTTGTTAGATTGTAAATAAATTGGAGTTTGAAAAAATAAGGCTTATTTCTAGTAAAGGGATATTTAGGTATGTGATACCTTCCCAATAAATAAATTTATTTTGTGCATGAAACTATCTTCATCATCAGGATCACACCAAAGAGGTAATCATCTTGTGAAGTCTCTAATATGTCCAAACTAATGATTTCTTAGGAAAAGAGGCTTTTCAAGAAATTGAATCCCAACGATAAAATGGATTGTACCATTTTTAACTTCAAGTTAGTCTTATATGTAAACCATTGATCATATTCATAGAATTTTCCATAAAGAATAATTTCCCAAAAATATATGGGAGTAACCCAAAATATGTGCTTTCAGTGAATCTTCAAACAACCTCCTCCATTTGTCACTTAGAATTCATGTAATTATTCAACTTGGTATTTTATGACTTTATATATACTAACATGTTCTTAATATTTTTTTATATTGAACTATGTGATATGTAGTGATATGTTTTTAAGGTAACTTATTTTGTTTATCTTGAGTTAAATGTTGTTCTTTTAATTTGTAAATGATAAATATATTTCAAACAATTGGGTCCATTTGTGATTGCTCCAATGGAAATTTCCTTCAAGTGATGACACCATCAAAGCTAAATGATCCAATAATCAATCTCGATACTCAACCTCAACTAAGGTATATTTTTTAGTTAGATCATAAATAGATTGGAGTTTTTGGTATTTTTTTTGTTAGATCGACAATAGATTGGAGTTTTTTCTTCACATTTACATATGATTGGTTGGGGTAACATAAGACCTTTTTTGTCTGGGAAGAGAATATTTGTGTATCTAAAACCTTCCTGATAACTAAATTTATGTTGTGCATTCAACCATCTTCCACATGACGATCACATCAAAGAGGTAACAATTTAGTCACCCAAATTGATCATTTCCTAATAAAAGAGGATTTGATGACCTAACAATCACTAGAAATTCAAAGATTTTTATTGAAAATATAAAAGTTTATTTGTCAAATTAATTGATCCAGTTCATTTCAATTATTATTTAGGAATAGAGATTTTGAAAAAAATATACCATAACAATTCTTCAAACAAAATATGAAAATAATGGATCAAGAACGATTTACTCTACAATTAAAAATAAAAAATCTAGTGGAGTAAGTCGGTCATAAAACATCACTAAACTAGAGGATTCCTCCTTGGTTGCATTGGTAGGCAGAGGCGTTGTGGTGTTGGATGGATAGCATATTAGAAATGCGCTACCAGATCTTGAGCGAGGGCTTTAAGCACACCATCTAGATGGAAAAATCATGGCTCTGGAATTCTTAGCCCTAGCAAAGGCCAAATCTTCCTTAATTCTTTTCGACCTTGGCTTGATAGAGAATCTCAGGGCCCTCGTGTTGGAGAGACCGCAGTTGACGAAAATTGGCTCCCTGCAAATTGACAAAGAAACCATCCTTCACAAGCTCCACAATTATCTGCTCATTCTTGCAGACGAGCTCAAAGTTAGGGTTTACCAGTCCTCAGAAACCCAACAGGCCGCCAACAATCTAGAAGACCTGGCCGCCGCAACACTATGCATCCTAGGCTTTGGCACAAACACAATCACACTGAGCTTGGCAGAATGAAAGGGATCACACATCCAGGCCTCCCTCTAGAAATGGCTGAAGGATGGCCCTGAGCCCACGAAAAGGACTAAGACTGGCAGAGGGCTTGAGGAGTTAATCAACCCTCGGTATCAGGACTAGACTACCCAACGGAAAACGCTAGGTTTGATATATGATGTTACGTATTCTCCAATAGTGTCAGTTAAGGATGATTTCCAGTCTACCGACCTGGGCATCAAGGGCATATGGGTAGTTGTATACGACCTTACAGGAAAGCAGGCAACCTCTTGGCGAAACCAGAAAATAGGGTATGTAAACCTCGTGGTAGAATCAACTCTATAATGGTCACTGAGGACTTCCCCCCATCGGATTCACAACGCACCATACAGATCAGGCAAAAGGAAAAATGATGTGGGCAGCCAAAAGGTAGATTAGTTCATACGCTGGATAGATCTAGTCATCTACAGACTAATATCCCCTATTTACCATTGGATAGAGGACCTCGCATTAAGAGGGAAAGGAGAACCCTCTACGACGATCACGACAGCACAGGGGAAGGTATGGGGCACCTGTCTAAGTGCGCCTTATACAGACCTACCACCACATCGAGAACAAGATATAGCAAAGAGAGAACCAGAAAAAGCATTGATATGCTTAGATCTATTAGATCCAGGCACATGGGAAACAAATGGAGCCCCTCCTCAGACAGACCCACACTAAAATGTGGAGGATATGATTCAAATCTTCATTAAAACACTGGAAGGCAAGACTATTTTTTGGAGGATCTAGAAAGGGAGGATGATTCAGGAGCTAAGAAACAAAATACAGAACCACCTCGATATACCAACATGCTGGCAAATTCTGATCTTCTCAGGCCACAGTTTTAAGGAAACCTCACACTCCAGGATTACGGCATCACCACCGACTCGACCATCATAATTAACCTGCGTCTGAGGGTTGGATGTGTTGGAACCAACTCAAAAAGCATAGGATCCTTCAAGGATTTAGTCAAAGGTAAGGAAAAATCACAAACCAAATCCACAACGCTACCCGAGCTTCCCCGGCCCTACATTGTAGAACAAAAATCTAAAAATCTTGCTCTTACCATCACAATTCCTGAGGTAAAATACCTATACACAGATCTCTATTCCAAATAAGTTATTTGCAAATTTAATGGGTTTTGGCATAAATCTGATGTCTTGCACCAATGCATTTATGATGCCTAGTCACCAGACTGTGAAATATACTTATGCCCCAAAGGATTTTTCATAGTCATATTCATAATAGTATAGGAAAGGGAACATATCCTCAACAACAGACCATGGTTCTGGGGCAATGCAGGACTATTTATGACCCCTTGGTTTCTAGAATTTGACGCCAACACAATGGTGGTATAAAAGATGCCAGTATGGGTCAGGTTGCACAACCTCCTGTTACACTTCTATCATTACAATGTATTAATTTCCATAGGGAATGTATGGGGAAAATTCCTAAAGATCGATTAGGACAGACTTATAAGGGGGATATTCACTTTTTCCAGGAAATGTGTTGAGGTAGACCTTGGTGAGGGACTACTAGAAAGCTTAAACTTGAATTTAAATAATACACAGTGGACAAAACCACTAGACTATGAAAAATACAACCTTCCGATATTGTGGATGTCTACAAACAGTACACCTCCACATTGCTTTCCCTAAAGCAAAACAAACTCCCAAATGGAACAAGAAGCAACAGAAACAACCAAAAGGATGGAAATATACAATCCCCTTGGAGGAAGAAGTAAAAAAAACAAAAACAGCAGCATACAAAGAAGAAACGGAGGATCAAAAGGACCAGAACAACACATAAAAGGAGGAGGAAGTCCCCAACAACCCTATGCAGCACCAAGCATCTCAACTAATAGGAATGAAAATAACAGGAATTAAACAAACTCATGGATCAGAAGGATCTAATTCTAACAAAGACACTCCCACTCATACAAGTGAAAATCATCTTTCCATTATAACAGCCACTCCCAACACTAGAGGTTGACGAAAGGTGAAAAATAGGAAATGGAGAAAAGAACAGTAGCTATATTTTTTATTTTTTATTTTTTTCTGTCCTGTTTCCCATGTCTTGTTTTCTTTAGCATCTACAAAATGTAATTTTGTCTTATGAATAAAATTACGATTTTTCCAAAGGGAAAAAAAATATGAAAATAAGTGGTTGAAAAAGTCTAACTTAAATAATCATTACCTTATATTTGTTCCCTTAAAACATAAAGTAAATATAAATAATAATGATGAAATGATTGAAGTTAATATTATACTAACAAAATTTGGAAACTTGGATTACTAATTCATAAATCAAGAACCTATCGCCCACTTTCTTCACAAACACAAATAATGTGTGGACATAACTTCTAGTCTCTTTTCTTAGTTTTGAAAAGAGATTTCAATATTGAAAATGACATATTATTGTGTAACCCATACATAAATAATCAACTGCAAATGTATTAGTTGACTATTTTTTAGTAGGCTCATGGATTGTAACACTCATCACTATACTATATGATTTTTTTTTATTTTTATTGAACTGTCACTTAAAGTATTACCGAATATTATCCTAAGCTTTTGTATCTATTTAACTGTAATGTTCATGCATATAATTGAAAAGATTCAACTTGATTGGAAAGGCTTATTAGAGTGTTAATTTATGGTTGTACAGCAAAACTACATGGGTTGTTGCCTCTACCCCACCAAGAACTTGCTGAAAAATTGTGGCAATTACACAACCCGGATAGCATATTGTGATGTGGCACTGCCACTTGAGGTTCAGCTTTAATGCTGACAGCCTGTCCTGCTGCTAGAGGGCAAAGGATTTAATGGAAATGCTTTTCCACCATAAGATCCATGGTGGATCGATCTGACGGTTCCAACACTTCCTGCTAACCGTAAGTATCTCCTTCATCTGTCAAACTTGCTCATTTCTCATTTGGGTGTGGTATTTCCCAAGTATTGTGGCTTTGCAACTCTGTCAAGGTCGGTAGGGAATACTATGGTGGATCTGTGAATATTTTTAGGGTTGACAGGGGGCACCATGCCGGCACCGGACCTCCATGTTTCGTTGTCCTCAGGCAAGCTCTCAAGTAAGATTGTAAGGGTTTCTACTATACTCTAACCTCAGTTGAATTTCCTCGCTCAGAACAAAAACCACTGAAGGTTACTTAAGTTGCAGGTGTGCTCTTCGAGTCTTACCTCATTCCTCCAACTGAATTGCAAAGCACAAGGATGGTCTCTCCTCCTAGGTAAGGGCTTCAGGTTTTCACTAAGAAATCCTTTGTTTCCTTTATTGTTTTTCTTGTAGAGAGGGTTAACTATGTCATGGTGACTACAAGTCTTCAGCTCTCCCTCACCTGGGGCGGCTCTTTCTCAAGTAAGAAGGAAACTTAAAATGTTTTTGGTCTTATATCTAGTTAAAAAATTGTTCATGAAATTCAAGGTTTAATCCTCTGGTTTTCCCTTGCAAGTAAAACCTCTGTCCAACGTATTTCACGAAGCGTAGTTATGGAAGGCACACTAACAGCGTACTCATCTTCTGTGTCTTCAGGTTGGTCTATCATGAAACCCTCTAACGACATTGAAAAGGGGAATTTAATTCGTTTGTTTTGTCTACTGTTGAGAGTAGTTAAGGGTTTTGATAATTTACCGATGAGAGGCTTTGCTAGCTTTAAGTCCAGCTCGACCAAAACTTCGCTACATAAATAGTTTTTAGCTTCCCCTAAGAGGGTTTCCTTGATGTACAACTTGGCTATTTTATTTCCTGGTTGTTTATGGTTACTCAACCAGGGCACGCGATATCCTCACTGTGTATTTATATTTATGACTCAAATGGTTTATAAATTATAATGTTGTACTCGGGATACTGTTCCTCTGTTTATTTGAAGTTTATTGTTTCAATGGTTTCATTTAAACTCTATTGATACGAGGCTGCTTGGCTTTCGGTCCTTCCTTTCGTATTGGACAAAGATCTGAAATGGACCATAACCATGCTTTCATGATTATATATGTATTCAACATTTTGATTGATGATTAAATGGAAGAAAAGAGTGATAGATTTGGACTAATTGTCATCGTTCGTGTGTTGAAAGGATTCCAATGTTTTTTAATTGTAGCGTTAGGGTTCCATATGATTTATGCATTACATTAATATGATTTATGGTTCTATTCTCATAAAGATATTGTTTCTTCTGATTCTTAAACTTATTTCTATTGCTATAATCTCAAATTTGCTATGAGAAGGAATTATCTTAGAGGAGTTCTGAGATTGTTTTCTTTGTCATTGCTTGAGACAATAGTGTGTTGTTTATATTATGTTCCTACGAATAAATAGTTAAATTTTAGAATGAAATTAACAATATCAATATTTTTTGGTCATCTGTTTAATAGATTGTATCATTGCGTTACCTAAACCAAAAGAGAATAATCCTAAAAAAAGGTAGAATATACTTATTGCTTTTCCATTCTTAATGCAAAAGAATATACTTAAATATTTAGCTATAACAATGATTTTCTATTCTTGGTTGAAGATAATTCCTTTCTAGGAATTAAATAATAAGCCTAGAGTTGGTCACTTATATGTTTATGATTGTTTTAGAGATGTATAAATACTTTCAGCTTTTCTGGAAGGCCTCACCACCTAGCTATGGACCTAGCAATTACGTCCAGCATCCACCTCCGGCAACTACCTGCTCCAGATAATTACTAGGCGTACACAATTTGGTATCTTGGCCTTCAGGACTATTGTTCAGCCTCAAGTTGCATACCAGTTCGACTGTTAGCCATAGTTTTGTTTCCCACTGGTTACTTATGCCAAGCACAAGGAAAAATCTCAACAACCTCTCCTACCTTCTGTCTGTCCCCCTTTCTCCATTCTTTTCCCTCTTTTGGGGAGGAAAGGTGGCAACTATTTGTAAATGTCCAAGGAGTTATGTAACTATTTTCATTCAGTTTTCTTAACAAACTGTTTAAATTATTTAAATAAAAATATCATAATGTTCTAGCTTTTCCAGCCTTAATTCTTTAACAAACTGTGTTAAGCAAAATAACATTTTTTGAAGTACTGCATAAAACTTGGTAAAAAAAATTAATTTTGTGCAGGAGAGGGTGTTACAGCTTCTCCCCCTTATGAGGAACACCACCTCTAGTGTTCTTTTAAGAAAATAATGTCGGATAGTATTTTTGCATGGTCTCCTCTTCTTCCCAAGTAGCCTCTTCTGGGCCAAAGTGCTTCCATTGCACTTTAACATGGGTGCTGGCTCACTTCTCCAAGGTGGTTTCTCTCTTATCGAGAATACGAAGAGGTTCTGCAAGAAAATATCCCTCTTGTTCGACCTGTATGTTTTCCCTGTTAATTATATGCTAAGGGTTGTATACAAATTTTTTTAGAAAAGAGACATGGAAGACATTGTGGACTCAGATGTGGTCGGGGAGTGCTAATTTTTATGCCACTAGTCCAATTCATTCCAGTATTTGGAGTGGTCCACATTACCGAGGTGCTAGCTTGGTGCAACCCTTCCATTGTAAAGTGCCTCTCTGGGGTTTAAATTTCAAGTACACATGATCCCCCGAGTAAAATTCTTTATGAGTCGTTTTTTATCTACATAAATCTTTTGTCTATCTTGAGCAACTTTTATGTTCTAGCGGACCTTTTTCACTGTGGCCTCCATTTCAGCTAACATATCAGGACCCAATGCTAACTTATTAACTAGGTTATTCCAATCTATGGGTACCAAACACTTTCTTCCATGCAACACCTCAAAAGGGTTCATGCCCAATGATTTGTGATGGCCATTATTACAGGCGAACTCTACAAGATGGAGGTAGTCCTCCCACTTGTGCGGTTGTCGCATTATGAACATCCTCAACATGTATTCCAAGACTTGATTCACTCGTTCTGTTTGGCCATCCATCTGTAGATAGTAGGCAGTACTAAATTGCATCTGAGTACCTAACCCAACAAAGAGGGTTTTCCAAAATGTGGATGTAAATTTTACATCTCTCTCGGAAATTACTACCTTGGGTATCCCATGTAATCAGAAAATTCCCTAATAAATCTATCTACGATTTCTATAGTCTCGTAGGTGGATTTTACAGGTATGAAATAGGTGGTTTTGATTAGCTTATCCACTACCACCATAATTGAGTCATGCTGCTTCTTAGTGCGGGGTAGTCCTGTGATGAAATCTAGAGTGATCATCTCCCATTTCCACTCGAGAATGGATAATGATTGTAATAGACCAGTAGGATGCTAATGCTCCTCCTTCACCAACTCACACTCTAAAGATTTTGATAAGAATTCTGCAACATGTTTCCTTAAAACTAGCCAGAAATAATTTTTCCTCATGGCTGACAAAATTTTTTGGTATCCTGGGTGAGCAGTGTAAGGCTTCCTCTGAAATTCATCCAGTAACAATTGTTTGAAAAAATTTTGGTTGGGAACATAAATCCTGTTTTTGAATATTAATAATTTGTGATATTTTATAACATATTAGATTATTTCCCCCACTTTTGATCCTCTGATGCTTACTGCCAAAGGAATGCGTATTTTGGGCCTTTGAGGGATGCTTCCCTAATGATTTCAAGAAGGTTAGATTGTATTTGAATGAATTGTATTTCGTAGACACATTGCATTTTCTTGCTCAATGCATCAGCCACTTGATTCTCTTTTCCTTTAAGGTGCTTCATTTCGAAGTCAAATTCACTCAAGAATGCATTCCACCTGGCCTGCCGAGCATTTAAACTAGACTAGTTAAAGAAATTTGTTAGGATGCTATGATCAATTAATAACATAAATATCTTTCCTAGGAGGTAGTGCCGCCACATTTTAAGTGTGTGCCTTATTGTGGTTAACTCCAGATCATATGCAGTGTATCGCTCCTCATAGTCCTTCAGTTTCTCCGATTCATAGGCTATGACTTTTCCTTCTTATGTTAATACCCCACCGACACCCTCCTTACTTGCATCTGTGCATACCACAAATGATTTTTCTGGATATTCTACCTTTAGCACTGGTGCAGTGGTAAGTAATTTCTTTAACTGCTCAAAACTTCATTGACAATCCATTGTCCAGTGAAAGGCATGCCCCTTTTTCTGTTGCAAGGTCATAGGAATTTAAGGGTAAAAGCATGCTAATGTGTATCACTTTTTCCCTTTTTGTGGCAAAGAAGTTTTATAAAAATAAATGGAGTTGGAATGTTTACTCTTAAATTTACAAAATCATCAATAATTAGGTGGTGGTAAAAGAAGACAAAACATGTCAATTTAAATTCAATTTGATGTCATATTTTTTCTAAAATTTAATATATTTTTTTATCTAATTTATTCATTTTCTTTAAAAGATATTCATTAATATTTTACATATATTTTTAACTAGTGACAATACTGCAACCCCCATTTCTCTATTGATTTATGTTTTTTAATTCCAATTTCTTTAAGAGATGTGTTGTAAACTTTATAAAGATTGCTAAACAAATTTAAAAATAAAAGGTAAGCATATTTTTTAATTATTATTAAAATACTAGTAAAAATGATAATCTTTTTGTATATATAAAACCGCGACACAAGAAACTACCCTTTCAAGTTTATAAAATTAATTTTTTTTAATAGAAATTTGAAAATAACATATAACAAAATGTTAAAATTATTTTTTGAAAATTTTTAAAATATATTTTAAATTTTTTATAATAAATTTTTTAATTATGATTATAATGACATATTTTATATTATTCAAAATATAATATATAAAATTATTGTTTAGAAATTCTAATTCTATTTTTATATATATTTTTAAAGAGTTTTAGCATTTCATTTAACTTTACATATTTAAACCTGCATATCTAAAAAAGTTATTTATATTTTGAGAGTGATTAACCATAGTTTTTACCAATATTTACTATCAGTTGACTTATTTACAAATTTAGTATTTAATTTTTATAACATTATTTATATTTTCTGAGGCCATTAAATAGGTTCACTATAGTTTTTACCAAAATTTATTGTGAGTTAGCTTTGTTACAAATTTAGCATTTATTTTTTAGAATTAACAAGTATGAAACTCAACTCATTTAATTGATATTTTTATATTCATTTCTTTTTTATCTTTTTTCATTTGAGTACTTTTTTGCTTTTGCCATATAATGAGACACATTAATATGACAAAAGCAAATTATTAGATCATTTTTTAGACTGGCAAGTTATTATATTTGAGTCTGGTCTTTGTAAAAGGCGCACTTGCTACACTTAGCATATAGGTGATTGTCTCGCAAAATCTATAAGACTATTCTCAAGTGCTCCTCATGCTCGTCCTCATTTTTTGAATAAATTAATATATCAACAATAAAAATCTGTACAAATTTATCTAGAAAAGGCTCTGAAAAATGCCATGTATAGGCTCATAAAAGTGGCTGGGGCATTGGTAAAGCCAAAAGGTAGTACTACGAACTCATAATGACAGTAACGAGTTCAGAATGCAGTTTTGCAAATGCCTTCATCCTTTCTTCTGCTATGGTGGTAACTAGACCTTAGATCAAATTTTGAGAATGTGCTGGCCCCCTGATCTTGATCAAATGAGTCATCAATACGAGGTAAAGAATACTTATTTTTTACAGTCAGTTTATTTAGCTTACTATAGTCAATACATAGCCTTAAGGTTTCGT
The DNA here is from genome assembly GCA_031772625.1 of Pinus tabuliformis. NCBI lineage: Eukaryota > Viridiplantae > Streptophyta > Pinopsida > Pinales > Pinaceae > Pinus > Pinus tabuliformis. The sequence goes on along the minus strand of CM062815.1, from coordinate 437,239,031 downwards.
CCTTCTTTCAAACAAACAACATAGGGGCTCCCCAAGGACATACACTAGGGTGATGTACCCTTTATCTAAAAGTTCCTGAAGCTACATTTTGAGTTTTGTTAACTTTGGAATGCTCATGTAGTAGGGAGCTTTTGAAATAGGAGCTTCTCCAGGTATTATTTCAATGGTAAAATCAATATCACGTCTAGGTGGCAATCCAGGGATGGATTCAAGAAACACATCCACAAAATCCTGAATTACAAGAATATTCTCCAATGAAGTCATCTTATTTTTGTCATTAGAGTATCCTACTAGGACAAAATAAATCTAGTAGCCCTTTCTAATGCATCTTCCTAGCTGGTTAGTAGTAATAGGACACAATTTAATGTTTTTCTTGATTCCTTGAACTTCCATTCTTACCCTGACTCTGTGAGGTAGCTTACATATTTCTCTTTACAATCCACTAGGGACCAATGCCCTTCCAACTAGTTCATCCCTATTAGTACATCGTATAAACCTAAGGGAAGTATGTTTATATCAACATGGATGGGTTGTCCCGAAACTGTTATATGGTAGTTTTCTTGTTTTCGTAGATACCTTTCTATTAGTTCTGGTGGCTAGCTGAACTAGCCAAGATTTCTTCAATTTGTGTCTTAGTAGCTGACGTTTCTCTACCACTTTGGGACTAATGTAACTTAGGCTAGCTCCTGGAGCAAATAAAACAGAAACATGTTCATCATCAATCATACCTTCACACTCGATCATGGTGGGCTGGTATTCTGCTTCATGATCGTCCAAAGCATCATTAATTATGGGCATACTTCTTGCTATATCTCCAACTGTGGAGGTTTCCTGCATATTTGAAAGCTGCTCCGTTCGAGCTTTGTGTGGGAAGTTCCTTTAATAATGAGATTCCCCACATCCCTAGCATTGTAGAGATTGTTTTGGCAGTTGATTAGTGGCAGGTTTATTAATTCCCTTTGTCTGTCTATTTTTGGTTTATGTTGGGACCTTAGGCGCATTCCTAGAAAACTTCACAAAAGTTCTTTGTTGATTACTCCTTCCATTTACATTCCATTATTTGTTTGGGGGTAAATTCCTCATTCATCTGACTGAAGTTGCTTTGGGCTCTTCACTTTTTTGTTTCATTTTCTAATAACATATACAAGCTTCTCGCACCGTGTCATCCATTGTTCTAGGATAGTCAAATTCTAACTTTTCCTTCATAAAATTGGGTACACTGATAGTAAACCGTTGAATTTTGGCTTTTTCCTCTTGCATGTACGGGACATATCATAACAATGAGGTGAATCACTTCACATATTCATCCATGGTCAAGTTCCAAAACCTTTGCTCATGTAACTCCTTTTCTTTTTCATCATAGTAATGTTCAGTCAAATATTTGTCCTTAAAATGTTTCTGTAATTATTGCCACATCACTTTTTCTTCTTCAATCTTTCTCATAGTTTTAATTTCTTCCCACTAGAGCATGGCCTTTCCCCTTAATTGGTAAACTACTAATCGTGCTTTAATTTTTTTAGTGTATTCATAAATCTGAAAATATTTACCCATGTCAACCGGCCATGCTTCAGCTGCCTCTTCATATTCTCCTTCAAAAAGTGACGGTTTATTTTTTTCAACTCACCCTATAATTCCATCTTTTTTCTTTTGGTATTTCTCTGGTCAGAAACATTATCCGAACACCACTCTTCATCCTCCTTATGTCCCTCTGGTGATTCTGCATTTTCCTCACCATTGTGGACTGTTGGGGACTTCTCTCTATCCTCCGTACTGGGGTCTGGTCCTCATTGGTTTTGTTGGTCAGACAGACTTTTGAGATTCTTTTCCTTCTCCTACCTTAGTTGTTCATTATCTGTCCTCAAATTCATCATTTTAGTACGTAATTATTTCACAGTTTCAAGTAGGGTAACATTGGCTTGTCAGGATCCTTCTCCGAGTTATATCCATATATCCGGATTAGCCTCAACGTAACGCACTTCCAGTTGGTTTCATAATCTAGGAGTCCTCTACACTTTTGCTCGTTTGTTCTAACTTCTACCTCTGTGTTCACATTTGCATAGATATAAGTATTTTGTAATCTAGTTAAATGTGTAATATCTATCGCATAAGTCTCAGTGTGCGAGCCTGGGCTCTGACACCATTTGTAACACTCATCACTATACTATATGATTTTTTTTTTATTGAACTGTAAGTGAAAGTATTACCGATTATTATCCTAATCTCTTGCATTTATTTAACCGTAATTTCCATGAATATAATTGAAAACATTTAGCTTGATTGGAAAGGGTTATTAAAATGTCAATTTATGGTTGTCCAATGAAACTACATGAGTTGTTGGATCTGCCCCACCAGACACTTGCTCAAAAACCATGGCAAATACACCACCCAGATAACATATTATGATGAGGCGCTACCACTTGAGGTTCGACTTGAATGCTAATAGCCCAGCCTACTGTGAGAGGGCTAGGGCATTAATGGATGGGTTTTTCCATCGTAAGATCCATGGTGGATGGATTTGACGATTCCAACACTTCATGTTAAACCTAAGCATCTCCTTCGTTTGTAAAAATCGCTCATTTCCCATTTCGGTGTGGAATTTCCCAAGCATTGTGGCTTTGTAACTTTGTTAAGGTCATTAGGGAATATTATGGCAGTTCTACAAATATTTTCAAGGTTGATTGGGGGCACCATGCTGGCACCAGACCTCCATGTTTCGTCATCCTCAGGCGAGCTCTCAGGTAAGATTGTAAGGGTTTCTGCTATACTCTGAACTCAGTTTAATTTCCTCGCTTAGAGGGAAAACTACTAAAGGTTATTTATGTTGCAGGTGTGCTCTTCGAGTGCTACCTCGTTCCTCCAGCTGAATGGCAAAGCACGAGGAAGGTCTTTCCTCTGAGGCAAGGGCTCCAAGTTTGCACTGATAAATCCTTTGTTTCATTTTTGTTTTTCTTGTAGAGAGGGTTAACTATCTGATGGTTACAGGTCTTTAGCTCTCCCTCACCTAGGCAACTCTTTCTCAAGTAAGAAGGAAACTTAAAAAATTTTGACCTTATATTTGGTTAAAAAATTATTCACGAAATCCAACGTTTAATCCTCTGGTTTACCCTTGTAGGTAAACCCTTTTTCCAGCGCCTTTCTCGAAGCATAGCTATGGAAGGAACCCTAACAACATACTCATCTTCTGTGTCTTCAAGTTAGTCTGCCATGAAACCTTCCGACAACATTGAAAAACAGAATTTACTTCATTTGTTTTGTCTACTGTTTAGAGTAGTTAAGGGTTTTATAATTTAATGGATGAGAGGGTTTGCTAGCTTTAAGTCCATCTTTGCCAAACCTTCGCTGCGTAAATAGTTTTTAGCTTCCCTTAAGAGGGTTTCCTTGATGCACAACTTGGCTATTTTCTTTTCTGGTTGTTTATGGGTGCTCAACTTGGCTACGCGATATCCTCACTGTGTATTTATATTTATGACTCGAATGGTTTATAAATTATAATTTTGTACTCGTGATATTGTTTCTTTGTTTATTTGAAGTTTATTGTTTCAATGGTTTCATGTAGTCTCTTCTGATACGAGATCGGTTGGCTTTCAGTCCTTCATTCTAGATTGGACAGAGATCCAAAACAGACCATAACCGCTCTGTCATGATTATATATGTATTTAGCATTTTGATTCATAATTACGTGGAAGAAAATTTCAATATCTTTGGACCGATTGTCACCCTTTGTATGTTGAAAGGATTCCAATGTTGTTTAATTGTAGCGATAGGGTTCCATTTGATTTATTCATTAAATTAATATGATTTATGGTTCTATTCACAGATAGTTGTTGTTTCTTGTGATTCTTAAACTTATTTCTATTGCTATAATCTCAAATTTTCTATGAGAAGGAATTATCTTGTAGGAATTTTGAGATTGTTTTCTCTATCATTGCTTGACATAGGAGTGTGTTGTTTATCTTATGTTCCTATGAACAAACAATTAAAGTTTAGTATGAAATTACCAATATCAATATTTTTTGGTCATATGTTTAATAGATTGTATCATTGTGTTATCTCAACCAAGTGAGCATAATCCTAATAAAAGATAGAATATAATTACTACTTTTCCATTCTTAATACAACAGAATACACTTAAATTTTTAGCTATAACAATGATTTCTTATTCCTGGTTGAAGATAATGCCTTTCTAGGAATTAAATAATAAGGCCAAATTTGGTGGCTTATATGTTATTATTATTTTAGAGTTGTATAAATACTTTCTATTTTTCTGGAAGGTCTCACCACCCAACCATGGACCTAGAAATTATGTCCAACATCCCCCTCCAAGAACATCCTACTCCTAACAGTTAATAGGCGTACACAATTTGGTATCTTGGGCTTTAGGACTATTGTCCATCCTCAAGTCACATACTAGTTCGACTATTAGTCATAGTTTTGTTTCCCACTGGTTACTTGCGCCTAGCTCAAGGAAAAATCTCAGTAGCCTCTCCTGCCTTCTGTCTGTCCCCCTTTCCCCATTCTTGTCCCTCTTTTGGGGAGGAAAGGTGGCAACTCTTTCTAACTGTCCAAGGAGTTATGTAATTGTTTTCATTCAGTTTTCTTAACAAACTATTTAAATTCTTGAAATAAAAATATAATAATATTCTGGCTTTTCAAGCCTCGAAATAAATGTTTTTGCAATAGAGGGTGTTACATGGATACCGTATGTTTATTGCTGGAAGGATTAATTGTTTGGTTGACTTAGGTAATTTTGACTTCAAATTCTCGTCACTATTCTCTAGTGGGCATGAAAGGATGGTATTTTTTTAATGCTTTATAGAACTTGAAAATATGATATTGTTGGTAATGTTTTATTTTTAAGTTAATTATTTTACATATATTGAAAAGTATAATTATATTAATTTAATAAAAAATTTAAGAAAATTTTAAAGGAAAAAATGTTTCTTAAATTTTAGAAATTTTAATAAACCTTACTGATATCTAATATAAAAACCTTAAAATATGATATTGGAAAATATTCAAATTACCTTTTAGATTTAATTGCTTTCAATGAAAATGGACTGTAAACACAATAATTCTCTAGTGGGTATGAAAGGATGGTATTTTTTTAATTCTTTATAGAACATAAAAAGATAATATTGCTTGTAATGTTTTATTTATATGTTAATTATTTTATATATGTTGTATAATGAAAAGAGTATTTATATTAATTTAATATTAATTAAATAAAATCTTCTGGAAAATTTTAAAGATAGGAATGTTTCTTAAATTTTAGAAATTTTAATAAATCTTATTGATCTCTAGTATAAAAACTCTAAAATATAATATTGTAAATTATCCCTTAATATTATATCCCCTTAGATTTATACTTCACCTATTTCTCTAGTAGGCATGTAAGGATGGTGTCTTTTTAATGTTTTATATTTATGTTAATTATTTTACATATATCATATATTGAAAAATATAATTATATTATTTTAATATATGAAAAGTATAATTATTTTAATTTAATATAACATTTAGTAGATAGAAATGTTTCTTAAATTTTAGAAATTTTAATCGGCAAGAATATTCATATATCTTTCTTAGATTTATACTTAACTTGATTCGAATGAAAGCGGGTTGTTACGAGAAAAGAAAATATTGTGGCAAGATTTTTTATTAACCGCTTCTATATTTTACTCTTCATGTGAAAAGTTGTTTCCTAATTTGTGATTTTTATCTGAAAACTAGGTAGTTGGCTTGATAAGCACTTCGATGTTGCATTAAGTATCGAATTAAGTATTTGTTTAAATCATATCTATTTAATTAGTTCCTATAATGTTTTTCTTTCTTAAAATTTTGGTTTAAATTATATTAAAACTTTATAAAATAAGAAATTTAAATTGTTATATTGGTATTTATATACATTTTAAAAATTGGTAACAAATAATTAATTTACAATCTTATAAAAAGTAATTAATTTACAATCTTATAAAAAGTAATTGTAATTCGCGGGAAAAAAGACAAAAAAAAAAAAGAATTAAAATTTACTTTATTGAGTAATTTTCTTTCCACGGGGGACCATGATTTTGGATTACTTTTATTTCCACATTACCATTAAATATCACTTTTCCATGTTGGGGTTTGAGAGCAAAAGTGATTGTTACATTACAATTTATGCCCCCTTCACCTTTTTCATTAGGAAACTTTAGTAACTTTTGTTTTCAAAGTTTTTCTTCAAACATGATAGTGTGATGTCTTCTTATTTTTTATTTTAAGGGTAGAACACATTTTTTATTGCCATTGTGATTGGTTACACTCAATTTCTCTTTTGTTTTCTTCTTTACAGTTTCAGTCACACCCTTAAATATCGCAGGAAGATCATGTCTCGTGTTGAAAAGATGCCTCTTGTCATTTTTCTCAAATCTAGAGCGCACACCAAAATAGAATGCCACTACAAGTAACCATCCATCATTGTGAATAGCTACCAAAGATATCCAATGCTTTTCTTTCATTCCATCCCTTTCAAAGTTAATTCACATAGATGGCTTAAGAAGCTCAGGTGGAACTTCTTCAGTAGGTAGATTAACTTCCCATCTTTCACTTGCAAGGTCGTACAGATGCAAATTATTTTTGTGGATCACATTACTGGTAAAATTCCTCCTCGAACTTATTCGACATTATGGTATTCAAGCCTCGGGAAACTTGAACAGGGATCGTTACTTGCCTAACCCAATCCAATTTGTTCTCTGACTTACCATGCAGGTGCTTGTGCATGAATAAAATTTCCATCACACCGAATCTCCCAATGCAACATTCGGCGGATGGGTAGATTTAGTAACCCCCCAACAAACCATAAAACCTAGTTCTTCCACCTCAATCCGACACACATGATACCCTCCCACAACAATGACCTGAAATCAGAGATGCCATCACAGGTGGCACACCCATCTACACATGGATATGATTGTCCAAACAAGGCTTCCAACCCACAAACAAATCCATCTTCGACTGTCAAACCCCAAAACCCTATTCCCAGTGGAGCTCTGTATACACTAGCCACATCACTTCAGAAGCAGGTCATGAGTTTGGATCCATCGGCACTCACACCACATAGAGCCGGTCCGTTTTCTCCATAAGAATCCACCAAAGAATCCATAGACCCTGTTATGAAACCAACTTAAGAAAAGATAGAAAAGATAGATCAACGCCTTAGAGTTCAGCCTCTTCGAGGGGGAAACCTCCTTTACATTACATAAATGAACAATTCTTGGATGATACAAATGACAAAACCTCCTTTCTATATATAGGAGTCTAAGGAGTCACAATATAATCCAGCCGACCTAACAATAATAATATAAAGCCACAAAAATAACAATAGAGGGATTCTATGGGCACATTAATAACAATATGGGGGCAATGGGGGCACAACAATATAAATAAGGGGTATAACTACAATAGTAATGGGGTAATCACTAGTATTATAGGGACCCAACATGCCCCTATCCTTCAAAAAAGTGTTGTCCTCAACGCTTGAGTAGTTCTGGATACTTCTGCATAAAATTCTCATCCTCCCATGTGGAATCTTTAGCGGATAAGTTCTTCCACTTGATAAGGTACTCTGAAATCGATCGATTTCGTAGCTGTCGAGTTCTTGTTTCTATAACTGCTTCCGGTTCCAATATAATTTTTCCTTCCTCATCAAGTTCTGATAATATTGTTTGAACTGGGATCTTGTCGCCTATAACCTTCTTTAAGCATGAAACATGGAAAACTGGGTGCAATCGAGAAGCTGCAGGAAGCTCCAATTTGTATGCCATAGTACCAATTGTAATGCGGAAAGAGTCAATTTTGCGGACAAAACCGACCTCCCTAGAAGCTAAGGCTTTCTAGCGACAAACAAGACAATCAAGCACTATCTTTCCCTAAATATGCATTTAAAATAAAAGAAACCAGGTGTTTAAAGCATACCTTTAGTCCAACGCTGTTTGTAGCAGCCAAGCCTCTCCGATCCAGATGAGCTCCTCCTTCTCCTTGAAGCCTGCATTCACTAACAAGCAAATGATTACATAGCACCTGAATAACTCATATAATAAAACATATTCATCATAAAGACCAAGGAGTTTATGAAACAAATTATATATAACAACTTGTTGAGAAAAATGAACTTAATTGTATTAATTGGAAACAAAAGAAACCATTACAACCAGTGCCTTGGTGTTGTGCAGGTCCCCCCCAGGGTCCAGCAAGAGTTCTCCTTTACTTTGATCAGCTCACCCACTTCCAAATGAAGCTAAGAAAGGATTGGAATCTCTCCTCTCAAGCTCTATAAGGGAGTCCTAATTTCAGCAGCATCTACCCTTAGGAATGTTCAGCTTTCAACCTCCCCTCCCTCTGACCCAATGCCTGTATTTATAGTGCTTTGGAGGCAATTAATGAGGTCCACCATCAATGGGATAAGCCCCTCTTTCAATGGAATAGCTCCCCTCTTCATGGGATAAGTTCCTCTTTCTTTGGGATGCATGAACCATCTGGAGGCGCTCAATCCACGTCAAACCATCTTCTATAATGCTCTAGAATCGACCACAAGTAACTTTTTTGAAGTAAAACTTGCGCCTTTTGACCTTTACAGGAGTACGCACCCACCCTTTTACAGACAGAGCGTACAAGTACGCAGGTATTATGAACTTGGGGTGCGTACACGCAGGTAAGGGTAAGAGAAACTGCGTAACCAGAGTTATATTGATTTTTAAGGACTTTCTCTCTTTCTTGGAGTTTGAAATGAGGAGCAGAGGTATAAGACTTGCCAAGGAGGACAGTATGACAGTTGATGGAGCCATACTGACTGCAAATAGTCATGGTGACAAATTTTAGTGTAACAAATTGCCCCCTAAAGTGCGAAGCCTGTAGTAGATTAGGGTTTCATTTCATCTAGGAAGGGTGAAGCACTTTATCATTTCAAGGATTATCTTGTGGAGAGCCCAGTTGGAACCTGCAAATATTCAACACAAAATACATATATGAGATCATATTATCGCTGAGGTAGGCATTCCCATACTCAGATCAAAACTTTAGCTAACAAACTAACTACTGCTCTGATATAGGAACAATTCCACAGTACATCATAATCATAGACTCATGTAGACATAGTATGGACGCAACCATCTGTTTATGATTAGTCTACTATATAATGAATACAAAACTCCTCGCAGCTTGGATGGTGGAAACTAGATCCAGGGTCTTCATTTCCTCTTCCCGAAATAGTACGATTCTACCCATGCGAATAAATGAGTTGATGTCGAACATGGTAGAAACCACTTGTTTACCAGTCGATGATGTAAACTATTAACAAGTGTGAGAGAAACCACCAGTAATGTCAATGGCTCTCAAAGTACCCAGTACAATCCGTGAGATGTGAATGAATGTGTTGATGTCGAACATGTCACGGAATCTATTGATCGAAATTCAATGATGTAAACTGTCGTCAAAGGCGAGAAACCTGCCATTGAGGCATGCAGATTTCAAGGTACTGACGATTCCTAGATCATCTTTCTAGATAATGTGCTGATGTCGATAGAAAGCGATCCATTGCAGGCAAGTCCACAACACGAAATCATAGATCAAGTTGAAGAAATGTAGCTGTAAGGACTGACTCAGGGATGGTCAAGATGGATGACAGGTATTTTGCAGATGAATGGTTTATTTGCAGTGACCTCTTGAACACATAACGACACAACAGATTGCTTGGTGACGATTGACCCAAAGTTAATACCCGGAAACCAGCTGAAGACTTTCAATGTAGTTTGATCAACTGTTAGGTAAAGGACTTCCCAACCTAGGTGAATGAAAAGTGTCGTGTTCAAGAGTGGTGATAAGGTTTTTCTGAGACAAAGGGTAACAAATAGGCTCATTTTTCTCTCTTTCGCCCCACCATTTATGGCAAGTACCTCTTTATTTTTTACAAGCTTGAGGAGGATAAAATATGCTTGATTATAAGCTCATCCTTCGGATGAGTCCAACTTAGTTTAGATTCGAACCCTAAGAAGGAGTGGTCCGTTCCTGTTTGTAATCGAACAGGTCCTTTACTGTGAAATTTTAACGAGTCCAGTATAGGAGAAACTCAGCGTTTTTCAATTTTAGAGAGTCTGAAAAAACTTAAGAAGACTCCAGGGATGACCTTTTTTGTAAACTTGTGTCTCCCAAGCCCGAAAAAGTATAAAATAATACTTGAGAGAACCGCTTGATCTTTACGACCAAGGAGTAATTTCATGATTAGTGTCTCTGACGTGAAAAGTAAAAAGCGATCAAGGACACGTCGTTTTATTTCCAATATCGAATTTGAAACGACAAAAATCCGGCAATCTTTTCATGTTTTTACTGTCAGAAAAGGCCTGTAAGAGGACAGTCTTTTAATTCCGTTTTAACGAGTGTAAAAGAAATGCTCGGCAATCTTTTCATGTTTTAGGAGTCAGAAAAGGGCTTAAAGGTGACTCTGATGTTTTTGTTTGTAAAAAATGACAATTTTCCCTGAAAATCCTTTATCCTGCACAAAAACCAACACATTACTCATACCTGTTGAAGATAGATAAAAATACTTTGAAAAATACCCTTTCACGGTGAAAAATAAACAAATTTAGCATTTATTTACCCAAAAAACCTATAAAAAGGGCTTTTACCGATTCATTTTTACCATTTTACTGTTGAGGAGAGAAAAAGGGCTTTTGGCAAGAAACTTCCCGTGGACATTGCGGAGAATCCGACTGTCGAAATCGAACGCCGTCTCTTTCAGGTATTCTACAACATCCTCCTCTTCATTTTCATCCATTTATAATTTGTTTTTAGGCCCTAGATTTTATTTTTTGGAGGTTTTGAGGTTTCAAGAACCCCCTTTCAGGGTACGCAGATGCCACACTAGGGACCCGCGTACCCCGACATTTTCTCAGTTGTGAAAATGTCGGGCGTACGCACCTTGCCTTAAGGGAACCTGCGTATGCATGCTCTGTTCCTAAAGGCGGGGTACGTACTCCGCAAAACGAGTTTTCAAACCCCAAGTTCTCTACAATGGACCAAATTTTTTTGATTTTATGGACTCTAATGGATGGTTTCTGGTGTGTAGATTGTTCACCATGCTTCATTGGCGCGAGAGAGAGCACGAATATGTTGATTTGGCTGCCATTAGTCATCAACCATCCATTGATGCTTTGAAGGCATGCGGCCTTTATAAATACTGGGCCATACCTGGCATGGGGGCCCAAGTGTGCTTTCTAGAGTGGCTGGTAGAAAGATGGAACGTTCAGGACAAGTGTTTTTATAGTGGAGGGCACCAGCTCGAGATAGAGCCCTCAGATATCTACTTTCTCACTGGTTTGCCCAAGAGAGGCGAACACTTGACTCTGTTCGGGACTAGGCTAGGTGGCCAGTCCATCGCTAGTCTCCGACTAGAGTGGTGTAACACTCAGACTCAGGAGAAGGGGATAGAGATCAAAACTATATCCCGCCCTGAACTTATGGTGATTGCCTTTACAGTTACCAGACTCTGCGGGGCTGCCGCTTTACACATTGCCACTGGATCCCAGATGCGGATGGCGATTGATTGCTATCGAGGTACCATTTTCAACTGGTGTGATGCTGTGTTGGCCAATGTAAAAGGCCAACTGACTAGAGCCAAAAACGGATAGCTGAAGACTTTTGGTTGTGATTTTTTTCTTAGAGAGGGTTCCGATGCTGATCCCACAACAGCTTACTGTTGAGGCTGGGCTTCCTCGAGAGCCCAAATTGATGCAATGGGTTGCGGTTATGGCCCGTCATCCTGATGAGGGAACAGAGGTTGTCCGATTTACTTCGGAGTACTTTCACTGGTTAGAGGACCAGGTCTCTTCTATACAGGATTTTCCTTATGCCGGAGTTGATTTTCGTGGAGATCCGGACATGGTTCTTCCACCGGGAGAACAATGGGATGACACAGGTAATTCATTTTCCACAAGTTTTTTAAACTATCTATTTTTTTTGTTTGTTTTTATATCGTCTCAAAACTGATAGTATTAATTTTCAAAATGCAGATGTAGGCCCACGTCGTCCAGCCAATCTCCGGCCTTTCGAGAGGAGACTACCAGTTGCAGCGGCGTCGGCCCCACAGGACGAGGCCACGGAGACTTTAGCTGAGTTGGAACAAGACCTAGAGCGTCTTACAGCAGATATATCGGAGACTACTATAGACGATATTCCTATCAGGCCTCAGCGCTATGTAGTCGGGGTCCCAGGACCTTTTAGGAGGTTCTTGTGTAGGGTGGCCCGTGCAGTGGTGTCATATAGAGATCATCACCACTGATTGGATGGTCGTTTTGTAGACACATGTGACATTTTGGTTTTTTGTACTTATCATTTTTGCCGATCATATGGTGTTTTTCAACCTATGATCGAAGACGATGTATTTTTTGACACACTCCTATCTATATATATCATTATTACTAGCTTATCTTGTTAAACATGTGTGATGAAATGCTTTTTAAATTTACATGTATGATTATTGCAAATGTCTATTTAACATTCGAGAAGCAATTGCATCTGCTAATGTATTTAAAGACCTTGGAATATGTTGATATTCAATGTAATCAAACTCACGTTCCAAGAGACGCACTCTCAAAAATAACCTTAATAACACCGGATTTCTAATGGCATACACTCAATTAAGTTGTAATACAACGAGTTCAGAATCTAACCTCACTATCAAACTCCGAATCCCAAATGAAATAGATTCAGACAATAACTCAATCACTGCACTGTATTCGGCAATGTTGTCTGTTGTTTGACTGAGGCTCACCCCATGCATAGAAACTAACTCGTCAGAGGGTGAATAGATAACCCAAGATGCGGAAGAGATATTCCGTGCATTACGACAAGCACCATCAGCAAATCCAATGTATGTTTGGAGAGGCATCGACATCTGGAATATCAAGAGTAAAACCAAGATAAGCCAGAATAACAACGAAAACACACTCTCTAAGCTAAGCACACTGTCTAAACTAACAAACACACTAGCTAGAAAGAAAAACCTAACCTAACTAAAAATTCTCCATACCCATCCTTTAAGCATAATACCTCTTTAGGTAAAGTCCATTCTGGGTTTACCCAAAGAGTCCCCGTCAAAGTCTACCAGCTCATAGGCCCCTTTTGCTAGCTTTCGCTTGACAATATAGGGCCCATGCCACATAGGAACTAATTTTCTAGCACCTAATTTATCATTATCTTGATCATATAATAGTACTAGGTCTCCTTCCGAAAAATTTCGAGGGGTCACATTTCGATCATACTGAGCTTTCATACATTTTGCGTGAGTCTCGATCGCCAATGTAGCATCACGTCGAGTCTCATCTAATTGAGCTAAGTATAATAAAAACTTCTCCTCTTCGGAAGTAGCTGGAAGTAACTCAATGGCCATTTGCAGTGACGGGATTTCGCATTCAATGGGTAGCACAGCTTCCAAACCATAAACTAGTTGGAAAGGAGTGACCCCTGTCGATGTTTTCACTGAGGTTCGGTACGCCCAAAGCGCTGAAAATAACATTTTGTGCCAATTCGACCGATGAATACCAATGATCCGTCGGATCATGATAACTAAAACTTTGTTGATGGATTCAACCAGACCATTTGCTTGTGGATAATAAGGAGTTGAACTATCGTGACGCAAACCAAGCTGGCCTGTAAGTTCTGTCATCATAACGTTTCGAAAATGGCGCCCATGGTGAGTGATTATTGCTTGCAGGACACCAAACCTAGCAATTATGTGATTGAACATGAAAATTGCAGTTGTCTTGCCATCTGCCTCGAATGTAGGCATCGCCTCGGCCCACTTAGTAAAATAATCTACCGCAAGGATGATATACGCATGCCCCCCAGCCGAGTGAGAGTTACATGTAATAAAATCGATACCCCATTCGGCAAAAGGACCAACGGCAATTATAGGGTGGAGAGGAGTAGGTGGAGCATGCATCTTTTGATCAAACACTTAACAGTTGTGGCATTTTCGAACCGCAGTAATACAATCTTTAAATAAGGATGGCCAGAAGTAGCCAGCGTGTAATATCTTTTGGGCTGTGGCATACCCAGAAATATGACCACCACATGCTCCAGAGTGACAGTCATTTAGAACCCTTTCAGCCTCTTCGTGAGTTAAGCAACGTCAAAAAATAGAGTCCGCCCCACGACGATAAAGAGTATCTCCAATAATTTTGTATTGTTGGGACTGGAATCGAATTTTACGACGTTCCGACTTTGAAACTTCGGGCCGAAAAGATTGGGAACAAAGATTAGAAACGATGATATCCCCATACCACGGATCTAAAGTGCTGATTAGAAACAAAGATTCGTCTGCAATGGGCTCCTCTGCCACAGTTTTCGTGTCAGCACGCGGGAAGTCACACATTAACTCTGCAAAAACTAAAGATTTCTTAGACTTAGATTTCTCAAACTCCAAGTCGAACTCCTACAGGATAACAATCCATTTAGAGTACTTGCCCCCTAGCAATTGTTCAGTCAAAATGTAGATTATATGGTTGCAATCCGAAATGACTCTAGTTTTACGGAGTAGAATGTAGTGACGAAAACGTTGGACAGCTTGAACGGCTGCCAATGCCAATTTCTCCACATGTGAATATTTTAGCTCAGTTGGGTTTAACGTCCGACTAAGGTAATATATCACATGTTCCGTTCCGAATTCATCTTCCTGAACTAAGACCATCCCAATGGTGGAATGAGCGGCGGCGAGGTACCAAAAGTAATCTTGGTTGTAGTTGGGAGGATGCAGCAACGGTGCATGGGTCAACGCGTGCTTGAGTGCATCAAAATATTTCTGAGCTATCTCATCCCAAGAGAATTGAGTGTTCTGTTTCAACAACCGGGTAAAACCCTTTGTAACCTCGGCGTAGTTAGGAATGAATCGTCGTAAACAGTTTGCTTTCCCCTACAAACTTTGGAGTTGGCGAAGACTCGAAGGAGGAGGAAACTTGATGATAGCTTCTACCTTCGAGGGATCGACGCGAATGCCAGCTTTCGAAACTACAAATCCCAGCAATCGTCCCACTTCTATACAGAAGACACATTTGTGTGGGTTCAACCGAATTCGATAATGCCTACACCTCATAAAGATTGCTCGTAAATGGACAAGGTGATCAGCTCGATGTAACGAATGAGCAGGCAAATCATCGAGATACGGTTGCACAATGTGTTTGATGTCATGAAATGCATAAGACATCGCCCTTTGAAAAGTTGCTCCGGCATTGTTAAGCCCAAAAGGTAATTTGCAATAAGAAAATGTCCCCCATGGACAAATGAAAGCCGTTTTTGGTTGATCGGCAGGCAGAATATTGATTTGATTGTAACCGGAAAAACCGTTCATAAAGGAAAATATTTCACTGCCGGCACAATCATCAATTATTTGATCGATATAGGGTGTTGGGTAGTTGTCCTTTGGACAAGCTCGATTAATGTCCCTATAATCGATGCATATTCTTATTGTTCCCTGTTTTTTGTTAACCGGAACAATATTCGATACCCAATCCGTTAACGGGATCGGATAAATGAAACCTGCTTTCAACAGTTTTTCAACTTCTGCTTTAATTGAAAAGGCTTTTCGAGGGTGAATCTCACGCAGACGTTGCCAGACGGGTTTAGCGTCCGGGTAAGTCTTGATCTCATGGACAACAATCGCGGGATCAATTCCTGGCATTTCCTCATAGGACCAGGCAAACACGTCATGGAATTCTTGAAATAGGGCCTTGTATATCTGAATTTCGTCATTTGTACACGAGGCACCTATATGAATGTTCTCAACAATTCCGGGCTTGACTGAAATGTCAATGGGAATAGTTCGAGAGATGTTTCCCAAATTCAGCTCTGAATCAGGATGTTTCATTGGATTCTGAGCTTCTTTGACATATTCAACTGTAAAGATTGATGAGAAATCATTTTCAAAACCATCATCCTCACGTAAAAACGAAGATCTATGATGGAGATCTTCCCATGGTAAATCGTCTACACACAGGACTTCACGAAGTTGCTCGTCAGATGACACAACTTCGGGAAACGCTATTAACTCCGAGGTTGACGTGAAAAGTGATTCCTCACGGACCACATTCATTTGGTTGATTTTGGTTGAACGCGGGTCGGTAAAAGACTGCACGGCTTCATAGGCAATTTCATATGGACTCAAAGGCATAGCATCACCAAATGAGTCTATCTCGGATTCAGAAGGAACGATCCAAGGATCGTCATAAACAATGGTATCTGATGTAATCATATGAATGGATGCAAATGAAGACAATGCATTGATAGGAGGAAAAGGAAAAGTTCCCAGTAAACCGGCATCTTTAACTAATCCTACTCCAACATCTTTATATGGGATAGTCGTTTTACCGACATGCTGAATACTCTCTTAAGAGGCTGGGTCAGATGAAAAGTAGGCCAGCTGGTCTATTGTTACGATCTTGCCATTATGTGGAAATTTTATTACTCGAAAGACCGATGAAACGACCGTTGTCATAGCGTAAGACCAACTTCGACCCAAGAGAAGGTTGTAGTCTAGAGGGGCATCAACCACCTCCACATCTAGACTAACAGTTTTTCCTTCAACCTTTATAGGCAAATCCTGTAGAATGCAAAAAGGATGGAACCCACGGCCATCAAAGGCCTTAAGAATTGTCGGGGATTGATTTAGTGAAGGAGAACCAAGAGATCTCCAACACTGTATCGACATAACACACGTGGAAGCTCCCTCATCAATTACAGTCCGATGAATAGGCCTGTTTTTTACTATCACTGGGATCTGGAAAGCCATTTCATGAGGTAAACGCGGTGTACTATTTTCTAGATCAAAGATTATTAGGTTTAGGTCCTGAACATCAATAGCTCCTATAGCCGACAAAAGTAATTTGTGTTGTGTTGGGCATGATTACAGCACTTCCAAAGCCGACATTGCTGAGGGTGAAACAGCTAGGTCCTCAACAATGTTATAATTATGGGCCGCTCTCGCATGTGGATTGAAAGTAGACTTTCGAAGTATACCCTTGGCAGGCAGTTTGATTACTAAGTTCGGGTTAGGTTTCTCGATCTGTAGTGGATCAGAACCGGGAGCTGAGGTTGATGGATTAGAATGAGAAGATTCTGCTTCTTTGCCATCAACAGGACTTTTACTACAATAATCTTGCGATCGAGTCGCAATCCTTACATGAGACATCATCAATATGGGTTCTTCACTGGCACTCGAGGAAGAACCTATCATATTACTCTCCTTCTTTGGAAATGGATCCTTCAAAACAGCAGGAGTTTGGGAACCTTTAACAATCTTCGCAACCTCTGCCCGATGAGGGCAATCTCTTGTAAAATGATCCTCTTCACAAATAAGACAAGGATATCGAGGTTTTCATTTTTCGTCATTGGTTTCCGAATTTTTAGTTTTCTCCCTTGGAGTTTTGTCTACTTTATTCTTCTTCTTGCCTTTCTTCTTTCCACCGGATTTTGATTTAGTTGTATATGACTCTACAGCGTGAATATCAGCGGAAACTTCAGCAGAAGAATCTCCTGTCGGGGAGTCTGGTAAGGTTATAATAGGAGAAGAATTCTTTGAGGATTTCTTCTTGCTTTTAGTGTTCACCGTACCAATCATACCATCAGCGGCATGAGACCCCGAAGGAGCAGCAGCGATTTGATTTGACTTAGGAAGATCTGGGATCTTTTCATGTAATGTACCTGACTGAGTATAAACTAAGTCAAGGTACTGCGCTTGAGCAATCACTTGCTCCTCAATAACTACTCCGGCCTTAGCTACGTCTTCAGTAATCTTCAGTAGCAATGATTTAATGAACCATTCAGCTAAGATCTGGTCCGGGATAAAAACTTTCACTAACCGCCTTCGACGTCTCCATTCATGAATATGATCGGAAATATATGTGGACGTCGATTGTTTTAATGAAGTTAGTAACTCCATGCCATTATCATATCTGACCAGCAACTGAAAATGAGTTAAAAACAAGGTAGCTAACTGGCTAAAATTATAAAAAGAGGCCCGTGGTAACTCAATATACCACTTGGCCGCAAGACCAATGAGAGTACGCTGGAAAAAACGTAAGCAGATCAAATCATCCGATATGGAATTAGAGGCACACCAGAGGTGGTAAGTCATCACATGATTCGACGGGTCCTCTCCAGACTTACCTTCGAACATGGGAATGTCACTGGGCAACTTATTTGGCATTGGCAGCCAAAACAGAAGATAATTTATTGGATCGTTCGTTAGGCACGACAAGTCTGGTAAATCCAAAGTTACGATAAACGGTAACTACCGATTAGGATCCCTAAAACTCTGGGTCATGAGACCAGTCCCAGGAGGAGGATATCCAGGATAACTAGGAATGGGAGTTGCGTTCGGGATATTGTATCCTCCTAGAAAACCAGGATTAACCGGACTGTACTGGGGTTGCTGTGGTTGTTGATAAGTGTACCCAGGATACGGTTGATACTGGTAAACTGGCTGCTGGACAGCAGGACCGAATTGGTACTGTCCCTGGTACGGTTGATAAGTGAATTGTGGTTGACTTGTGACAACCGTACTTAAACCAGGTTGTCCTACAGGCATCTAAACCGTAGTTTGAATCGTGGATCCAAACTATGGTAAAGATGTCTGAGGAGTAGTTACAGAGACAGTAGAAACCGGAGCTGTCGATACTCCAGAAGTAGGTGGGGTAGATTGAACAGATGTTGCGGTAGTTGCAGCAATCGTTTAAGATGGAGTACTAGGTGCAATAGGCCCAGACAGAGAAACTACCGAAGGTACAGAGTTTGAATATTAGACTGGACTGGTTGCTAGGGTGAACCAGAAACTAAGGGTTGTCCAGTTTGAGAAGACAACTATACACTTGGCTGCAACACCTGTTGAATTTGCGATGGATCCCACACTATGTTCATTCCGGGGTATTGACCCATAACAGGTTGAGGATATTGAGATCCATAACTGGATTGAGGGTAGGATTGATAAGTGGAAGGTACATTTCCCATACCTTGAACATAGGATTGACCTTGGGGTGGCTGGAAACCTTGACTCGAGTACTGACCTTGGGGTAGATACCCTTGAGGTATAAATTGATACTGAGGTTGACCTTGGGGTACATATTGAGGCTGGGGTTGACCTTGAGGAATGTACTGCACCATGGGTACATACTGTCCTTGAGGTTGCCCCCCAGACACAATTTTGGTACCTTGAGGTTGGCCCCCAGGTGTTAATTGAGGCTGCCCCCCAGGCGGCAACTAGCCACCTTGAGGTTGAGAACTGGGAATTGAACCTGACATCATGTAAATGTCTCCTATGCTCAACGGTTTATTACCATTGTTTCCAGTTAACAACCCATGTTCAATGGGTTGAGGGGAAGCTCCCGCAAAAGTACCAGAAAGTGACTGATACCCAGAGGGAACAAAAGGACCGCCGTACAAAAAAGATTCAGGTGATTGAGTAAACATGGACGACTGACTAGACATATTTACAGGAGTATAAAGACCTCCAGGTGGATAAGGAGCACGAGGTGGAGAAAAACTTAACCCTGAGTTGTCCAAATAATTAGTTAAAGAAAGATACCAAGTAGTACTTCTAGGTGGACTGTAAAAAATGGATTCACGCTCCCTTAGATCAATAGTAGGTTGATTTTGAGGGATAGGGACACCTATTTCTTCTTCCGGAGCAAGTCCTTCAATAGCTTTCAAACCAGAAGGAAGATTTTCGGTAATGACTCTTTCTACCCTAGGTGAATCAGGAGCACTAGAAGTTGGAGAGACTAACCCCGATGTTGGAGTAACAGGTTCAGATATCTCAGGTTCTTCGCCTATATCACTAGTAGATGAAAAACTACCAGCAAGTTCGGAAACCGAAATAGCGTCAGGATTATAACCTGTTTCTAGAGTTTGGTAATCAGGATGAACTACCAATGAAGACTCTCCTTCTTCAGGTGAACCTACTTTACTGCCACTAGGAGTTACGAGGACTTTCAAACCTTCATAATGACCCAGGACGTCTTCAGGAGGATGGCCCCAAAGTCTACGGGACTTCCTCAACAAATCGGCCACGGTTACAACCTCAGGAGACTAGCCCCGAAGTCTACAGGACTGTCTCGGTAATTCAGCCACAGTTAAAACTTTTAACTACTGCACACGCAAACAAAGTAAAATCTCAAAGCAAACTGCCTAAAGTCTCTAAAGAACCAAACAAATTCAAATCACACGCCTAAAGAATCTAGGGCGTCAAACCATACACAAACAGTAACCTTCCAAACCGAAAACACTAGTTGGTGATGAAATCCAACATCGCAGAATTTAGTACAGAAGTGGTGGGTGGAACAGTTACCCCGACAACCTGCTTAATGAATAGACTGGCACAAGTTCCTCCACTTTAACCGTCTCGAGTGAAGTGAACCCCCCAGAAAATCCAAGTGAGTCTAGCTGACGTCTGCTCCAGGTACAGTGTGATCTTCCCTCCACCATCACCTTGGGTAGAACCCTAAACATAATAGTCACTAAGGTCACCAACAGCAACAAATATACCTGGGGGAATAGTCTACAATCCGATAGCACACAAGGGCAAAGTAACAAGCTCAATCCCCTTGCCGACTCCTTGACAATAATCCAAGGTTTACCGACAAGTGACCCCAGGCTCCTCGACAATGGTCAATCCGAGGTTTACCATTTGTAGTACGTGCATATCTGGCGTCATTCGCAATGAAGGAGGATTGATCCCCTCACTGGTTCAGACACGATCTCGTGCTTCTCCTTTAAGAGGAGCTTTCCTAGAGCATAAATGTAACTATTGGATTTATCCTACCACAAGATAAGCTACTTGTTTGGTTTTGCTGTCTTGGAGAGTTAATTACTCTCCTAGTCCAAGACACTAGCCTGATCTATGTTGTTGTTTCAGAGCCCTAGTAAATAAAAAGTTACTAAGTTAATTTTACTTTAAGCGTTAATTTTTATGGATTTTCTTTAGGACAAAAGGTAGTGGAGATAAAATTGATGGTGTGTAGACTCGACTCAAATCCACTAAAAAGATGCACCTAAGATGATTTAAACTATCTTTCCTTTTCAATGAATTCCCTAGCTGAGAGAGTTGGAGAATGTAAAATTTATAAAGACAACTTTCTTGGCAATGAAAGTCAAAGAAACACTCTCCTTATCTTTTCCAAAGCACACAACACATGACCACTAATTATTTGCACGAAAACTTCCTTTCTCTTTTCAAAGACTTCAAATGCTATTGAACAAACTTTTCTTCAAAAGAGATTTTTGTATTTTTCCTATTTTAACAAAGCATGTAAAACTACTTAACAAAAATCAATTTTAAAAAATCTATGAAAATCTAAGAGAAATTTACCTAAAAGCAAATCTAATGAGGTAAAAGCCTACAAAATATAATTCCAGGATGTTTTACTCAGTTACAATTCAACCAAGGACTAGTTGATGCAGAATCATAAACCAGTCAAAAACAAAAACAAAAAGCTCTTGTTCTTTTTCTTAAAAATGAAATTCACAGCTTTAACAAATAAGCCTTCTCGAAATTCCGCAAAGAGACAACACAAAGGTAGGTTTCTCACAAAGGTGGATTTTATGAAAGGTCTGACTCCTAAGAAGACTGAAAAGACCAGGGATATCCAAGGTTTTTACAACTTCTAAAGCCAAAGTCACTACAAGACCAATACAAAAATCAAACCTAGGGCTAGAACTTCTATGAACTTCACTAAAACCCTTGATGCTAATGAAACAAGCTTAGATGAAGACTTCTGACAGGTAACCAGTGGATCTGGGCAGCAAAAAACAAACTATAAACAAAATCTAATAGGTAAAAAAGGAAAAAATGGAATTTTCTCAACTTTTGACAGGGTACGCAGGAAGCCTGTTTGCACAGGTGCGGCCACGCTCTGTGTACAAAGCAGAAGTGCGTACAGGTAAACATTGTGCTTAACACAGAGGGTGCGTACTGCTCTCAAAAACAAGAAAAATAAAAACTAACTCAATCCTAAGCTATTATACCCAAATTCATAGTCAATCAGTCAAAAACCAGAAAGAAATCAACTTTTCTCAAATCAAAGTATCAATCAAAAGAGAAATCAATCAAATCCATGGATTCCCCAGTGGAGTCGCCATTTTGTCATGCAGAAAGAGTCAATTTTGCGGACAAAACCGACCTCCCTAGAAGCTAAGGCTTTCTAGTGACAAACAAGACAATCAAGCACTATCTTTCCCTAAATATGCATTTAAAATAAAAGCAACCAGGTGTTTAAAGCATACCTTTAGTCCAATGCTGTTTGTAGCAGCCAAGCCTCTCCGATCCAGATGAGCTCCTCCTTCTCCTTGAAGCTTTCATTCACTAACAAGCAAACGATTACATAGCAAATGAATAACTCATATAATAAAACATATTCATCATAAAGACCAAGGAGTTTATGAAACAAATTATATATAACAACTTGTTGAGAAAAATGAACTTAATTGTATTAATTGGAAACAAAAGAAACCATTACAACCAGTGCCTTGGTGTTGTGCAAGTCCCTCCCAGGGTCCAGCAAGAGTTCTCCTTTACTTTGATCATCTCACCCACTTCCAAATGAAGCTAAGAAAGGATTGGAATCCTCCTCTCAAGCTCTATAAGGGAGTCCTAATTTCAGCAGCATCTAACCTTAGGAATGTTCAGCTTTCAACCTCCCCTCCCTCTGGCCCAATGCCTATATTTATAGTGCTTTGGAGGAAGTTAATCAGGTCCACCATCAATGGGATAAGCCCCTCTTTCAATGGGATAGCTCCCCTCTTGATGGGATAAGTTCCTCTTTCTTTGGGATGCATGAACCATCTGGAGGCGCTCAATCCACGTCAAACCATCTTCTAGAATGCTCTAGAATCGACCACAAGTAACTTTTTTGAAGTAAAACTTGCGCCTTTTGACCTTTACAGGAGTACGCATCCACCTTTTTACAGACAAAGCGTACAAGTACGCAGGTATTATGAACTTGAGGTGCGTACATGCAGGTAAGGGTAAGAGAAACTGCGTAACTAGAGTTATATTGATTTTTAAGGACTTTCACTCTGTCTTGGAGTTTGACATGAGGAGCAGAGGTATAAGACTTGCCAAGGAGGACAGTATGACAGTTGATGGAGCCATACTGACTGCAAATAATTTTGTCATGCGGAAAGAGTCAATTTTGTGGACAAAACCGACCTCCTTAGAAGCTAAGGCTTTCTAGTGACAAACAAGACAATCAGGCACTATCTTTCCCTAAATATGCATTTAAAATAAAAGCAACCAGGTGTTTAAAGCATACCTTTAGTCCAACGGTGTTTGTAGCAGCCAAGCCTCTCCAATCGAGATGAGCTCCTCCTTCTCCTTGAAGCCTGCATTCACTAACAAGCAAACGATTACATAGCACCTGAATAACTCATATAATAAAACATATTCATCATAAAGACCAAGGAGTTTATGAAACAAATTATATATAACAACTTGTTGAGAAAAATGAACTTAATTGTATTAATTGGAAACAAAATAAACCATCGCAACTAGTGCCTTGGTGTTGTGCAGGTCCCTCCCAGGGTCCAGCAAGAGTTCTCCTTTACTTTGATCAGCTCACCCACTTCCAAATGAAGCTAAGAAAGGATTGGAATCTCTCCTCTCAAGCTCTATAAGGGAGTCCTAATTTCAGCAGCATCTACCCTTAGGAATGTTCAGCTTTCAACCTCCCCTCCCTCTGGTCCAATGCCTGTATTTATAGTTCTTTGGAGGAAGTTAATCAAGTCCACCATCAATGGGATAAGCCCCTCTTTCAATGGGATAGCTCCCCTCTTGACGGGATAAGTTCCCCTTTCTTTGGGATGCATGACCCATCTGGAGGCGCTCAATCCACGTCAAAGCATCTTCTAGAATGCTCTAGAATCGACCACAAGTAACTTTTTTGAAGTAAAACTTGCGCCTTTTGACCTTTACAGGAGTACGCACCCACCCTTTTACAGACAGAGCGTACAAGTACGCAGGTATTATGAACTTGAGGTGCGTACATGCAGGTAAGGGTAAGAGAAACTGCGTAACCAGAGTTATATTGATTTTTAAGGACTTTCTCTCTTTCTTGGAGTTTGACATGAGGATTAGAGGTATAAGACTTGCCAAGGAGGACAGTATGACAGTTGATGGAGCCATACTGACTGCAAATAGTCATGGTGACAAATTTTAGTGTAACACCAATCTTTTGCAACACCTTGTACGGACCATAATACTTTGGTGATAATTTATTATCCTTCTTAGCTTGCTTGAGGGACATTTGCTTATATGGTTGTAGCCGTAGGAATACCCAATCACCTACATCAAAACTTCTTTCACTGCGATGTTGATCTGCCTGTTGTTTCATTCTATTCTGTGCCAACATGAGGTTATCCTTTAAGAGTTGCGGGACTTGTTGTTGATGTTTGATGCGATGTTCCACTGCCTGAACCTTATAATTTTCTCTTAAATATGATGTGATGGATGGTGGTTGATACCCATAAAGTGCCATAAATGGGGTCATTTTTGTTGCTGTATGAAAGGAAGTGTTATACCACCATTCAACCAGAGGCAAGCATTTGACCCATTGTGTTTGTTTATCAGATACAAAGCAACGAAGATATCCTTCAAAAAATTTGTTTACTATCTCAGTTTGCCCATCAGATTGAGGATGATAAGATGAGCTATGAGCTAACTGAGTACCAAGAGAAGAAAATAATTCTGTCCAAAAATTTCCAGTGAAAATGGGATCTCTGTCACTTACAATAATCTTTGGGTTTCCATGTAGCTTTTGAATTATTTCCATAAATGTAGTAGAAACTGTACTGGCTTTAATTGGATGTGATAATGCACAAAAGTGTGCATACTTGGTAAGTCTGTCAACTACCACCATGATGACACTCTTTCCCTCAGACTTGGGTAAACCAGTGATAAAATCCATTGATACCTCCTCCCAACGTTGGCTTGGAATGGATAAAGGTTGTAATAGACCTGGTGTCTTAATTGTTTCAACTTTACTTTGTGAGCGTGACATTTGTTGCACTTCTTGTAATTTTGATATATCATGTAGCATTTCTTCCTCTTCTTCATGACTCATGGTAGAGCTTTCAGGTTCCTTACTAGGTGTTTGCATTTTCTTTCCTCGGAGCATCAGTTACCGATAATAATGCTTTACTATGCCATTTGAATTCCTTAAAACCAAGCTTATGCAAAAATTAAAAAAAAAAAACTATACACCTGTTTTTTACTTTGTAGAAGCCTGATATTGAATCTGATGTATCTCTGTAATTTCGAATCATCCAGTTCTGAAATTGCGACTTGTAGTAGCCTTCTATGTCCTCTTTCCAATGCCACTAGTCTGATCCAAATTGGATTCTCCAAGAAAGAGTTATGCACAATCTCCCACAGTGACCTAATTATAGACTAGTTCAGTAGATCGAACTTGTATGAAGTGCCACATGTCACTGTTTCAACCTTTGACTGTAAAAATTATACAAAAGGAAACTACAGTCCATCCTCTTTCTGCACCTTCTTACGAAATTTCAATCCGATGCTCAGAAAGAAATTTATGATGATTTTCCCCAGGTCACCTGTTTTGAGTGTAATTCAGGAGTCTGCAAAAAGACCAACTTCCTCAGATCATATCTCCGAAAATATCACGCGAAAAGCTCTGAAATTCGGACCCAAGGTTCAGCGCGATTTCTTCTCAAATTGGTTTTTTTTGTGACTTCTGAAATGTCACAGAAAAAAAGTTATAGAGAAACTTCCACGATGACCTGTTTGGAGCAGCGAAACCCTAGAATCCAAAGCTCCGATACCAAATGTTATGAAACCAGCTCAAGAAAAGATAGAAAAGATAGATCAATGCCTTAGAATTCAGCCTCTTCGAGGGGGCAACCTCCTTTACATTACATAAATGAACAATTCTTGGATGATACAAATGACAAAACCTCCTTTCTATAGATAGGAGTCTAAGGAGTCACAATATAATCCAGCCGACCTAACAATAATAATATAAAGCCACAAAAATAACAATAGAGGGATTATATGGGCACATTAATAACAATATGGGGGCAATGGGGGCACAACAATATAAATAAGGGGTATAACTACAATAGTAATGGGGTAATCACTAGTATTATAGGGACCCAACAGACCCTGTTGCCAACTGCACACCATTCTCACAATTATTGTCCCTCGCCATTACCCAAGAGCAAAAAATGCAGATCTCCACCTCTAGCTCTTTGTGGATGCCATTAACCCTAGATTTCACTCTGCATTATGATATTTAAAAAAGTGCCCATATCGTAACTATCACACAACAGATTGAATCATAACTGACTAATACTCATTTTTAATTGGGTGGCAGAGGTTACTTCCATCATCTAACACCTGAATCAAAGGTAAATAAAGGTACAGGTGGCACGAGAGGGGAGTTCTTTTGAGATGGAACACCTTATGGCATAAATATTTAGTTGTTTATGTGTAGTAATAATATTTTATATATATAAAAAGAAAATATTTTCAGTTTTCAATATGAAGAAGATGTACAACTCTTATATTTTTTAAAATATTTCAACTAAGGAGTTCAATAACTTACTTGAATATCCACATTAATTTATTTTTGTAATTATCAACTTTCTTTAGTGCACTTGGGATAGCATAATTGCCTATGGCCGTGGGAATGAAGTCTCACCGAATTAAAAGTCTTGGGTTCAAATCTTGTGCTATCCCCTCGATCGGGGTGTGAAGTTGGACATGATGAAGATGTAGTCCTACCAAGCTTAGAAAAAATAATAAAAGAATTATCAACTTTCTTTATATATTTAAAAATTATTTTAGGCTTGATTATAATAAAATATTGCAATGCCCAAAAAATAAGAAATAATTGGGAAAGTAAAAAAAAATATTACCTTCTAATATGCGTACCATTTAATTCTTTATATAAAGTTAATTTATGATATTTGAAAAAAATAATAGTAATAATAATAAATTCAATATATATCATAAATCAACTATTTCAATATTAATATGTATTTTAAAATATATTAAATAAAATTATTTTTATATTCTAAATGGAGGTCTCTATCAGGAGACTAGGGTTTCCCTAATCACTGATAGTTTTCTTACAAGCCCAAAGCATGCTCGAGCTTGTTTGGATGGTTTAATCACAGGGATTATTATGCTTGTTGACTCTTTAAACCCATAGCTTCTCTTGTTTCTGTTGTCATCCATGTTTTCTCTACATTCTGTTAATAATGACATGGAGAAGGAAGCAACTTTCAAAGCCCCACTATAGTCTCAAAAACCTTAGGGACTTCTTCTCCCAAAAACAAAATTGTGAAGAAATTAGCTGAGACCCTAGTGGATCTCTCTCCTTAATATTTTTGCAAGAGAGCCTTGTCTCTCTTAAAAAATATGTTGGCTAGAAATTTCATGGGCTTTTGGCCAAATCCAGAAGTTGTTGAAACTTGGATCATAGAACAATGGTCCCTGAAGATTCAAGGACAAGTAACTTTGTTTACAGTTGGAAGGGGATTCCATGTCCTTTTGTTTCTATACAAAAATGAAAAATATTTTATTTTCATATCAGGTTTGTATTTCACGGGCTCCATAGGCCTCTTCATCACTCCATGGACTCTTGATTTCAATTTAGATTATGATATCACTAGATTTCTACTGTGGGTTCAATTTTCACACCTCCTTGTTCATCTATAAGGCCTAATGCACTAAACACAATGGAAACAATATGGGCCGCTATCTAAATAAAGAATAAACAAAAGGAGGACAATTTTCTTGTGCTTGCATCTATGTTGACCCTAAAGACAAATCTTGGAGAATGGATCCATATCTTCGAATTAGACTATGAGCATATTTAGTTTAAATACATCATTTGTCATTGTTATAGGAACTTCACCAAAAAAATTCCCCTAGGAAAAGATATAAACAAGCCCCAACCCCTGTTTCTAAAGGGATGAGTTTCCAACCAACATAAAAGAAAATATGGAAATAACATAACAAGCTGATAGACCCAAATAATATGTTGCAACATATTCAATTCTGAAACCTTCCTTCAACAAAAACTCTTTTAAGGCCCTTCAAGATCCTGAACAAGAAGAAGATACCCCTATGGAGGAATCCCCTAATGAGGATTAGGGAAATTCAAAAGTGTCAGTGGAAAAATAATAGCAAGCCTCTTCATAGATCATCCCTCTTGGTGCAAGCTCATATTTTGATAAAACGTTAGAGGAACTTTTAGCCTAAAAGCGACATCAAGAAATTAATAAAAAAATTTATGTAGATAATTTTTTAATATTACTTTATTTTTATCTATGGCAATTAGAGTAGTTCATGCATGTGTGAGAGAAAACAATGGAAAACCTTCTCGAAGTTCAATGTAAACCCCTCTCAAGTAGGAAACCAAATAAAGAAAACCAATAACACGAAATAGATTCTAACTTGGCTTCAAGTTCCCAACTCTGTGCAAATTATCTACTCCAAATCCCCACAAATAGCTCAATGTACTATTTTCTCATTCTCTTATGCTCGGAATACATAAGAATATAGTGTTGTAAACATGAAGAAGGTCTCAGTTGTAATACCTATGGAAATTATTGGGATATGTATCCCATGAGTTTAGTTATTTTCTCAATGAAAGATCCCATAAAGATATGGCAATGCATTGAATTCCCCTCATATTTGTTGTGACTGGGCAAAAATTTATTAAAATCACTTCTCATTCGTGTCTTACACACACACACACACACACACACATATACACACACACACACAAACACACACCCACACACCCACACACACACAAACATACATACATATATATATATATATATATATATATATATATATATATATATATATATATATATATATATATGTATATATATATATATGTAACAAAGTTACTTATAAAAGAACTTAAAAAATGTAAATTCTTATGGTTAAAAGATTTTAATATTTTAATTATTTATAATTCTCACCATTTTTAGGTATTTTGTTCAATAAATTTTGTCTAAAATCGAACAAAGAATGGTTGGAATTCTAGGTTTGGATTGTGTTGTGTACACAATCCAAGTGTCCAAGAGATATTTGGAAGGGTTTAATCCATTTCGGTATTCAAAAATACACATGGTGTGTGTAGCATGTGTATTTTTTCATTTTATAATTGTATATTTGAATGCATAAATATGTATAATGAGTATAGATCTATCTTAACAATATGTGAGTAAAACATCATTGAATTGTCACCCTTAAAGGAGAAAGAATTTCCTCAAATTTTAATATTTTTCAACCCACAATATATTTATAGTTAAAATAGATATACTTTAATTTTCACATGTCAATCTCATGTTAAGCATGAAAGGAATCATACATCTCCCTTATAGTAAATAATACTACATTCAAATGTTTTAACCATAATATCATTTTACTTTCTACTTCACTAACATTTAAATGATTTTTTGTTATTTATTGTTTTTCAAATGCCACATATAAACTATATATTAAGATTTGTGTGAATTACAATAGTATCTCAAACATAAGTATACAATTTTGCATGAATTACAAGGGTATCTCAAACATAAGTATAATGTCATAATCACATTTTTTTTTAATTTTTAGTTACCTTTTCTTTTTATGTACTTGTAAATTTGGTACACGATTATTTCATTTAAGTTGGGCATCTAAATATTTTATTTATAGTTGACATTTTCTAGTCAACTGTACAATGAGTTTTTCTTTATATCCTTGTAAGTTTGGTACACGATTAATTGACATTAATTGACATTTTTTTGGTTATTAATATCTTTTTAAATGCTATATGTGAACTCCATATAAAAAATTGAAGGGCATACATATCTCCAAAATCACCTATAGGCCAAATAAAAAATATCTTACTTTCAATCACCTCACCTTACGTTACATTATTTAAGGTCCCATTTTAATATTTCTTTATGAGTGACATTGAATTATTTTTTATTAGTAACTTTTTAAAATGTAGTGTGAACTCTATGTTAATTACCTAAGAAGCTATACATTTCTCTCATATTGGGTTGCAACAGGTTTTGTTTTTACACCTAATAAGTTTCTCACATTTAATCACTTATATATCAAATAGATTTTAAATATTTATTTAATGGGAACAAATTAAAATACCATACTATCTCATATATGTCAGTTATTAATGTTGTGCAACTGGAGATAAAACTATTTCATAAAAGTCACAAATAAGTCACTTACAACATGTGTATTCCACTGGGATTTAAACTTCAAATTTAAACTTGGAATCTCAACCAATCAGTATTAATAACCAATAAATCTAATAAAACTACCCTCATGAGGAAATATATTATTTATTTTCAATAAAATTTATATATTCAAGATAATAAAACAAAATAATAAAATAAATAACTTAATTTTTTATAATTTTTTATTTCCGCTTCAGGGTTTTCTGTTTTTTAGAAATTCGTTTAAATATCGATCACTCCTGCATTAAAATATAAATAAGAGAAACAAAAATTTAAGTTTGAAACATTCAGTAGATTAGAACGTTGCGTTAGCTTTGCCCGCTCGGTTTACGTTCACACTCTATGGATTAGAACGATGCCTTAGCTTTGCCCGCTCGGTTTACCTTCACACTCTATGGTTCCTATATATTTTTCCTTTCTTGGTAATACATGGAACACATCATTTTCATTTCCTGGAGAACGCATGTGAAAACGACAATTTCAAATTGAAACTATTCGACGTAGGCGCACGTTTTCAAACCGAAGCATCTCTAATCTCACAGCATTACATCATCACAGATGATCGTTTTATGACTTGCAGTTCGTTTGATGACTTGTCTTTGCATGCATCTGAATACAAGAAGCGTCGATCTATTGACCTTTACGCCTCAAATTTATCAAAATATTATTGAATATCGCAAAGTTTAGGTATCGTTCGCTTTCCTCATGTTATAGTTAAAGATAGGAGTGACGCTTCCACCTCCAAATTACAGAGGTTAGATTTGAAGTTATAAAGGTTATAGGAATGTTTAGAAGTTAGCAAAATGTTAACATAAAGCTTTAAAAGATATTGAAATAGGCCTATCCATATTAAATGTATGTGTTTTTTTTTACTTAATGGTCTTATGAATATTAGTTGTAAGATCTTGGAATAGGTCTATCCATTTTGTGTTTTTTTTTTTTTAATTTAATGGTTTTATGAATATTAGTTGTAATTTGTTGTTGGGACTAAATTTTTTATTATGTAAAGTGAAGATTGGTTTTCTGATGCATTTTAAAAAAAATTATTTGAAGTTACAAAATTTATATGAATGTGTATAAATTAACAATAATCAAATGATGTGAGAATTTTATTAATAAATTATATAGTTATTAAAAAGATGGAATATTTATTTCCAAATAAAAATTTTCAATACTAAAATAAGTATCTAGATGTTTTATATAGCCACTCCCTCTCTCTTTTTACATTGTTTGTACAAAATTCAACATGTCTAAAAATTTTCTAATCATTAATTCACTAATATCTTTATTATCTATTTATCCACTTGTCCCTTTCACAAATAATTCTAATTTCTAAAAACATATATCATTATTTCTTAGCTCGGTAATTTTTCAAATTTATAAAGTTTCCCATTATCATTTTTCTTGATTATTTCAAAACAAATTTTATTTTTAAATTAAAAAAATGTAGCATAATATATTAAATTTATACTAATATGTATTGTTAATAGCTAACTTCCATTTCAAGTTATATAAAGAAATAAAATGCATTTTTACTCCAATGTTCACTCTCATGAAATCCATGTAATTATCCTTGTAGAAATATTACTTTCATGAATTTATTTATTCATAATGTAATTTTAAATGGGATCCAAATAATGGATATATTTCTTAAAATATTGAATATGTATCAACAATACTATTGATACCAATATAATTAGTACCAATGGTGAGGTTATGGTCATCTTTTCAAGTAGACATTTTCATGGTAGGAAGAAAACCAATATAACATGGAAAATTTCTATGTTATTTATATTCCATTTACTCACATAAGAGGCTAGTGGTCATTGAGGTCTTAAGGATTGCAATTAGCCAGAACATGCTCCTTACTTATACTTTGTGAGTTGCTTCATATGGTCTTCCCTCATGGAAATGTGAAAGTTATTTATCATGTATCAACCTCTTCTTATAACAGTTACACATGTATAAGATTAATTAGCAATAATATATATATATATATATATATATATGTGTGTGTGTGTGTGTGTGTGTGTATGTGTGTGTGTGTGTGTGTGTGTGTATGTGTGTGTGTGTGTGTGTGTGTGTGTGTGTCACTCTTCCAACAAGTTCCGAATCATATTAGCATGTTCATAACTTCATATTCAAATTGATAGATAATGTCCTATCCATAACTTCGGCATCTAACTTAACTCACTTTGCATTACATCTCCATGCAGTTATTCATATCCACTTGAGAGGTCATTAATATATTTGAATAAGAATGTTACTGGAATTGTACAAATCATATATATCCACCATCAAACAAGTTACTTGTTCATACACCCAATGAAACTATTTGAAAAAATTAACCCTTGATATTTTCATGATTCACATATATCCATGACATGAAAAATTATTAGAGTGCATAATCCAAAAGAGTACCAAACATCAATCTAGTCAAAGCATATCAATCGGAAAGTCGGGTAATCATCAAATCTAGAATGCACTCAATGATTATTCTAAATTATAGTGAAAAGAGAGGCATACATTGCAACAAAATGATATTAACTTTATCAACATACAATATTGATAATCTCGTAATCTCATTATTTTAACAAAAATAACATGACATTATTAAAACATATATCTTAACCATTTTTAAAGAATCTTAAACTTGAATTATTCCAAATTTAATTAAAAATCATATCTATGGGATAAAAATATGAATATGAATAATCGAAGGTGGGGTAGACATTAGGTATCCAGTCACATTGACTGATTTTTGGTGTCTGAATCAATGTTTGATAAGGAAGTCTTTACCAAAGAAGCTATTATCCCCTATCTTGGATAAGATCATTCACTAATTCATTTCGAGATTTATCTTAAAGAAGCCCCATGTAGCAAACGTTTTCATTTTGAGAGAGTTTGGCTTAAGCCACCTGAGGTTTTAGAGAAAGCTAGAGTATGGTGCGACACAATTACAATACAAGCAAAGAATAAGATGTATACCTTGCAGTTGAAACTTGAGGAATTGAAAGCAAATCATCAGTCATGGATGAAGACGAAATTTGGTAATACATTAAAGGAAAAGCAAAGGTTGGAATATTAGATGAAGGATATTTAGTAGCATATGATTATAGAAGGACACTCTTCTGATTTACTGATGAAGGAGGGGATCACACTAAATAAGCTTGAAATGAGAATATGATGCAGGTCTACCCTGCAAAACCCAGAATTTCTCCATTCTCAGGCATATACAAAACCCATCTCGAATAATCGCCCAAGTAATTCTTCAATGTCAAAGCAATCCTCTCATCTCAGCATTCACATATGGCTGGATTTTAAAATCAAAGTTCAATAAAAAAAAGAATGGGCCCATGCTTTAAAAGCTCAACCTGGCAAATTCATACCCCACACATCGACACTTGGCTTCTTGTCATCTCCATTGGACGCTCTCTGGATCTGCACCGAAACAGAGTTCTGCAAACTCAGCACAGAATCACTCAGTAGCTAAGACCTTCACTGTTCAACGTCTTTGATTTGACAATCAAATTGGGTTTTAAAACCACAATGTCCTTTGTTTATAGACCTGTGCTCTATGCATTGGTTTATTCCAGTGTTTGGGCAACTGCATCTACAATCATTTGAATTGACGAAATGATGGTCATAACCATAAATTTGTATTAAATACTATCGATTATAATAGCAAAGAACCAAACTCCATAACGACCAATCCAACCAATGATCGATGGCTATACATATTCATTTATCACAACAAAGAACCAAACCCCATATCAATCAACACAGCGAACAATCGATAGCTATCACATACACATCAATTTATTTTTGCCAAAACGATTATGTTCAGCTTTTAACGAAATCTGTCACAGATTTTTTTTAACCAGTGCTATTCTCAGATACACCACCAATTTTGAATGTATAACCACTGAATATACTCACACCAATCAGCGATTCCATGCAGGGAAAAAAAACACTTACAGTTTACAGATGAGACATATATTGTTAAGAACCGATTTACACAGAGGTTACTCCTGCGTACATTCCAGAACTAACTCCATGTGCAGAAGCACACCAGAAAGGTTATTAAAACCAAACATATTCATAGAAAATCGAACTCAACAATGTGCATATGGCTCAAAAGTCAAATTCTATAGAGATAAAAACAACAATTACAAAGAGCCTCTTGTTCATGGCCAGATATTCAAAATCCATGGCCCTTTCAGCTGTTCATAGATTTACAGGAAAACCCCTGTCTCCTACCTCTCTCTCTGTTCTATTCTACCAAAAGGAAATTATACATCAGTCACACCTAACTACTTCTTTCCACACAAGAAAGAATTAGTTATTCAGTTATAACTCAACATTTAACTAAACTAGACCACTTTTAATTACCTACCCTTATTGAAATTAACACAAATTTAACAACTATGTCTTCCTCAAGTCTTGCATTTAGCCACAGCATGTGACCAACCCATCACATTGCTGGCCCGGTCTAGATGCTCCTGCATCAGACTCTCACGGCTGAAAACATTCATGATCTCCTGATCATGTGCTTTCAAAAAGGCAAGAAGAAAGATAAAAATTCCTCCTGGATCCCAGATTTTGTCCTGGAGTTGTCCCTATGCTCTGCTCCTCCATTTAGGCTGCATGTCTGCTGCTTCCTGCTTCATCTTCCTTCCCTGGTCACAATAGTTTGGAGCTGAAAACACCATAATAAGTTTGCCGTTGTGTTCAATTTCATCTTCCTCTTTAACTTCATGAGTCCTGACCACCTGCGCAAGATTGTTTTCTTGCAGAAATATTTTGGTCACATCTTCTCCAAAAGACAAACCAACCTCTCGTTTGCTGGGTCCATGCCCTTTATGGAGCTGTGGATCGCTACAAAGTATTCCACACATCAAACCCTCTTCAGGGGGCTCGCAGAATCGAACAATTTCTTTGATATCTTCCAGTCTTATACCATCAACGCTAAAAAGACTATTACGGACAACAAAAATCTTGTCATTGAGGACATGAGCCAAAGGCATGCAGCAAAACACTTCAGCGAAAAGCTCAACCATGCTTCCAATGTACTTGGACTTGACTTCGCCCTCAAAACTATAAATCTGGTTCATACTCTTGCTTTCATGATTTCCTCTTGCAAGACAGAGTTCAGTTGGACACATACACTTGAATACAAATAGCACGAGTATGACTCCAACATGGATGTCATCACAAACAGTGAATCGCTTTCCATTCGGAATGTTGATGTCAACCAACGATGGCATCGCCTCCAGCAAATCTTTTACTTGCAATAATATTTGAGACGCACACCTTCTGTGCATATTTTCCTGATTCTTGAAGTCATCCATCACTGTAATATTTTCTCCTTCTATTCCATGCTATCGCTCCACCTTTATTGAATGAAAATTAATGGATTCATCAACAGAGTGATTCTCAAGACCATTCGCTGAGATGGCCTCAATAAATCTAACATTTTTTACTGCTGTTTTGGTCTCTTCAAGATTTTTGGCGGTGTCAGGATCATTTGGACCAATTCTCTTACCCTACTAAAAATATTTTTGTACTTCGCTGATCACTTTTTCTGATGCTGCTAGCCTTTGCCTTCTGGTCTGCTTCAACATCATTTCCTTTATGTTCTCAATCTTTGTTTCCAGTCGATCTACTTGCTGGTCTTCTTCATTAATTCTTCCTTCCTGCTCTAGCTGGTTGCTGCTATCCAGCGGCATCTCTGTTTCACAAATTTAGACTATGTGTCCCCTTTCAACAATATTCCAATTGGCGATTCTGGACCTTCTTCTTTCTTCAATACTTTAGTGTGTTGATTTAACTCCAAAGAGTTTTCAATTTTTTCCTCTGCATCATCTATTCTAATAATGCTTCCTTGGCCTTCCGAAGTATCATGGACTACATTGACATCATTCCCACCAGCTCCTACAGAAGTAAATTCAGATTTTCCATTCTGCATATCAACATCATTATTTACTTCTTTGATGGAATTACTAATTACATTTTCTACTCCATGTTTTGAATCCCCACCAATGCTATTTGTCTGTGTAGACATACTGATATCATGTTCTGTTGACCCTACAGAACTAACATTTATGCCCTGCTTATCAGTCTTATGTTTGCTTTTTACATTTCTATTATTTTTCTTCTTGCGGACTACAGAAGCACCATCATTACCACTGACAGCAATTGGAATGCTTAATGGCATACTTGCTTCAAACATAGAACTACTTGACATGTGGAGCCCATCATTTTTAGTAACCAACTCCACAAAATTTTCTTCTTGAAAACGAATTCTGGGGCGAACCCAAAATCTGGTTTCCCCAATAAAACCATCTTCATGCCTGTGGGTTATGGGCCCACACGGCCTATAGGAGTCGCTTCTCAATCTCTTCTTCTTATCTTTACTGGTGCCACGCTTGCTATCAGCACAACGGGGGGTTTCTTCCAAAACTGCCACGCTGGTTTCCTCAACAACTTCGTCTCCTTTGCCAGTCTCCAATCCCACCTTTGTGCGGCCTCTTGACCCTTTTTTTCTAGCCTTGGCCCCTCCATTGTCTTCACTGTCAGTAGACTATGGTGGCTCTTCGACCTCCTCTTCTTCCCTCATTTGACTGCTCAACTGAGTCAAATGTTTCTCAGCACCGACAACAATACCTGCATTCACCAATAAATTGTTAGTTTTAAAGAAATAGGACCTCTTGGTCTCTTTTGATGCTTCAGGCATCAATCTCCCATCTTTTACTTTCTGGACATCAATAGATCTTGTTTCGAATTGTTAGTTGCTTTCGTCTTCATCCTGCTAATTCACAGTTTCATTAATGTCCCTACGGACACAACTTCCTTGCGGATTCTGATCTTCAATCTCACTACCAAATAACTTATGCTCGATTCATCTGATTTCCACATCATATCTGTTAATGTCGTTTTCTGTACCTACGGTTACATCATTATTTGAAAATTTATGACATTCATTCAACTGCATAAATGTTAAAAATATTTCATCTCTATCATGCATAGTAACTGTAATTTCTCCTGGATCAGATTCTACAAGTTTTCCTCCTCCATCAGGTTCCTTTAGCCACCGTTCCAAAAACTCGATTTCCCTCTGAAATCTTTTTAGCACTTCATCACTACCTTCACTCTGGCAATCTTCCTGAGTTATCCTGGTTTCAACATCATTACATCGAAAACTTTCGTCAGCAATTTCATTAAACAAATACATTTGTTTACCTCCTTGGAATTTTTCTTCAGCATTTCCACGTTTCTCCTATTCCATAACAGCTTCGAATTGCTGTCTTATTCCCAACAAGAATTCATTTGTGATTTCTTCCTGTTGTGATAAATCATTACCTTCCTTCTCTGAAAGGAATTCCCTACCAGGCTTTACCTCAAATGTTTCATTCTCCTTTGTGACAGTTCCATCAGACTGCTCACCATCTTTCACACATCCTGCAAACATACATAAACTGTGAGAAAAATTGCAATACTGCATAGCCTCGTCTGCTTCTCTCGCCAACACATCTTCAGATGCTTTTTAACTATCCCAATAGTTCATGAGATCCTCCTATTTGGTCTCTTCACCCAAACTTTAGCCTGTTCTGGGCCACAAATGGAAACATCCATTTTTAACACATGCAATTGATTTAACTGAAAACTTAAATCTCCACACAGAGCTATTCCTGCTCTGATACCACTTGATGCAGGTCTACCCTGCAAAACCCAGAATCTCTCCATTCTCAGGCATATACAAAACCCATCTCGAATAATCGCCCAAGTAATTCTTCAATGTCCAAGCAATCCTCTCATCTCAACATTCACATATGGCTGGATTTTAAAATCAAAGTTCAATAAAAAGAATGTGCCCATGCTTTAAAAGCTCAACCTGGAAAATTCATACCCCACACATCGACCTTTGGCTTCTCGTCATCTCCATTGGACGCTCTCTGGCTCTGCACCGAAACAGAGTTCTGCAAACTCACCACAGAATCGCTCAGTAGCTGAGACCTTCACTGTTCAACGCCTTCGATTTGATAATCAAATTGGGTTTTAAAACCACACTGTCCTTTGTTTATAGACCTGTGCTCTACGCATTGGTTTATTCCAGCGTTTGGGCAACTGCATCTACAATCATTTGAATTGAGGAACTGATGGTCATAACCATAAATCTGTATTAAATACTATCAATTATAACAACAAAGAACCAAACTCCATAACGACCAATCCAACAAACGATCGATGGCTATACATATTCATTTATCACAGCAAAGAACCAAACCCCATATCAATCAACACAGCAAACAATCGATGGCTATCACATACACATCGATTTCTTTTTTCCAAAATGATTTTGTTCAGCTTATAACAAAATCGGTCACATAATTTTTTTAACCAGTGCTATTCTTAGATACACCACCAATTTCGAATGTATAACCACTGAATATACTCACACCAATCAACGATTCCACGCAGGGAAAAAAAACACTTACAGTTTACAGATGAGACATATACTGTTAAGAACTGATTTACACAGAGGTTACTCCTGCGTACATTCCAGAACTAACTCCATGTGCAGAATCACAACACAAAGGTTATTAAAACCAAACATATTCATACAAAATTGAATTCAACAATGTGCATATGGCTCAAAAGTCAAATTCTACAGAGATAAAAACAACAATTACAAAGAGCCTCTTGTTCATGGCCAGATATTCAAAATCCATGGCCCTTTCAGCTGTTCATAGATTTACAGGAAAACCCCTGTCTCCTACCTCTCTCTCCGTTCTATTCTACCAAAAGGAAATTATACATCAGTCACACCTAACTACTTCTTTCCACACAAGAAAGAATTAGTTATTTAGTTATAACTCAACATTTAACTAAATTAGACCACTTTTAATTACCTACCCTTATTGAAATTAACACAAATTTAACAACTAAGTCTTCCTCAAGTCTTGCATGTAGCCACAACATGTGACCACCCCGTCACATTGCTGGCCCGGTCTAGATGCTCCTGCATCAGAATACAACAGGAAGAAACATTACAGTGACAAACTCTAGAGTTCAATGGTTGAAAGAGGTGGGAAATAACTCTAATTTTTTTTACAAATCTATGATTCAACATAGGCATGTGAGCTGTGTTTTCTCGTTTACTGGAAATGATGGATAAAGAAAGATACAACATTAGTAAATTGAGGAGGAATT
Source organism: Pinus tabuliformis (assembly GCA_031772625.1). Taxonomy (NCBI): domain Eukaryota; kingdom Viridiplantae; phylum Streptophyta; class Pinopsida; order Pinales; family Pinaceae; genus Pinus; species Pinus tabuliformis. The sequence goes on along the minus strand of CM062815.1, from coordinate 437,199,521 downwards.
GATAGCTTATCATAAGGATGTACTAACAAAGCCTTCACACAATATAAAATTTGCTATCAATAATATTAGAAAATTTACTCCAAAAAACATCAGTAAGGAGTAGAAATCAACTTTAATGTGACCACATGGTTTCCAAGAAGTGCAGGAAGTAATTAGGGCTATGCCTCTAAACATATCAACAGATCTAGATGCCCATACTTCAATTTTTTCCTGAAGTTGGTTGGATTTGTTTGGACAAAGAGATTCATGAGGTGGTGGAGGAATCTAGGATGTTTTAGTTTATGTGGGGAGGTTTGAATGTTACTTTTTTACCCTAATTCATAAGGTTGGAAAATAATAAGATCCTATTGGTTTTAGACCCATTCCATTGTGCAATGTCATTTACAAGGTGATTTCCATTGTTATTTTTAATCATTTGAAGCCATTGTTGAAAGTACATATTTCTTCAGAACAAACTCGCTTTGTAGAGGGAAGACAAATTTCTAATGGAATTACAATAGTGCAAGAGATTATTCAATCTTTGAAAATTATGAAGAAATCAGTAATGATCATCATGCTCGATTTGTCGAAGATTTCTGATAAGATTAGGTAAGATTATTTATTGCAAGACCTAGATGCTTTTAGTTTATCTTGGAAATGGATCTTATGGGTGAGATATCTTCTATGGACTCCCTGTTTATCTATATTTATTAATGGTTCCCCTTCTAGTAATTTTAACTCGTCACGTGGGCTCAAGAAAGGAGATCCCTTATCCACCTTTTTATTCATCTTGGAAATGCGAGGTGTAGAGACATTCTTTAAAAAATATTGTTCTAGAGGGACTCTTTGAGGGTAGCATTTATTTGGTGAAGGCCTCCCTATGAAATAACAATAATTTGTAGCTGATGTATGTCTATTTGGTAAACAAACCCTTACAGAGGCAAAATAGTTTAGTTCCCTTCTCTAAAATTTTATGAAATCCTAAGGTATCCTTGTCAATTATATCAGTGTGTCATTACATTTAAATTCAAAACACACTTCCTATTGGAAAAGTTTCCTTTTAAATCTCACCAACAATATTGAAAATTGGACATTTTGAGCTTCGAATTTTACACCGAGATTGGACCCCATGAAATCTATGCTTCAGGTAATTCCCATTTATCAAATGTTGTTTATGTCTACACCTAAGTTTATTTGGAAGACTTTTATCTATAAATGGAGGTATTTCCTTTGAAAGGGTGTAAATAAGGAAAATAAATAGTCCTTGGTGGCATGGGAAACTCTGATTCTACCAAGATCTATTGAAGTGTTACGTTTCTGTGACTTGGAAACATTAAGTGTGGCATTAGGGATAAAATTATGGTGGTGGTGTTTGGTAGGTAGGATATATTTATGGAAGAAGATCTGGTTGCAAAACAACACTCCCCTCATGTAGCAAGAGGAAGATTAAGATATAATTTGACTGTTGATGGACCAAGTATATGGAGATAGGCTAAGGAAAATAAAAAGTTGGTGAGGAGTCATGCTTTTTGGGAGATACATAAGGGATATTAAACCATGTTTTGGGAGGAAGCATGGAAATAGTTACCATGAATTACTAAGAGATAAGACATTAACATTTTGAAACTTTTTACGATTAACTTAGGAGTGGTGCAGGTTACGGTTATTGGCCGGTGGAGATAGATGATGAACTTTGGAAGAGGTGGAAGGTTAAGCAAATTTAGCCATTCTCATCTAAGGTATTTCCATGGGAATTATTTCAACAAGATTTATTAGAAATAAAAATACGATTCTCACAAGACAAAGATATATTGCACTGGTGTAATAGTCCTAAAAGAATGTTAAATGTAAAGGAATCTCATTCCTTTCTTATAGGCCATGAAAATCAAGAGAAAAACAATATTTGGAGCAACATCTAGCTAGAAATTCACTATCCAAAATTTTTGACTTACCTATGGTTGATTGTAAGGTGAAAACTACTTACTTGAGAGTGGATTAGAGAAAATGGTGTTGAAGGACCATCCATTTGTACACTTTGTTCACTTGCTAAAGAAACCATGGAGAATATGCTTAACTCATGTAAATTTGCAAAGGGAATGTGGCCCATTCTTCCCTCTATTTTCGGTAATAATGATTAGAACCAGGGAAATATAGTAGAATCGTTAGTTCCATGGAATTGTTTTATGTTAAAAAACCCTATAGTTAATAGGGATTGCATCCAAGTTACACGTTCTGTTATCTGGAATTTGTGGAAGGAAAGGAATGAAAGAATTTTTAGGGATATAAATAGTTTGGTTACAGTGTTAAATGACGTGATTATACAAAAAATTGGAGAAAGCCTTCTTGTTGTGTCTTGGTCGATGGATGATTGGAAGGTAAACATTTTAGAGGTAGCAATATTGAAGAGACTAAATCTGACTTAACACATGAGAATTCTTATAGATAAGCCTCCTCAAGAAATGTCATGAGGAGAAAATGTTTCCTTAAATTTTGATCTTTTTCAACCCATGATAGATTTATAGTTTAAATGGATATACTTTATTTTTCATGTGTCAATACCATGTTGACCATGAAAAGAATTATACATCTCCCTTATAGTAAACAATACAACATTCAATTTTCTTAACCATAATACCTTTTTACTTTCTACTTCATTTAACATTGAAATAATGTTCTTGTTTTAATAGTTTTTCAAATGCCATTTATCATCCCCCTATTAAGAGATGCATGAATTACACAACTCCCTCAAAGATAATTACAAATAACCTATGAACATAATCAGAGCTTATTGTTCCTCACTTACTCTTTCATTTTATATACATGTTAATTCGGTACAAAATTATTTCACTGAAGTGGGGCATTGAAATATTTTATTTATAGTTTATATGATTTTTATGGAAGGAATTACATATCTTCCTCATATAAGAATTTAATTTCCATGTATTTCCAAGCTAGAGATAGGTAGATATTGATATTAAGTGACATGCTTTTTTTATTAATATGCTTTCAAATGAGATATGTGAACTCCATATAAAGCATTGAAGGACCTACACATGTCCAAAATCACCTATTTGGTTGAATAAGAAATCTCTTACTTTGGATTACTTTACATTACTTAAGGGGCATTTAATATTTATTTATGAATTACATTGAATTTTATTTTATTAATAATATTTTGAAATGTTTTGTGTGAGTTCTATATTAACCATCTAAGAAGCTACATATCTCCTTCATATTGGGTTGTAGAGGGTGTTTTTTTACACCTATTAAGTTTCTCAGTTTTGATCATTCATATATAAAATGGATATTGAAATATTTATATAACGTGAATAAATTGAAATATCTAGTTTATTTATGTTTAATTTTTTTTCTAGATTAATATATTTTTAAATACCACATTTCAAATTCACAAAAAATTACACATCTTTTCTTATCTCTATATATAATGTTGACACAAAATTATTTTATTTAAAATTTAAGAATTACACGTTAAAACAATGACAAGTGAAGAAAAAAAAGACAAAAATCTAACATAAATAAAATATAAAATAATTGAATATAAAAATAATTAAAATTCCAAGAATTAAAAGGAAAAAAATAGAGTATTAAAATACTATATATAAAATAAAAGAGTATATAAAATATGCAATTATATTTGAGCAAGTGTTTTATGGAAAATTAGTTCCCCACATGAGATATAAAATGAACAGCTAAATTTAATATATCTATGTAAATTACTAAAAAAATGTTTTTATTTTGTTTAAAGATAATTAAAATAAGAAAATAATTATTTATTTATAAAATGTATAAAAGAGAATTGAATATTTTTACAAAAAGGAAAAATTGATTTAGATATTTCAAAAGGTAAATTCATATGAGTAGTTATCAATTGTATATTAAGAAGTTAATACTATTATAGAAAAAATTATTTATACCATTTCATATATATTACTTATTAATGTTGTGCAATTGAAAATACAACAATTTCTTAAAAGTCACAAATAGGTTGGTTAAAACATATGTTTGATTGGAACACACTTGGGGAAACTAAGTGTTTAACGAAGCACTCTAGTTAAGATTCTTTTAGTATACTTACATTAATGTTGTCAAAAATATTTATAGGATTAGGAGTTTCAAGTAAGAAAACATTTGAAATAGCTTTTAACTTTCTCTATATAGGCTTTTTATTACTTTTTTCTATTGTTTTTTAATTTTGACTTTTCTAATTTTTTTTACTCTTTTTTCTTTTCTCTTCTTCTTCTTCTTCTTCTTTTCTTCTTCTTTTTTCTTTTTTTTTCTTTTTTTCTCTTTTTTTTTTCTTCTTTCTTTTTTTCTGTCTTTTTTTTTTTGCAGATTGGTTTAATCTGCCAGGATTTAAACTTTGAATCTCATGATTTATATCATAGTTACCAAATTGGGTTATATTGCCAAAAAAATACCTAAATTTTCCAATTCTGCTAGGTACCAAATTTGCCAATTCAGTCAAATACAACTTCTGTATGATGCATACTTATGACATAGTCAAAGCTTTCTAGTAACTCACCTGAGTTGTCACCTCCAACCTTCACTGTCCACTGTGATTGGTGCTCCAAACATATGATCTTCCTTTCCATAGAGTTAGTAGATCATTGGGACAATCATTCAGTCAGAACCAGATCAACTAGAGCAATGTCACTCATATCCCACCGAGATCAACTACAACAATGTACAAACATAACTTGATAAGTATCTAGAAACTAATCACTAACTTGAATAAGAAAAATAATGCAATAGTACATACCCAATAAGCATTACTAAACGAGTGCAAACTAGGAACCTCTATTCTACCTACTCTCTCCTTATCACCCAACTGGTTATGCCCAACATCAACATCTGTGGATCCAGAGAAGGAAGAATCCCAATCGATAAATGTCTGAAGCAGACTGCCCCCTTTAAATTACTTCAATAGGTAGTAAATCCAGTCTATAAGTACTTAATACAATTAATCACAAGTTTGAAAGTTTCAAATTTTGACCTGCCCAACCATGGTGGAAATAATGCAGGGAAAGATACCAAGGAAAACTGAGGTTGTATAAGACGGTCACAGTGAAGCTCTGCTCAGTTTCTCACCCAGGTTGTATAAGAGGGACACAATTTATAAATTAGGTTTATAAAAACAAAACAAAAAATTCTTATATTGTAAACATTATAAAATGGCATATTGCAATTAAAATGGCATATTGCAATTGTAAATTAGTAGTTTATATATAAAAAATAAAATAAAATAAACGGTAATTTGCATATTTAAAATAATAGAAAAATATTAAGTCACCTAAATATTTGTAAATGGTATTTATATTTTCCAAATTTACATGGATATATTTAGCTAATTAGATCTAATTTTTTTGTATTTGGAGATCAGTTGAAACATATTTTTATTATCTAATATCTCAATTTTTAAATTAAATTTTAGTTTTGAATTTTGTGACTTTTATTATTAAATTTTACTTTTACATATTTTTTTACATATTTTCTTAGTGAAAAATATTAATAAATTTGATGCATTTTTCTCTTTATTATTTCTAAACTATTTTAAAGTGAGAGTTTATAACATCTTAAATAAGGGAAATGAATGTTGGAGATAAATAAACACAAATATCAGGGGAAATTAATGTTGGAGATAAATAAACACAAATATCTTTGGTATAAAATAATTTAATAAATTTTCATTAAAAAATTAAATATAATGATTATTCATTTAAATTTAAAAATTAAATTAAAAAAATGTTTAAATATTTGTAAAATGTATATTCTTAAATTCTGTATTGGATTTTACACCGTTAAATTTTTTTAGTATCTAATAAAATGAATTCGAATTTAGTAAATGTGATTTATATAATATTTCACAACAAACACGGCCACCCATTAAACTTTCTACCCTTCTTTATTTTTTCAAATTTTATATATTTATATTTTATAACATCAAATTTTATATATTTTATATTTTTTGTTGGCTGACCGACCAGGAGGCTTGAACCTGGAATCTCAGAAAATGATCTAGCCTCGAACAAATATATTTTATATTTTCGATGAAACTGATATATTTGAGATAATAAAACAAATAGCTTTAATTTTCTTTTTCAACTCCGAATAAAAATGGTCTTCTATTGCTTTGAAATAGATACGTTTAAATAACGATCATTCATACATTAAAATATGAATGAGAATAACAAAAAAAAATCGTAGATTAAAGCGTTGCCTTGGCGTTGCCCGCTTCGTTCTTCATAATTTTCGGTTTCCTTTTCACACTATGTGCTTCATGTATAAACATCAAAACAACAAACATGGTTAGGGAACAGTGGAGTTTCAAATTTGCTTCAATTACGTTTTGAAAATTTCTGATCAATGAGACAAACAAGCGGCCAATAATCACGGATGACGTAATGACAGAAATACGGATGTAGGTGCACGTTTTCACAGTGATATGAGGCATTTTCAAACCGAAGCATCCCTAATCTCAAAGCATTACATCATTATAGATATGCTACGTGGTGATCGTTTGACGAGTTACTGTTCGCTACCATGTCAGTTAAATTTGCATCTGAATACGAAAGCGTCGTTCTTTTGACTTTTCAGCCTCCAACATTTCTCAACTTTGTCAAAAGATTATTGAATCATGCAAACTTTTAGGTATTGTTCTTGTAATCTTTTAGGTATCATTCGCTTTCCACTTTTCTCATGTGATAGTTAGAGTTAGCATCTAGATACAACAAGGGAGGCTGCGATGCAGCGAGTCCCTGCACTAAGTTGAGCTAGCTTATAGCTTAGATGCTGCGAGTGAGACTGAGTTTGAAACGGGCGCTTCAGCCAAGGTGGCTGCACAGCAGCAAGTCCCTGCCGAGCCAGTGAACTTTACCAATGGAATTAAGGCCGAGAGGAGCAGCGAAGTCAATACGAGCCATGGAGATTCCCAAGGCGTCTCAAGACCTGCAATTGCTTGCAATATTAGTCACTGCTTTTTTTAAAATTGCAGCCTCTCTTTTTGAGTTTGAGAGCTAGACACAGAATCTTCAATGCTAGAAGCCAATCCATATAAGTTCATTTAATGGCTTTAATTTCACGTGTCAATAGTGGAGAGCATGTAAAATAGAAAACCTAACACATACACAAAAATGTGTTCCACAACGAATAGATATCAAAGTTTGTTTGGTGTCACCCCATCACGAAGTTTTTGTTGGAGAATGTAATCTAACAATTTATGATTCTCCAACGACCTATAAGTGTCAAACTCGTTTTTTCAATTGTTTTAATTCAGCTTCATGTACTCCAGTTTAAGTAAAATCTAAATGAGTCATTTATTATTGAGCTTTCCAATGTAATTTTTTACGTGATTTATAACACTAAAAAATCAAAACTTTTGTTCTCTTCATAGCAATAAAAAGAGACAAGTTTGCATAAGAGTCTCGAGAACAACAATGTGAGCGCAGATAGCGTAAGACTCGTTGAGAACAGCGTTTCATACGTGTGTGCATTCACAACAAAAAAGCACTGACTCACTACAGAAATTGTAGCGAAGTGAAGCAGCTGTGAGACAAAGGTTGCTGCGAACTCTGCGTTGATTTTTTTTTGAAGATTAACGTTGTCTAGGAATCAAACCATACCATACTAATGCGGTGCAGCGAGACGACAAAAGCGTTAGTCACCTTTAGTTAGACCAATTTCGGCTTAACAGTGCGCTCCATGGAGCACTAACGTTGAACTACTGGTCGAGAAAAGAGTTCTATTGGAAAAGTAAAACTTCCCGAAAGGGAGTCGTTGGTATGTTACTTCACGGGTCTGTATGTTATGAATCTTTTTAAACACATGATTTAAAAGAAAGGAAGGTTGCCTTGTAATATTTTAAAAGGGAGTAAGCCCATTTTTAAGGAAAAGGGATTTTAAAGAATTACGAAAACGATTTAAAAACAAATATTGTTAAAGAGGTTGTGGAATCTTTTAATAAGGGATATTTTGAAGTTTATTTAAAAACGCGTAGAAATTTTCTTCCACATCCACCATTCTATTGGCGTTAAGGTACTAAAATTTCGCAGCCAAAGTTCCTACGCAAAATTCCACAGCCACCATTCTATTGGAAAAGTAAAACTTCACGAAAGGGAGTCGTTGGTATGTTACTTCAAGTAAAGTATGTTTGTCTGTTTATAATATTTAAGGAACTAAAAAAAAACTGAATAGACACTAAAACCTCTTGAATGTGAAAGAATTTATTTGAACGAAAAATACTTCCGTTGATTTATTCGTTTAGTACCTTGATTGTTTACATGTCAATCTCCATGTTAAGAACCTGAAATCAGAGCGTTGCATACGATTCCAACCATCGAAGAACTCCACGAAACGCCTGTTTCATGAAACAGATGTATGTACGCTATGACTATCATGGGCATATACTTATTTGTCACATGATATAAATACTTCTGTTGATTTATTCCTTTAGTAATTTGATTATTTACATGTCAATATCCATGTTAAGTTAATGAACGTGAAATTAATCACAAAAAATCAATTATATGTTACAATAACCCAATAATAATATCTTAAAGAACTCAGAGCGTTGCATACGATTCCAACGGTCGAGTGTTTCCAACGACAGGTGTTGGAAGGAGAGGCACAGTGCCCATGCAAAGAACGAAGGCTTCTCTTAACTGAGTGTTTCCAACGACAGGTGTTGGAAGGAGAGGCACAGTGTCCATGCAGAGAACGAAGGTTCTCTTTTCTTGTATTCGTGTGTCAGCAGCTCCCATGGCTTCTGCAAGCAAACTCTTTCTCATATGTCTTCTGATGATGGTATTTGTTCAGGTAACGACCATGTAGTTTGGCTCTTGGAAGTCTTATTTTATATTTGTAGCTCATTACTGTTTCATGATGTATATGCAAGCTGCCGACAGTGGAGCTTCAACCACAATTCTGGTGTTTCTCCTAAGTCTACTGATCGCCATCAGAAAATTTACAAAGAAACAAGCCTTCCAGCTCCAGTGCCTACTAAGGATAAAAAAGGTACGAAATGACCTTCCAGCTCCAGCGTAGAATAAAAAAGGTCATTTGTCTATTCTTTTCATGTCCAGTTCTGATATGAAACTCTGTAACGGATATATAGAGATTCAAGAACGTCACTGCTTAATAGCAATTTTGCAGAACTACTAAAAACTAAATTAATTTCATCAGTTATTATGGAAGTTCTGTTTTGCCCTTCATCACTCTTTGTACTCTCAGATTCCTACTAAATTGGCAATTAGTCCAAAAGGCAATATATACATACTACTCTAAGGGCTCTATTCTGAACAGAATCTGTAACTGATATTGACTATGAAGTCTAACAAAGCCGGTATTAAACAGAGTTCCCCCATATCAGTAGATTTGCAAACCATAGGAAAATCTAGAACTGCTGCAAGAGGACAAGAATAGATTTGATCTCAATAAATTTTCTTCTCGAACAAAATCTTAAATTATCGCATGTTGCATCTGGATTATAGCACAAAGGCATTAAATTATAACGAAATGCTCTGTAAATTCAAAATATCTTTCCAGAAATTCTGTAAATTATAACGGCATGATGTAAACCATACCATACTAATGCGGTGCAGCGAGACGACAAAAGCGTTAGTCACCTTTAGTTAGACCAATTTCGGCTTAACAGTGCGCTCCATGGAGCACTAACGTTGAACTACTGGTCGAGAAAAGAGTTCACACGCGGCATGCTGCCTCTGTTCATTACAAAGTGCGTTAAGGTACTAAAATTTCGTAGCCAAAGTTCCTACGCAAAATTCCACAGTCAATCTCCAGGCAGTTGAGCATAACCCAATGGTAGCGTACCTGTACCACGCAAAAAAGGAAGAAGGGTAAATACAGTCTTTAACTCTGAAAATCAAATGAGGATTATTTAACCGGTTCTCGGTGGAAGAAATAGACAAGGAGGAGGAATTAGCCTGAACCCTGCAACTGGCATAGAGAAAAATCTAGCACGCAAGATGAAGCTGCGAAAGGGAAATTCTCTTTATAACTGCACATTAAAAAAAAATTAAGTGGCAGCAGAACTGAATAGGTAAAACAGGAAAAGAATAAAGATAAAGTGGGAAAAACTATGAAGCTTCTGTAAAACCTTGATCTTTCATAGTGTGGTAAGAGGTTGGGCCACTGCATGGGAAAAATAGTAACCGGAAGATTGAAAACATTTAATGAAAACCTACAGATTTGGTAGCCTCGAAGGAATAGGCAAACTGAAGAATTTTTCTTACCTGATGGTTCAATCAGACCGTGTAGCGTTGACACGACTCCAGAGCTATGAACAATTGCCATGGCTGGACTGCAATAACCTTCAGAACTGGTAAACCCTCTTCAACAATAAGAAGCAAGATGCAGAGCACGGGAATGAGCAAATGAGACCTAGAGGGCTGCAACTAGTGGCTGAGCCGAGACCTCCTTGCGGCAGAGGCACGAATGACCAGAGTGAAGCAAGGAAAAGGGCAATTGTTACCCTAACAAAGCGCTGGGAGATGGAGGGACTTTATTTGGGAGATTGCAACAGCCATTCAGTGGAGACATCGACACGTACACCACTTCATGCAGAACAGCTGCCAACCTGCAAACAAACCTGCTATACCAACCTGCAAACAACCCTACAAACAAATGTTAGCGAACTAATGCTAACATACCTGTAACATTAATATAAATATACGTAGACCGCCAGAGATAATAAACACGGTAAAGGCAAATAAACCTATGGTCCAGCCTCTTCTGCCTCGGGAAGAGGCCAAATAAGAAGGCAAAAATGGTCACTTTCGGAAACTTTGGTTACGCTGATCATGGTAAACACAACAGCGTTCAAAAACTTTGGTTACCTTGCCATAAGCCGCTTAAAGTCGCCCCGAATTAATGCTACAACATCGTGGATCGATTACTATAGTCCCTGCCGGATGCCAGATGGCAGGGACTAATAAGAGGGAGTGAGGGTTCCTCCTCTTTCAAGTTACAAAAATTATATGAATTTGTACAAGTTAGCTTTAAAAAATATTGAAATAAGTTTATATATAGATTTTAAGATTATATGAATTTGTATAAGTTAGGATATTGAAATAAGTTTATATATAGATTTTATGAATATTAGTTGTATATGGGTTGTTTTTAATTTAATCATAAGAATTTTATTATTTCTATAAAGTGACCATAGGTTTTTCATGGTAGTGGTTTAGAATTTTATTATTCTCCACCTTAGTGAATGGAAGAGGAAGTGGGACTCTCTATTTTGAAGTTACAAAGGTTATATGAATGTGTACAAATTAACAATAATCAAATGATCTAAAAATTTTATTAATAAATTATGTAGCTATTAAAGAGATATCAATATCCATTTCCAAATAAAACTTAATAAAGATTTAATAAAATTAGGAGAAAACTCTTTAAAATAATCCTCTAGATTTTTTATATGGCCACTCTCTCTCACTGGCTTTACATTATTTGTAGAAAACACAACATTTCCACTTATCTAAAATTTCTAATTATTAATTCACTAATATCATTATTATTCATCCATCCACATGTCCCTTACATAAATAATTCTAATTTCTAAAGATGTATATTATTATTTATGCTATCAACAAATTTTCTATTATCATTTCTAACATTCTTGGTTATTTCAAGTAACATTTAATTTTTAATTAAAAAAAATGTAAGATACTATATTAAATTTATACCAATACATATTGTTAATGCTTGACTTCCATTTCAAATTCCATGAAGAAATGGAATATATTTTTACCTTGGATGCTCACCCTTATTTAATGCATGTAATTATCCTTGTAGGAATATTACTTTCATGAATTTTCTTTTTCATAATGTTATTTTGAATGGGATGCACATAAAGCATATCTTTCTTGAAATATTGAATATGTATCTATATTACTATTGATACCAATATAATTAGTACTAATTTTGAGGTTATTATCATCCATCGAATTAGGAATTTTCATGGTAGGAAGAAAACCAATATAACAAGTAAAACTTCTATGTTGTCTACATTCCATTTAACGAAGGTGAGATGCTTGTGGTCTTTGAGGTCTGAGGATTGCATGTATCTATAAGATTCCCCTTAGTTTATTGAAGGTGAGAGGCTCATGGCCATTGAGGTATGAGGATTGCATGTATGTATAACATTCCCCTTAGTTTATTGAAGGTGAGAGGCTCATGGTCATTGAGGTCTGATGATTGCATGTAACTATAACATGCCCCTTAGTTATACCTTGTGAGTTACTTCATATGGCCCGCATCACAGAAATGTGTAATTTCTCGATCATGTATTAACCTCTTCTTACAACACTTACACATATCCAAGGTTAATTAGAAATAACACACACACACACATATATACAAATAAAGACACACACGCACACATTTACATATACACCAAATAGCTCATTTTCTAACAAGTTTTAAATCATATTAACATCTTCACAACATCATATTAAAATTGATGGATAATGTCTTATCCACAACTTAGGTGTGCAACTTCAGGATACATTAAATATCCATGTGGTTCTTCATATCCCACTTTAGAGGTCATTAGTAGATTTATACAAGCAGTTTAGATTAATAGTACGAATTATATATATACACCATAAAATCAAGTCACTTATTCATACACCTAATCAAAGTATCCAACAACATTATATAATTATTGACATGTTTGTTATTCATATATATATTTATGGCATGATGAATTATTAGATGAATGTATAATCCCAAATAGTACCAAACATAATTCTAGTTGAAGAACATCAATCAAGACAGTCATGTAATTAACAAATCTAAAATGCACTCAATTATTATTGTAAATTAGAGCGAAAAGTGAGACATTACAACACTAACAACTGATACTAACTTTATCAACATAAAATATTGATACTCTCATAATATGATCATTTTATCAAAAAGAACATGACATTATTAAAACATATATATTAGCCGTTGTGTACCTTCCTCCATCTCTCTCTCTCTTCCTTGTTCTTCTCTCATCTCTACTCTCCCTTTATCTCCCTTCCCTAGTGGCTACTATCCCCCACCTTTCACTATCTACATTTCCCTCTTCCTACCTCTCTTCATCTACCCCGTGACTCTATCTCCCTCCTAATCTTTGACTTTCACTCATTAACTCTCTCCTTATCCATTTGCACCTCTCTCCTTCATTCCCTCCCTTTATCCTCCTTTGTCTCTCCAGACTCACTCCACTCCCTTCATTTCCATATATATCCCTCCTTTCCTCCCTCGCTTACTTATTCCCTCATTTAAAGAAAACCTCCATCTATATCTCTCCCTCCCTCCCTTGCTCCCTACATCTTAAAGACTGTAGACATGAAACAACACGCATGATCTAGAAAATAGACACATTCTTGAAATCATGTGGTTTTTTGAAATTTCCCCCACACTATTGATATCTTACTCATTCTTTTCATAATGTGCACATGTTCTTGAAAACATGCACAATAATTTGAAAATGTGCACATGTTCTTGAAAATACAAACTAACATGTATGTGAGGTGATATGGGGAGCACAAAGTCTATTGGATTACAAACATGTACATATTTTTAATATTTATCACTTTTTCCTACATTACTGATTTCATGTTGGCTCCATTATGACTTGTTATGCCATCATTATCTTCCAAGCACCCTCATAATACATTAAAATCATGATATAGGGGAACTTGCGTAACATAATTTTGTCTGGTAATGCGCCCTGAAAATTCGTTATGTATTTAAAATGATGCTAATAAGAATTAAAGCCTAATGGCATGAGTAGTATTGGAATCCAAAGTTTTGTGACTGATGTTAAACAAGAAAAATGAATCTATAGAAAATACAAAATTAGAGTGATAAAATCATGAATTAGACAAGAGTTTACACCCATGGGTTGGCATATGTGTTACTCTAGTCTACTAGATCTATTAGTTTATTTACTCAACTACACCATTAACCTATCTACTAGTTTTACCTCTTATTTAGTCAATTTTGAGCACTTAATGAAAGAGGCTCATTATTGGAAGCTGGACAAGGAGAGGGTGAACTCCTTTATCATTTTATTGTTTTGTGTTTCTCATATGGTATATTTGTCTATGTTTTTATGTTGTTAAATGAGTCTTAAAACCATTATTTTTTGTGCTTTTGCAAAGTGATCCATTGCCTAAAAGTCATAAAATTTTACTTGCAAATTTTCCTATTACCTTCAATTTTGTATAATAGACCAGTTTGGTATCAGTGCCCAAGGTTATTTTGAAGGTTTGATTTTGTTTGCATGTTTTTTATGATTCTTGCAAGGCTGAAGCTCAAAAGAGGAAAAGGAGAGCTTGTGGAGTCAAGGTCTCAAATTTTTTCAAGGAGAACACACATATCTCAAGCTTTATGAATCACGGCACATGAAGAAGGCCATGAAGGGATGTCTGAAGATGAGAGAACTTTCAAAAAAGATTTCTTTGAAATGTCTGAAATGGTGAAAGTTGTTTATGAGGAGAGGAACTTAAGGTTGCAAAGAGAGAGCTCAAAACCTCCAAAAGGATATGGAGGAAAATGATACAAACCTCCAAAATGGAATGGACAGAATGGTGACAAGCCACTACCTTAACCTCCATCCTCCTTCTCATCGTCATATTCTTCTACTTCTAACCCTTCACAAACACCTCCAAATTCTCTAGAGGGACATGGTAAAACTCCTTTCTTAAAGCTTGACATAAAGTTTGAATTTCTTATGTACAATGGAGAGGTAAATGCTGGGAAATTAGATAATTGGGTTCATCAAATTGAAGTGTATTGCAGGATACAAAGAATCAAGAATGATGAAACAAAAATCCAGCTTTCTTCTCTTAGGTTGGAAAGTGTAGCACCCATTTGGTGGGAGGCCCAAACTCTAGAGGACATGAAGAAAAGTGGTAAGGTTTTATCCTCTTGGAATGATTTTTTTATTGCAATAATATGACAATTTTATCTATTAACATACATGCAAAAAGATATAATGGATTGGCAAAACTTTAGGCAAGCTAATGGTAAAAATGTGCAAAGCTATACTCAAGAATTTAGGAAAATATCTTTGATTTTGGGTATAGATGTATCCTCTCAAGACACTCTACTCAAATAATTTGAGGTTTACATAGTTATTTGAGAGACACAATTCTCATGTTTAACCCTATAAAACTACATGAAGTTTGTGTAGAGGAAACTCATTTAGAAGAAAGAGGAAAGAATGTGCCCCAAGAGGGAAGAAAAAAATCCATTCAAGAGTGGAGACAAAGGAAAGGGGAAAGTCAAATAAAAAGGGAAAAAGAATGCTTCAGTCAAGAAGGAGGGAGAAAAAACTCACACGTAAACATTTTTTCAAAAGAAGGCCATGATGAAGATCATTGTTGGAAACTTCATCCTAAAATGAGACCTAAAAAGTTTAACAGCAAAGGGAAACAAAAGACTGATGCAACTACACAACATGATTTAGGATTTGTTTCTGATGCGGGAGCATCTAACTCAAAAGGAAATTATTGTAAATAATAGACATAGGGGTCATGCATTTAGGCTTTTATTAGATATTCTCAAAATAAATAAATAAACCTAGGAGAGCTTTTAGGCATAAAGGATGGGATGTGGATCTTTAAGGGATAAGGATAGCTTTTCTATTTTAGAACAGGAATAAAGCTGAAAATATGCTTTTCCATGTGTATGCATTGCATGTAGAGATAGAGCTTTTAGTTGAGTGATTTTGGGATTTTTTATCATGCTAAGTCTAATAAATTATGGAGCCTCATAGGCATTGAAGGCAGGGAAGAAGTGAGGAGTGAGTGTGAGAAGTAAGAAAGTATTCTCCTTGAGAGCCTTCTGACAGTTTGTAAAAGGGCCATATATTGTATATCTGGCCATGAATGTAACTGTGTGAATGTTTGTATTTAATGAATTCCGAGATATTGTTCTAGCATGTTTGTATTTGATGAATTCTGAGAGATGATGCTATGAATGTAACCATGGTACCATTGAATTTCCTTTGATATATGTTTAACTGCAAGGGTGGACAGTGAATTCTAAATGCTGTGTATGTATGTTTAATTGCGAAGATGGGTGTTGTGCATGCGCTTTAATTACAAACTGTGGCTCTCCGAGTTATATGTCTGCTGGTATATTCATCGGTGGATGTATATGGTCATCGCTATTATGTTTGAAAACGGTCTGAATCTGTGGTTATGCTATCTGGGGTTATGCTATACCGTAAGAGCGAATCTGTCCGCATCAAATTCTTGAGTCTCTAACGCATGCATCGACTGCAGAATGATGGTTGAGTAACCAGCGGTCACTAGTTAACGTTTGTTGTTGGACGTATATATAATCATAATCGGCTAGTAAACCTTAAGTGATTGCAGGTTCATTAAATACGTATCTGGACTAAATCTGGACTAAATCCTCAGCATTGACACGGCGGAAAGATATAAACGCTGTATATATATGTATGGCCGAGTTCCGTGTTCGAAATACAGTAAATCCTTGTCGACCAAATGCGAATTATGTATATGCAACCGTGTGGAGATATATATGTGCCTTGCGACTTATGAGGACCGATTTATATATACAAGCTGCCTATGGTAAGTCAGGTTTTATACATATATAGAACAGTGAGGCGCATCCTTGAATCACGTCATATGTGTAGACAGAAATTGTGTGAAAAGCACCGTGAGTTATGTTTATGTATACATGCACCTTATCCAAGGTTGTGGTAGGCTTCGAGCTGTTTTAAAACACTCCAAGCTATTTGTTAGTGGCCAGTCGTATGAAGTATAATCACCGACGTTTAAGGGTAAGAGTGCGATCTTTAAATTGAATCCAGCAATATATGGTTTATGAGAATGTTCGAAGATTTCAAGATTTGAATATTTGAAATGGAAGTCTTTTACGTGGATTGAAATGATGGTATGGCGCATCTTTTATTAAGTTATGAATTGGGGTTTTTAAATCATGAGATTACAAACCCATAAAACAAGCTTTTACATGCATGGTGAAAGAAAGATCCTGGTAGTTGTGGCCTGGGAGAGGCCTGGGCTGCATCAGGTGGTATCAGAGCAGGAATATTTTGTTGAAGAAAGTTTGTTTTTTTTCATGAGTGCAGTTGAAAACTAAAGTATGTTTCTTTGAATGAGTGATGAATGGTTTTTAAATTTGATATGCAAACTCCAGAAGTGAGCAGGATTGCAGAGGGAGGACAAGATCATGCAAGATCTTAAAGGTAAGATGATTTTCTGATTTGAAATTGATGAATTGAAGTTTATGGTTGCAGAGAAAGTGGCAGTGAACCTGAAAAATCCAATAAGGAATTGGATAAAGAGGACAACTGAAGTGTTCTCAGGAGAGAGAAGGAGATTTCAGAAGCCTAGAGGGAGCAAAGGTGTTGCTCAGAAGAAGGTTCTAGACAAAGGACCGTGCTTACCAAAAGACTAAGTGAGGGGAGCTTAGTGAGGTAAGATTACAGCCAGGAGGACTAGATGTTGCAGAGGCTTGTTGCAAAAGAGATTCAACAGAGGTTGAATAAAGTTGCAGATGAGAGAAGCCTACAGGAGCAGTGAAGAATGCTCGAAAGGTTCCAGCAGAGGACCAATGATTACCAAAAGACCAGATCCGGAGGGAAGGATTGGTGAGGTAAATGGCAGCAAGAGAGCTTGCTGTGGTAGAGGCTTCATGCAACTCATAGGTGAGGAACTCATGGCGAGGAAGATGACTACTGATAGTCATAGCAGAGGTTCAGGAAAAAGCCACGGTAGAGGACATAAGAAAGAGGATGCCAAGGTAAATGGCAAGAAGACAAGTCCAGAGGAAGTTGAAGTGGAAGAATACATCTGTGAACCAGAACAAGGAGAATTTCTGGGAGATAGTGATGATGAAGGCTTGAAGACTGAAACTTCAAGTAAGACCAAAGGGTCATATAGTTTTAAATCTGACAATTTGTGGATGTTTGCAGGTGAAAGACAATTAGCTGGTGGGATGAGTGCAGGAGTTCGAGAAAGAGAGATTGCAATAATGAAGGTACACTTGCAGGTAATGGAAGAATGGCTGCAAGAGCAGAAAGATCAAAAGGGAAAATGGATCTTTCCACTGAAGGGAAAGAGAGTGATTTGGCGACAGTTGCAGAGGAGGTTGAAGCAAATTATGATTGCCTTGTTGAAAAAGGGACTTAGAGTTCTTGCGCCAGAGTTGGAGTTTGAAATTCCCGCATGCAGATATATTAAGAGAAAAATGTTGAAGGAAGCAGTCAAGACTAAAAAGTCTTGTGGTTTTAAAACTAATGAGTTGTGCATGTTTGCAGGTATAGAACAGGAAGATAAACAAACTTTAGAGTTTGTGCAAGAAGAGTTGAACCTGAAAGCTGTTCAGATCGATAATGAGTTAGCAAGATCTCAGAAGCAGATGGAGAAGAAGGAGTCTAATCAGGATGTTGAGGCAGAAAGAGAAGGACCAGCTGATGATTGGTCAAAAACTAGTGGAGGTATAGAAAATCATGTGAAATTTCCAAGGTCTACTCCTAATGAAGTTGTTGAATTGTATAGGAAACTAGATCTCCAAAGAAGAGAGTTGGAGAGACAGAGGACTGATTGGATGGAGAAACAAGGGAAGAGAATCTTTGGGAATGACAATCATAAAGCTGAAGATGGTAAGAAGGAAGGACTAGCTAACAGTCTCATGGTGAAGGCAAATCAGCATACTGATGTGCTGATTGGGATGGAACAGCATACTGAGATACTGACAGAGGGAAGTAAGGCACTGATGCCTTGTGATTTTTGTTTTAACATGTGTTTTGTGAATGCAGGAGTTATCGCCAGTGCTGAGAAACATTTGACTGAGCTGAAGAGTCAATTAAAGGGGAAAGAAGTTCTCTGTTCCAGAAGATAAGAGAGGGTGGATGATCGGGTGGCAGTAAGAAATGAGAAAGTCAGAACAGAGACCAGCATAGAAGCAAGAACAGTCAAAACAAAGACCAGCATAGAGACAAGAAATCAGCAGCTTGAAGATTTATTGGACAAGGAAATTGAATTAATCAGAAGAATCATGCTGAAAGTGTCTCAGAAAAAGACATCAGCAAAGAAGAGAAGTAGCAGAAGCAGCAAGAGGAAGACAGCAGAAGATTGCAAGAGTGCGGCTAGTGCAGCAAAGCAGCATAAAGTGTGGAGACCTGGAGAAGAACAGACAGAAGCAGCGGCAAGTGCAAAGTTACAGTACAAGATATGGGATCCAGGCAAACATGGAGCTGAACACATGATAAGGAGATCATGAAATTTTTTCTACCTCGGGAGTATGATGCGGGAGCATCTAACTCAAAAGGAAATTATTGTAAATAATAGACATAGGGCTCATGCATGTAGGCTTTTATTAGATATTCTCAAAATAAATAAATAAACCTAGGAGAGCTTTTAGACATAAAGGATTGGATGTGGATCTTTAAGGGATAAGGATAGCTTTTCTATTTTAGAACAGGAATAAAGCTGAAAAGATGCTTTTCCATGTGTATGCATTGCATGTAGAGTTAGAGCTTTTAGTTGAGTGATTTTGAGATTTTTTATCATGGTAAGTTTAATAAATTATGGAGCCTCATAGGCATTGAAAGCAGGGAAGAAGTGAGGAGTGAGTGTGAGAAGTAAGAAAGTATTCTCCTTGAGAGCCTTCTGAGAGTTTGTAAAAGGGCCATATATTGTATATCTGGCCATGAATGTCACTGTGTGAATGTTTGTATTTAATGAATTCCGAGATATGGTTCTAGCATGTTTGTATTTGATGAATTCTGAGAGATGATGCTATGAATGTAACCATGGTACCATTGAATTTCCTTTGATATATGTTTAACTGCAAGGGTGGACAGTGAATTCTAAATGCTGTGTATGTATGTTTAATTGCGAAGATGGGTGTTGTGCATGCGCTTTAATTACAAACTGTGGCTATCCGAGTTATATGTCTGCCTGTATATTCATCGGTGGATGTATATGGTCATCGCTATTATGTTTGAAAACGGTCCGAATCTGTGGTTATGCTATACCGTAAGAGCGAATCTGTCCGCATCAAATTCTTGAGTATCTAACGCATGCATCGACTGCAGAATGACGGTTGAGTAACCAGCGGTCGCTAGTTAACGTTTGTAGTTGGACGTATATATAATGATAATCGGCTAGTAAACCTTAAGTGATTGCAGGTTCACTTAAATACGTATTTGGACTAAATCTGGACTAAATCCTCAGCATTGACACGGCGGAAAGATATAAACGCTGTATATATATGTATGGCCGAGTTCCGTGTTCGAAATACAGTAAATCCTTGCCGGCCAAATGCGAATTATGTATATGCAACCGTGTGGAGATATATATGTGCCTTGCGACTTATGAGGACCGATTTATATATACAAGCTGCCTATGGTAAGTCAGGTGTTATACATATATAGAACAGTGAGGCGCATCCTTGAATCACGTCATATGTGCAGACAGAAATTGTGTGAAAAGCACCGTGAGTTATGTTTATGTATACATGCGCCTTATCCAAGGTTGTGGTAGGCTTCGAGCTGTTTTAAAACACTCCGAGCTATTTGTTAGTGGCCAGTCATATGAAGTATAATCACCGATGTTTAAGGGTAAGAGTGCGATCTTTAAATTGAATCCAGCAATATATGGTTTATGAGAATGTCCGAAGATTTCAAGATTTGAATATTTGAAATGGAAGTCTTTTAAGTGGATTGAAATGATGGTATGGCGCATCTTTTATTAAGTTATGAATTGGGGTTTTTAAATCATGAGATTACAAACCCATAAAACAAGCTTTTGCATGCATGGTGAAAGAAAGATCCTGGTAGTTAGGAATGAAACAAAGGTCACATAAAATAAATTAAAATATTATATAATTTTATCTAATATTAATAGGAAATTAGTAAAACATAATATTAATAGTAAATTAAAATGATTATTAAGTAATTAAGTAAATAAAACAAATTCATTTTTATATTTATATTTTTCCAAGGAATATATTAAATTATTTTTTAAGAATAACTATTTTTTAAAATATATTTATCTATACTTTATACGGAATATGTAAAACTTTTTAAGAGATACTTCTCAATAAAAACATTATCATTATAATAAGACTTGTCGTTGAATAGGTTTGGATTTTCCATTACAACGATGCAAAATTACAATTAACACAATATCTGAGTTTACAAATGAGTAAAACCTAAATTAACTAGATTCTTAATCTTAATTCTAACTTGAATTTAGTATTTTTACTTCAATTTAAATATATTTAAACTAAGTGATAGTTACTACCTACTATATAGCACTTATCTATATATAAACAAACAAAATAACGTTATCTACAAAATAATTTAAATATTTAAAATACAAATTTATATAAATTGTTATTAATTGTATATTAAAAAGTTGACACTATTACAAAAATTTATATTCATGCCACCTCATAACTAAAATAGTCATTAAAATGTTTATATTCATATCACCTCATAACTATTTTAATTAAAATATTGTAACTCAACATACAACTTTTTCTAAAAATCATAAATTAACCCTTTAAAACATGTGTTTGGTTCTGATATAACACTTATTAAGATATTTATATTCATACCACCCCATAACTATTTTAGTTATTAGGATATTGTAACTCAAGATACAACTTTTTCTAAAAAATCATAAATTAGCTATTTAAAATATGTGTTTCATTATGATACATTTAAAGAAACTAATGGTTAAACGAACCACTAAAGCTAAAATCATTTAAGAATATTTTTTATAAGCTCATGAAAAACTCTGATTATGAAAAGTTAACCTTTTCTATTGAAAGTTCATTAAAAACCCTAATCAACGCTAAAAACAAGCGGCGAATGCAATCGAAACTATTGGACGTTGTAACGGAAATACGGATGTAGGCGCAGGTTTTCACAGTGACATGAGGGGTTTTCAATCCCAAGCATCATTAGAGGGGTTACTTGATGATCGTTTGATGGTTTACTGTTCGCTCGCAAGGCTTTCCACATCTGTTCGCTCGCAATTTGCATGTGAATACAGCAAACTTCGATCTTTTGACTTTCTAAGCCTCGAACTGTTCTCAAAATTTCCAAAAGATTATTGATTATTGAAAACTTTTAGGTATCATTCGCTTTCCATGCTTGTCTCATGTAATATTTGAAGTTAGCATCGAGATACATTAAGACGGAGTGAGGATTCTAC
This sequence comes from Pinus tabuliformis, assembly GCA_031772625.1. Taxonomy (NCBI): domain Eukaryota; kingdom Viridiplantae; phylum Streptophyta; class Pinopsida; order Pinales; family Pinaceae; genus Pinus; species Pinus tabuliformis. The sequence goes on along the minus strand of CM062815.1, from coordinate 437,177,283 downwards.
TTTTTGAAGTTATAAATACAAGTTAGCAATAAGTTAACACAAAGCTCGATATTAAAATCAGTTTATCCCTATTAAATTTGTATGTATTATTTTTAATTTAGCTATCTTATAAGTTGTAGTTTGTTGTTGGAGATTTTTTTTTTAAAGAAAATAGAATTTTTATGATAGTGGTTTGTTTTACATATGGAAAAGGGAGTGGAGTTATCTATTTGAAGTTATAAATGTTATATAAATGTGTATAAATTAACAATAATTAAATGATCTCATTTTTTCACTAATAAATTTTATAATTATAAAAGAAATATGAAATATTTATTTCAAAATAAAGTTTATTCAAGATTTAATATAATTAGGAGAAAATTGCTTAACATTTTATTTTGAAAATTTATCCAAAAAAAATATTTGATGTCTTGTATAGGGACTCTTTATCACCCTTCTTATATTATTTGTACAAAATAAGACATGTCCACTCATGCAAAACTTCTAATTTTGTATTCACTAATATATTTATTGTTCATCCATCCACACGTCTCTTCCATAAATAATTCCAATTCTTCCATAAATATTTCCAATTTCTCAAAATGTATTTTATTGTTGCCTCTCTCAATAATTGTTCCAATTTTCAATGTTTCCTATTATCTTTTCTAACTTTCTTGATTTTTATCAATGTTTCCTATTATCTTTTCTAACTTTCTTGATTTTTTCATGTGTTATTTCATTTGAAAAAATGTAAGATAGTATATTAAATTTTTACTAATACATATTGTTAATTTCTAACTTCCATTTCAAATTCCACATAAAAATAAAATTTATTTTTACCCTGCATGCCTACTCTCATGAAATGCATGTAATTAGCCTTGCATAAATATTACTTTCAAGAATTAAAGTATTCATATTGTAATTTTGAATTGGATTCACATAAGGGATACTTTTCTTAAAATATTGAATCCATATCAACATTACTATTGAGACCAATATAATCAGTACCAATGGTGAGGTTATGATTATCCGTTCAGTTAGACATTTAATGGTAGAAAGGAAATTAATGTAACATCTAAAATTTCTATATTATCCTCATTCCATTTACTCATTGTGAGAGGCTCGAGGTCACTGGGTCGTGAGGATTTCATGTAGCTATAACATGCCCCTCCATAATATCTTATCAGTTTCATCATATGACCTACCCTCATGGAAATGTATAATTTCTCTATCATGTATCAACATGTCTTTAAAACATTTACACATGTCTAGCAATAATTAGCAATGTTTATCTATATATTCACTATAATTTACATATACATATAAAATAGCTCATTTTTCCAACAAGTTTAAATCATATTAGCATGTTCAAAACATCATATTCAAATTGATAGTTAATTTCCTATGCATAACTTAGGTGTGCAACTTAACTGAATTTTCATTACATATCCATGTGGTTCTTCATATTCATTTCAAAGGTTATGAATATATTTCTATAAGTAACTTACTTCAATAGTACAAAACATATATATCCAATCATAATCATCAAATGAAGCCACTTGTTTACACACCCAATCAAATTGTCCAACAACATTAAGTAACTCTTAATACATTCATGATTCATATATATTCATGACATGAAGCTATAACCCTTGAACCATTCCTTTAGGGCCTTGCCCCAATAGATTTTATTCCATTCCTTTTCGCTAAGCCTAGACCATCGCTTTGTTTCCGTTAATTCCATCCTGATAGATAGATTGATAATGTTGTAAGTTCTCTTTTCCTCCAGAAAAAATGGGAAAAATTATTAAATGATTGTATAATCCAAAAGAATACGAAACATTAATCTAGTCAAAACACATCGGTCAAGAAAGTTAAGTAATTAACAAATCTAGAATGCACTCCATTATTAGTGTAAATTACAATGAAACTTAAGGCATTACAATACTAAAAAGGGACATTAACCTTATCAGCATACAATATTGACACTCCCATAATATGATTAATTTATGAAAAATAACATGGGATTATTAAAACATATATATTAGCTATTTTTAACCATCTTAAATTATTTCGTATTTAATAAAAAATAATATATTTGAGGATAAAGACATGAATATAAAAATTAATAATGAACATGAGATCAATTATAATATGCACATGATATACAAAGGCTAAATTAAATGTTAACCTAAAATGTCTATCTAGATGATGAATATATAAAAGATAAAGTAAAGACAATGTCATTAAATCAAAATATTTAGTGCTTATTATAACATCACATATTTTATGATAACTAGGCAAAAGAAAAGTGTTATAAGTTTTTTATAGCCACAATTAAATACAGCTTAAAAAGAAGTTATAGAAGATCAAAATACAAATTTACATTATTGTTAAAGTATGTATTGTTAAAATGATAATACAATTGTTTTCAACAATTCTTAAATATTGTTCAACTCATGTCTTTTAACAATAACTACAATTATTTATTTCTAGTTATATTTATCCTTTGCAAGAGAAACTGTCTCCATAAAATGTTGTAATTTGTAGAGCATGTTCAAATTCTAGAAACTTGTGAAGTAATGTTGGTATTTAATCAAATGTGTATATATTGAATGTTCAAAATATTATATACTATATAAATGATGATATATTTATAAATATGTGAGTTTATGTAATATCCCCAACCTATTGTTGGAAGATGATATTTTATTTCCCTTAGGCTAGCAACCGGGAGAGTTTTGAGGACTCTCTATTTATAATAAAAAGGAAAAAGAATGTTATTTTTAAGGATGTTGTGTTTGCCCAAGGCGTTTTTTGATGGTAATTTCAAGTGGTATTTGTCGATGCTATTATGTCAATTATAAAATCCTAGAGAAAACATATTAGAAAGCTATAAAGGAAAAAGGAATGAGGAAGGGAAGATATGGAATTTGAGATCTTCTTCATTGTCATTATGAGAGCTCAAGGGAGTTTTCAAGAAAGGGTTTCAGGTTAAACCCTCAGCCTAACTTCGGTGGGATTTATTCTCACCCTAGTTGGAAACCCAGCTTTGTTGGTTCCTGAAATAATCCTTGTTAGCTCAATTTCTTCTTATTGAAAGGGGAAGTTATTTGAATTTATTGTTTTTTGAAGCACTAGTTTCATTACTTATAATTACAAGTTGACCCTTGATTCTTCCATAGTGCAGAGGCTGGCCCAAGGGACCATGAATGAAAATGAGGCACCCAATCTCATGATCGACCCTTTAGTTCATTGATACAGGGTCTCAGCATTCATTACAGTTTGAATCCCATTGTGAGTCACAATTTGGGTGACAGTGTCCCGCGACAATAGGATTGAGTAACCACCAATTTAGAGTGACAATAAGTGAGCGACAAGAGAGAATTGCGTAGGAATTTACAAGGTTCATGGAAGTTGTGTAAATTTTTCTACAACTCTAGTTAATACAGGGGTAATTTAGCAGTGAGGACGAATAACACTTTGCGCGTGAAGAAGGGGCCACCGTTGAACAAGATATGATAGGGTTATAATGGAAAGAAGTTGATGGGCTCAAGGAGATTGTTGAAGAATCGTTTTGATAGAAGCGGTGGAGTACTACTGTGAACGTCAGGAAACTATGCAAATGGGTGATCATGGAACTTCACCATCTAGGACAAGACATTTAATTTCCCAAATTTTTTACCGAGAGGATTCCAAATTAGAATATGCTCTTGATAGGATCACCTCAACCCAGAGAGAAATCATGTAGCTTCTCACCAAAATTTCCCAAAATCAGATTGGAAATTCTAACCATCGGAGAAATAATGGAGATGGCGTTTCACATTTCGTTAAGAGAATTCATATACATACTCATACCAATCCCCAGAATAGCCTGCACATTTATGGCAGCAAGCAAACTATGCAACATTTTTGGTTAATTCCTCCAGTGATCATGAATCTGTCTTACCCATGGGAGGAACGACCACAAATTGCATGAGAGAATACAAAACATTACCTCCTGAAGGAAAGGCCACGTTAGCAATAAAATATTATTATTTTATGATGAGAAAAAAAGTGAGAAAGGAAACAATGTATGGGGGTGATAAATAAAAATTTGTCACCAAAGATTGTCAGGTTACTGCAAATGAAAATGAGAAATCTAGGAACAATACATTGGCATCTTCCATTCAAAATGATGGTATCACCCAAGTATCAACTATGGGGGGAAACAATGGGATCCTAAGCAAGGTAGATAATCGCAGGGATAGAAGACAGAAGGCTAAAGGGAAGGCATTGAAGAAGCATGTGATATCAAATCTTATTGTTGTCATCCAATTCGAAGAACTTGAATGCAACAAGGAAATATGGAATTGTAAGAGTATGTAAAGAAGAGTGAGAAATGGCAGACCAAAGAAGGATGTAATATGAACATGGGAGTTATCCCAAGATGCAACATACTAATTCAGAAAATTTAGAGACAATTCAAAATATAGTTCTATAATTCAAGAAAAACCAAATTTAGAATCCGTAAAAACTAAGATAAAACCTCTAGCCTTGGAAGTTTCATATCCATATTCAGAATCAATAATGTATCTAGAGGAGGCAAGGAGCACAATCAAAAAGGAACTTTCACCTAAGGAAGCCTTAGAGGTATAACTAGGAAATGTTATCAAAGTCTTTGAGTAAGCATATAGTTGTGAATGGAATAGAAAGACCATTTATGGATCAATATGAGGATGAAAAACATGCACCAAAACTTTGCAATCTTGAAGAAAGTGAATGTCCTAGGGCTTCTATTCTGCAGAGAAAAAATCCAGAATTTGAAGATATCCATAATGTCATGAGAGAAAAATCACATCAGTGGGGTAATCTAATTCAAATATAAAATAATTCATAACCTCAAGATATCAAGAACATTGTCACTGAGAAATCAATACAATCAAGCGATCCAGTTCAATTGCATGAAAATTATTTGAAGGAGGAGTTAGTTAAAAGGACAAGTTTTAGCCATGTTCAAACAAATTCGACACATGTTTTTGTCCACTCTCAAATGGTGGCCCATACCATTTTAGCATCTACTATTTTTCAAATGATGTCTACAACATTAAATGTTCTTCCAAATTTGGCCAATGCAGAGAGTTCAAATGAAAAATCTACTTAGTTATGTGAGACATAGGATAGTTCAAAGGGACGGGGTGTGGTTTTTGCATTGGATTTTCAACATAATCAACAAGAAGGTGTTAAACGACCAACACTGAGATAGGGGATCCTTTTCTTCACCCAATTATGGGGCCTATGGACAAAGACTTCACATTTGGAGTAACTACTAGACAGGAAGATCATAATTAGGATACACAGAAACTAGTCATGCAATGGCACAAACCCCAACCATTAGTATTTTTCCAGCATCAGGTGTCTCTGGACTAAAATTTTGCATCAATTTTGGCTAGCGTTCTTGTGATAAATTTTCTTGTGGAGAAAAATTTGAAACATCCATCAGAGGGAAGCATCCTTCAAGCCCCTCCAGGTGAACTTATATCTTCTTTTTCTCTAGAAGGTCCTTCAAATTTTATCAAAGAACAAATTATTGACGCTTCCATGTGCGAGGATCATTGTGATCTATTAAGATTCCCAGTGATTATGATTTTTTCTCTAGTAAACAAGTTGGACACTAAGACAACACTTTCTTGAGAGTTCTTTGATCAAGACAAGTTTGATCTCTATTCATACTCTTAGAGAAGTTCTCAGATTAAAGAGTTGCAATCAACAAATCAAAACATAGTTGATGTTATCAACTTTGAAGACTGAGTTGCAAACAAAGAACAATATGTGGATTTTGAATCCATGTTCACACATATTCCTTGCCATGAATCTTTTCATGGGTATAGACTTCACACCATTGATATTTCCAATAGCAAGCGGTCAATAATCTGGATGGAACTTTAAGAACCTCATGCAGTGTTAGAAGAAGCTAAAGTTAATATTTTGGAAGTATGCGATCTTCAACATCTTGTTTCCTTATACAAGAAAATTTGGGTTTTTGACCTATTGCAGGACAGACAACAATTGCAACAACTCATTCAAATGGCTAGAAATGAGATCTTCACAACTGAGACACAAGAATTTGCTTCAATTTCTTCTAAGCTTGAGTACGAGTGGTATTCTTTCCATCATTTGATGTTTCTATCACTTCATGCCACTACAAAGACAGATGAGGGCTATGATGGAAATAAGGTCATGCTTCAGGCATACGTTTTGCTACCCTTGGGAAGGTCCACCATCATATCGTAGTGAGTGTGAGTTCAATCATGCATAACTTCCCTCTCCGGGAAAAATTGAAGCAAACTTGAGTTATACAGTTGGCATTGAGCTACCAAATGACATTTGTATTCAAAATTCATGTACTGATTCAGTGTCCTTACATACTTCAAGTGTAGGAAATGATCCTACAGGGATTATAAAAAAGATAAGAACGTGATGTTCACAACAAAATCTTTCATATCCAAAAGAACAATATTTTGATCACTGACCAACAACTACTACTGCTGTCTGCAAGATCTTTGCCAAGGAAATGTGTAATAGAAGGAACAACCATCTTTTATCACGTACCAAGAGTTGTCTAAATCCTTTTCGATGTTGGAAGGATGCCAATATGAAAGGGAATTCTTGTTCTCTCCTAATATTCAAGCTTTAAATGTTTTAGAATATAGGAATTGTGTTCGAGATAAAATAACTCCAGCAACACCACTCGTAAATATTTTGGCCGATGTTAGAGAACATAACAAAGAATGTGTTCTTTCCTTTACAAAGTCCAAATTTTGCTACTCTCTAAATCTCGTCCCACATTATGATTCAAGTAAACTTATCATAACTGAAATGAACTCAAAACCATATTGCACATGGTCAGGATCTGGTGACATGAACATGGACAAGTTATATCTTGAGATATTATGGGATATTAATCCTACGCATTTTATAATACATACCAGCATGCCTTGGAGTAAAGTCCAATGCATTATATGGACAATAAGGTCTTTTGGCAGGGATGAGGAATTGGAAATACATATTATAAATATATTCTTGGAGTTTTTGGCTGTTGCACTCACTACATGTAATCTTAAAGTAATTTTAATAATAAACAATAGCAAGTATGCACAATTACAGGTTGAAATATTTTCAAGGGACTATTTCTTCTTCTCGACAACATCTATTCCATCTGATAATGCGATCTTAGCATGTTATCATATGAAGTTGGAGGAAGATCTACACTATGATGGATTGTTTTGCAGCATAACAAAAAATGGCAATGGGAAAAAATTCAGTAGAACCAAGATAATACCATACTTATGCAAAAAAAATTTAGAGGAGCCTTTGGGACCCTGGCATTGATGCATAGATTCTTAATTGAGTCAGGACAAGAAATCTTCAGTAGGGAGGATTGTAATATCCGCAAACTACTATTGAAAGATGGGATTTTCTTTCGCTTAGGCTAGCAACAAGGAGAACTTTGAGGACTCTCTATTTATAATAAAAGGTGAAAAGAATGAAATTTTTAAGGACGTGGTATTTTCCCAAGGTGTTTGTTGATGGTATTTTCTAGTGGTATTCGCCGATGGTATTAGGTCAATTCTAAAAGCATGGAGAAAACATATTACAAAGCTATAAAGGAAAAAGAAATGAGGAAGGGTAGATATGGAATTTGAGATCTTTTCCAATGTCATTTTGGGAGCTCGAGGGAGTTTTCAAGCAACGGTTTCAGGTGAATCCCTCAGCCTAACTTCAGTGAGATCTATTCTCACCCTAGTTGGCAACCCAACTTTGGTGGTTCTTGAAATCAACCTAGTTGGCAACCCGGTTTTAGTGGATCCTGAAATCACCCTAGTTGGAAACCCAACTTCGGTGGTTCCTGAAATCACCCTAGTTGGCCCAATTTCTTCTTATTGAAAGGGAGGTTATTCACATTTGTTGTTTTTCTGAGGACTGGTTTCATTCTGTATAAGTACAAGTCGGTCCTTGATTCTTCCATGGTGCAGAAGCTGGGCCGAGGGAAAACAAAGGCAAAGGAGGCACCTAATCTTAAGATCAGCCCTTCAGTTCATAGGGTCTCAGCATACATTACAATTTGAATCCCATTTTTGAGTTATGATTTGGTTGACAGTGTCCCACAACTACATGATTGAGCCACCACTGATCTGAAGCAGCAATAACTCAAGAACAAGAGAGAATTGCAAAGGAATTTACAATGTTCATGGAATCTATGTCAAGCTGTATACAATGTCAGTTAACACAGGGGTAACATAGCAGTGAGGACAAATAACACTTTGGGTACAAAGAAGGGGCCATCGTTGACCCAACTACGATTAGGTTATCATGGAAAGAGGGCAATGGGAACCTACCATAGATGAACCCAGATCTCCACTGTATTACCTGTATTGGGAGCGCACCCTAAAAGGTCGCAAGACCATCACGTCGAGGCAAGAGAGATCGTTGAAAAATCATTTTGATAGAAGCAATGGAGTACTACTATGAACGCCAGGAAATTGCTCGACATGGTGATTGTGGGCCTTCACCATGTGGGACAGGCCGTTTAATTTCCCATAGAGTATATGTTCTTTCAATTGTGTTTCATGGTCACTGAGTGGTCGTTACATCCACAAGTAATAATCTGGACAAATCCACTCGAAGGGATCTACCTGCCGACTTATTTGGTCGAGCCTAACCCCAAAGGCCTCTAGGAGATTTGATCCCGTAACCTCCTAATTGAAAAATTACTTAGCAACAAAAACTCGACCAACTGAACTATCCCTTAGAACTATATATATATATATATATATATATATATATATATATATATATATATATATATATATATATATATATATATATATATATATATTTTAAAAATAAATAAATATATTAATATAAAATGATTTATATTTAATCTAATTTTTTATTTAATTATAAAAATAGTAATTATTATTATGACAATGTTTAAAGTATAAAAATTAATAATGCAAACTTTATAAATTTCAAATAAAAAATATAAATATAACGCATTACTCTTAGCTTCATAGATAAATTTAAAAGTTATAAATTTTCAATCTTAAATCAGGTACAAAGAGTAATGCCTAAAAATTCACTTAAATAATTGTGAAAAGTAATATTAATTTATTTTATTTATATATAAAAACAATACTTTCAAATTAATTAATTCCATCTTCCTATAGATTAAATTGATCAAATTAATACAAAATTTTTTTATATGACTTTCGCTGAATCTAAATCAATATATTAAACATAATCATTAATGATTTGACATCTTCCTAACATTTACTCTCTTGAACGATTAGATGTCTAACAAAGATTTAAATGTTAAACTTGATCTTAAGTTCATATTAAACATAACGAATAGATATTTAACTGAGATTTACATGTTAAACTTGATTTGAAATTCATATGAAACGTGAATTGCTAGTTAGGATTGGACACATATATGCAATTAAAAATAACTAGAATTCATGGCAAGTGTATTTCATCCATGGAAGTTCAAAACCCACTATTTTCATTTAAACCATTTTAAAACAATAATGAAATTAAATAGAATTTAAACTAGAAACCAAAAATTAATGTGGTCCTTAGCTATGCATATCACATGAGATTTTGGGATATGTAATTTCATATAGTTTCACACTAAAGATGTTGGCCCTTATGAAATAAATCACTAGGAATACAAGAATTATCTCATTAAATAAAAAAACTCAATGTTTACTACAACTTCTTGCCCACTATCATGGTTGAACTCAAGCACACTCACTCCTTTTAGTTCTCATTTCCACTTTTTTTCTTTTATTTTGTAAATTGAATTACTTATATTTCATCTGAAAAAAAGTGACTATAGATCTTGACATTTAGATCCATCGAGTAAAACATAACATCACAAAAACCTGAGTACAACAAAGCAAGAGAGGAGAATCCTCACTCCATTACATCTAGCATAGTTATCATTTCCACAGTGGATAGAAACAAGACAAAATGAGACCAAGTCTATAAGTAATTCTCTACATTGTTTTCATAGTTGCAATACATTAAGAGGAGAGAAAATGAATTTAGAAAAGAAGAAAAAAAGTTCCTCTTTGCACCAACAAACCAAAAATAATTTCCAGCATGCCAAAGTAAAGCGTGTCTCTGCAAAATCCGCAATTCAACTAAAATTGATTTCCACAAAATAAAATATAATTCCATGAGCACTCCCAGATCACCATCATTTTAGTAAGTTAAAAGGTTAAAACGGTTTATAGAATTACAAATATTTTGAAAATTAGATATAATATGAGTATAAGATGCAAAATCTAATAGAAAGTGATTTCCCTCTTCAACCCTCCAAGGATAGTAGAGGTGACAAACTCTTTCATCTTATGGAATTTTTGAAATCAATAAATACCTAGTTTCACTCTTAAGCTCCTGATAATTAGTTCTAATATGGGCAATGTTCATTTTCTTCTTAGCACTAGTCAAGGCATAGAGATGATTTTGGTTTTTGAGATTGGGGTTAATCACCTCCTTATAATATCATATTTTTCTTTTTCCCTCCACCTCTTTATTTTTCCAAAATTTCTCCTTGAATTTGGAAGTAATAATATTTTGATTATTATCCAAATAGTCAAATATGATCTCCTTCTTTAATTTCTCCTTAAATTTGGAAGTAATAATAGCTTTAGTATTATCGAAATTGTCAAACATGGTCTCCTGCTTTATTCCCCAATGATATAGCCAATACTCATGATCCTTATGCCACCCTTTCTTGACTTAAAGGAGGGAATTTTGACTAGAGTTAGAAGGAATATTGGGAAACCTATTGCCCTCCATGTTATATGAATTCTTATCCATATGAAAACTAGTCATAACGAAGTTTTCTATGTGGGAATTTCTTTCTTGAATTAAGACGACAAGGTAGAGAGTCCTTTATTCTTGAGGTTTTAGGTAATAAACTAATTTTCGATAGTTTCAATCTTCTTACATGAATCTCTAGATATATTTCAACCCCAAACCTCACACCCCTGTAAAAGAACAAGAGCAAAAAGAGTCTCAAAGAGGATATTTTTGATACCAAATCTAAAAATCTACCAACTTACAATCATTTCAACCCATAATAAACTTTCTAGCCTCCATTTATCCTTTTCTCAATGTTATAATTCCAATTGTGCTTATGATGGATGTCATTTCCCAAATATTTGTATGAACAAACTTCTTGCAAGGAGTTGTTTTGATGAATGAAAATATCATATGCGATATTTTTGGATATTATGACTAAATTTTGCTGGTATTTGTAGTCATATCCATTTGAAGCAGAAATATTGGAGGATTTTTTGCATTTATTTCCAAGATCATAACAGTTCCTTGGAAAAATAACAATATAATCAATGTAAAGGAGAAGTGTTATGATCATAAAAGTGACTTTCGGGCCAACCCAACCTACGTCTTCAAAATTGTCTTATAATTTATACATGCATATGCCAAAAATGGTAAGGGATATGGGTCAAACTTACTTGACTCCAATATTGCATATAATTTCCTCCGAACAACACTGAGTGGCCATAAACTTTCCAATAGGATTCAAATATAGCCTTGCCATAAAATATTTGAACTTGATAGGAACCATTACCTCTTCTAGCCTCTTCCACGACTCTTTTCTAGGAATAGTGCCAAAATCTTTTCTAAAGTCAACAAAACCAAAAAAGAGATCAATTTTGTTATTGAAGCATTCCTCTACAATTATCCTAAGAGTAACGAGATGGTCCATGGTTGAATGATATCTCTTACACCCAACTTGGCCTTTAGCTCTTTTAGCATGGTTTTAAAGACACAGGCTAATCTTGTTTTCTAAAAATAACCCCATATAGTTTGGCGAAAATATGGATAAACATAATGGTCTTGTAATTAGAAGGAATTATTTTATCCTCGCTCTTAAATATAGAAGCAATAAGGCTCTATATCCAAGTTATAGGGAAGCATTGGTTCAATACTAAATTAAAGTGGTTGTGTATGTGCAAGATGAGGATATATTCTCCCATTTCAAAACTTTAACTTTGTATCCTTCAATGTTCTTAGATTCCTCACTAGCAAGTTTCTCAACGCCAAACTTGATATCCTCCAAAGAAAATATATCATTCTCTATAAGGAATTCAAAATCGTGACCATGGTGTTAGGGGATTCATAGACTTTTTAAAGGTAAATATTCTAGTTCTTCGAAGCAATCAAAAGATTTTATTTAGACTTAGGAATTACAACTTTCCTTTTAAACGTTTTAGGATCAAACTCAAAATGGTGTAGTAGTTTCTCTTTCTTTTTAATTGTAAAATATATTTTATTTCTTTTAATACATGATTTCTAGGTATGTATATTATCAAGATTCAAGGTTTCGTTATGAGCATCTCTAATATTTTTTCTAGAAATTTTACAATCATTATCATTCCAAAGATTGATAGTTCTATTATTCTTTTTATATGACAGCATGTTGGATAACTTGTTAATGGTCATTGTGAAATTATCATAGAGGTTTTCTAGGTATTTATATCATCAAGATTTAAGGTTTTGTTAAGAGCATCTCTAATAGTTTTTCTAGCAATTTTGCAATCATTATCATACCAAAGATTGGTAGTTCTATTATTCTTTTTATATGACACCTTGCTAGAGAACTTTTTTATGGTCGTTGTGAAATTATCATAGAGGTTTTCCAATGTTATCGTTATAAGTTAAGAGGTGTAAATCCCTATTTAAATACTTTAAGAAGCTAACAATTTTTGCTTTTGTCCAAAAGTAGGTGCCTTTGGCTCTCTCAATTGTCATGCATGTGCTTGTTTTGCATGGAAAAGTTTGGATTTAAATTTAAAGTTCTATTATGAGAGTCAATATCATGGTTGAGTCAAGAACATGGTCATTTAATAGGTCAAGATTTACATTTTCACCAGAAATATGGTTATCTAATATTACATAATCTACAACACTAAGTTCACGTCCATCCATACAAATCAACATTAAATTCAAGTCCACGAATACAAATCATTTAGTTTTGGTTTGGCCACTTAATTACAGCGTTACAAATTATAAAACCCTTAAAACTATAGATTTTAACTAATTTTATTTCAAATAAGATTTCAAATAAATCTATTAACTATATAAATTTATATATAATTTAAAATATCAAAACACAAATATTACAATCATAATCAAAAAAATTACTTTCATTTATATCTATATATATATATATATATATATATATATATATATATATATATATATATATATATATATAAATTTAAACCTTCATTACTAAAAATATATCTTTACATTGACATGTGCATCTTTATATTCCAATAAAAAATTGATTAAGTGTTTTCAAGAAAAGTTTTTTTTGGTTCACTTGCATACACGAGCTCTTGTTTTTGCCTATTTATATGTGTGCTTGTGTGCTTGTGTGCTTGTGCTGGGCTGAAGTAGTGTTTGTGTTAGGGTGAAATTATGATATCCTCTTTTTATGTTTAAAAAATAGATCAAAATAACATTAAATATATTAAATCAGTAAAAAGTTAATTAAATATAAATCAATAAATTTATATAAAATTAATTAATTAATTAATTATATTTATTTAATTATTTGTAAAAATATATTATTAAAAATTATTATAATATTTAAAATATAAAAAATAATAATTTAAATTTTACAAAATTAAAAATAAATTTAAAAATATAACATAATAATTCTAAAATCATAAATAACGTCAAAAGATATAAGTTTGTAATCATAAATTTTGCCTAATGAATAGTGGCTAAAAAAATATCGTTAAGATGATGGACCTTATGGTAAATAATTGTGAAATGTAATTTTTCTTTTGACAGAAACAATTATGGAGTATTTATATTCATCTTGGCGTGAATGCCAAAAATCTGATTACATTGAGGATGTTTATATCATGTTGCATCTCACTGCTAAGAATGAGAATGCAACTGAAGCTTGAAGACTTCTTCCTTGATAAGGAATCTATAGATTCGATTTCAAAGATTTTTCCACACTTGAAGATACAAACAAATTTATTTAAGAGCAAGCAGTAAAACATGGCAATAATTAGCTTATGGGATGGATTCCCATGATTCTTCTTCGTCTTTCATCTTAACCCCGGCAGAGAGGAGGGCAGCTTTGTTGGCTTCAATGTCTGCCTCTTTATTATGAGTTCTCAGCACATGGTAGTAATTCAACTTCTGAAAAGCATTTTCCAACCCCTTAATTCTGGATATCAGCCTTGCTAGTTTAAGATCAAAAGCTGGGGAATTGGAAACCATTGCATTTATAATGATCTGGGAGTCACCTGTAACATTAGCTTCATTTATATTTAAATATTTGAGGACCTTGAGGCCTTGAAAGAGGGCCAAAGCCTCAGCGTGAATGCTGGATGAATGTCTAGGTCCCCAAGAAAAGGAATGAATTTTTTCCCCAATTGGATTTACAACAATAGCTCTTGCACCAGCTTTGCCCGGATTGCCCTTTGCTGCCCCATCAAAAAAGAGAGAGTGCCTTGAGCACGATTTGAGCCAGTCTTGAAAGTCAGTTTCAGATTTCCTTATTTGACAGTCATTAAGAGGAGGGACGTTTCTAACAGCTGATTGAAATTGCAAGTCAAGGAATGATCCCCAAGCAATGTCCTGTTGGATGAGATTAGAATCATCTTTTATATCAGTCGAGCACTCCTTTAAATGACATTTAATCTTGATTTCTAAGGCCTTGTGATTCTGATTAGTATTTCTAAAAATTCTTATGTTTCGTTCTAGCCATATCTGCCAACAAATAACCTTTGGAAGGACAGCCCATGCAATTCTGATTATCTGATTTTTAGGAGGTGGGCTAGGATATCTGATCGCCCAGTTAGAAAAAATATCAGCAGTGGAACAAGGAAGCAAAAAGATGGGATCCAAATTGTGAATAAAGGAGAATCAAATCTGCTTAGAGAAGTTGCATTCAAGGATTAAACGGACTGTTGTCTCTGCATTTTCGTTGCATAGTGAGCAGAAGGAGGGGCCGTAGAACCCTTTCCTCTGCAATATGTCATACGTTAGGATTTTTCCATGGCAAAGAAGCCAAGCAAAGAAGTTGACTTTGAGCCATGAAGGAAAATGCCAGACACCTTCCCAAGGTGCTGGGTCAGGGGGGATGTATGGCCTCTCATTTAGCTTGGAATATCCCATGGAGACAGCGTAGCCTGTGGCATTTGGCCCCCAGCCTTTCGAATCTCTTTTCATCATGTGCATGGGCGCCAAGCCATGAAGGAGGTCATGCAGCATGGACCATTCATTGATCGGATGAGTCGGCACCTCAATACGTTTCCAACCTGCCCAAATAGAATCGCTCCAAAGAGAAATATCCCATAACGAACACAGCCCCTTTTTATCCATCCAGCATCGCAACACTCTAATGGAGGCTCTATCTTTAATTAGGTCCATATTCATGATTTTATCAGTCCAGATGTTGATATTTTTTCCATTTCCTGGGATGCAGTAGGAGTGCGCATTGATTAAAGGAGCAAATTTAACATACAATTTAAGGAAAGATGAGTTAGGCAAATGAATCACATTGTCTAAACCGCTAGAATGAGGACCTCTGAAATACTTTTTCCAGAGAGCCAATTAGGCCCAACCAGGCTTGGGCGTAATGATCCTCCAGATAATCTTAGCTGCCATAGCCACATTTTTCTGACAGAGGTTTTTGAAATTCAAACCACCCTCCCATAGTGGCTTGGAGATGGTTTCCCAACTGATAAGGGGAATCTTGTTTTCATTCTATTTTCCTCCCTTCCAAAATAACCTTCGCATGAACTCTTCCATTTTTTTTTAATATGATTGCCGAAGCGAGAAGCCCATCAAATTGAAATAGAGGGAGGCTGGTGAACACAGATTTAATTAGGACAGATTTGCCAGCAGTGTTGAGCCAGGAGTAGCCACAAGCTTGGATCCTAGTCTTGAATTTTTCAAGCTAAGGGAGCCAGTCTTTGCTTGCAGGTCTCTTATGAAAAACAGGAAGGCCCAAGTATTTGAAAGAGGTCCAAGAAGAGGAGGCTACAAAACCCAAACATCTAGAAATAGTGGAGAGCAATCTGGGCGAAGTGTTCCAGCTGAAGATGTGACATTTGTTCTTATTTACAACGCTGACTGAGGCCTCACTGAATTTATCCAAAACTGCTTTAAATTTAGAGGCAGAGGAAAGAGAGGCAGTACCCAAAAGTAGAGTGTCATCTACAAATACGGCGTGATTTATGTTTTTGACCCCTCTTGCAATACACAATCCATTAATATCTTGATCTTGCATCTTTTTGTCTAACAGGAAGTTGAGAACAGAGGCTTGGATGACAAATAGCAGAGGGGAAAGAGGACACCCCTGCCTAAGCCCTCTCGAAGCTTTGAAAAAATTAGTGGCTCTTCCATTTACAAGAGGAGCAATCCATGGCTCCGAGATGCATGTGTGGATCCATTTAATGAATTTTGCTCCAAAACCAAACTTTCTCATGAATTTTAAAAGAAAGCTATGATTTAATCGATCAAAGGCATTTGCTAAATCGAGTTTAATCACCATACCTTGTTCTTTTCGAAGACTTGAATGAATTGCCTCTTGAACAAGGGTGAAGTTGTCCAGGATCTACCTTCCTTTGATGAAGCCTCCTTGATTCTCCAGAATTATTTTCGGAAGAATGAGCTTCAGTCTATTTGCAATTACTTTGGTGATTAACTTGTACCTAGTATTGCATAAGGAAATCAGATGGAATCTACTGAAGTTGTTGGTGCCTTTTTCCTTGGGTATGAGGGCTAAGAAAGTAGAGTTTGTGCTACCTCCTATTTTCTGAGTATTTTGAGACTTTTGAACCATTTTGAGAAGATCCTTTTCAACAATTGGCAAACAAACTTGGAGAAACCTGGAAGAGAAGCCATCTGGTTGAGGGGCCTTATCCGGATCCATATCAAAAAGGACCTTTTTAACTTCATCTTTAATGACTTTGGCCTCAAGGATCTCGTTCATATGGGGAGAAATTGTAGAAGGAATAATGTCTAATAGATCTAAGTATTGGTACGGATCCTTATCTTCACTATACAAGTTTTGAAAGTGAGAAAAGGCTACTTTATTAATGTCTTCAAAATCCTTGTGAGTGTCGTTATCCTCCTTAATATCAGAAATAGTGTTGAAGCATTTCCTGGCCTGGGCTTGTTTGTGGAAAAAAGCAGTGTTCCTATCCCCTACTTTGAGCTAGAGATTTCGAGATTTTAATCTCCAGTATTCTTCTTCAGCTAAGCAGGCCTTATGAAAGTACTGTTGCAGATGAGCCTCTTGAACTAACAACTCCTTTGTGACTACAGTGTTCTCCATATGAGTTTGATGAGAGGCAAGAGAGGCTTTAATGTATTTTCTTTCTACATCAGGGTTGGATAATGTTTTGACCCATCGTTTTAGAACACCTTTTACCCTTCTAAGCTTTTCCTCCCAGATAAAGAAAGGAGATCCTTTGACCGGCTGACTCCAACATTCCTTGAATGTCTGCATGAAGTCTGGCTCCTTGACCTAGAGGGGACTAAATATAAAGGGAATAGGACCCAGATCAAGATGGGCTAGGAGCTCTAGCTTTAAGGGCTTATGGTCCGAGATGCTTCTAGCAAGAATGTGCATTCTCAGTTCTAAACCTAGTAACAGATAGGACCTTTGAATGAAAAATCTATCTAATCTGGCAGCAATATGACCAAGGCCCACTCTTTTGTTAGACCAAGAGTACTTACCGAAAGAAAATTTGATATCCAGCAAGTCCTAGTCCTGCATAAGATCCTCCGCCCATTCCCTTGCCGGATCTCAGACTCTGCTGCCTCCCCTTTTTTCAGACGAGTGAAGAATGAGATTGAGATCTCTAGCAATAATTATATTTTCTAGGTTTATCAAGTCTGCTTGGTGCCTTATAGAATCCCAAAAATCCGTTTTTTCCCCGACATTGACCGGAGAGTATACATTGAAAAGGCAAAAGATTTCCTTAGTATCCAGATTCTATATTTTCAATAGCAACCAGTGAGTATTACAAGCCTCAAAGGTGACTGCAAATTTTCTAGCATTCCATAGAGTGCCAATCCCTCCAGAGGCGCCATGGGCAGAGATTGCTCTTGCTTCACTTTTAAACCAAAGTTTCTTGCTTTCTTGCAGGAATACTATGTCTTCTAGCTTAGTCTCCTAGACGAGAAGTATGTTTGGAGTTTCTGTTCTTATTAAGCTTCTCATGGCTTCTTCCTTAACTTTACTCCCCATACCTCTACAATTCCAGGAGATGACCTTCATTATTTATGTTTCTGGTGGGCTCCCTTGGAGCCTTGGGGCTGGTTTTTCAACATCCTAGGCTTTGAGGCTAGCAGTTTTTCCAGATTTGGCTGGCTGCCCTGTAGCTTATCTTTGTAAGTCTCCTGCTCTCTTTTTGCCCTATCACTTTTATGGCCTCTTGTAGATCTTCTTACCGATGTTTGGGACTCTCCTATTTCTCCTTCCTCCTCTAACTCGTCCACTTCTTGCTCTTCTTCCTCATCTTCTAAAGTCATACCTTTGGGATCTTCAACACTTGTTCCTTTAAGGGAGGCTGAGGGAGTACCTTTGCTTGGAGAAACTAGTTTTTGGTTCTTGATCTCTTGAGTAGCTTCTGTCTACTAGCTTAGTGGATCAAATTTGTTTTCTTACACCTTTTTGGGTGGGGGGCGTTGAACATTAGCCTGAAGAGAGCCTCTTCTAGAGGGTCCTCCTGGTTTTTTCCCTTTGTGATTTATTTTTGCTTGATTGACTTGATTCCAACCCTCTTCATTCCCTTTCTCTGGATCTGCGTTGGACAGACAGTTTCTAGCAAAGTGCCCATGAACATGGCATTTCCTACATTTGAATGGCAGTTGCTCATAATCCAAGATTTGCACATGAGAAGAGCTACCGACTTTGATTTTGATTGCTTATGGGAGACCCACCTCTAGATCTACTTCTATGCAGATCCTAGCACAGGCGTACTGATCCTTGTTATTTGTCCGATCTATGAATTTCTCGAGAGTGTTGCCAATTTGTTTCAAGGAATCCCAGTTCCAGTAGTGAACTGGCAAATTTGGAAGACGAACCCACACAGGGACAGCCTTGGGAACATCGACAACTGGATCAAAGTATGGAGTCCATTTGTTTAGATAGAGGCCCCGAGAGCCCATGAAATATGGCCCATTTTGGAAGATCAGATCTTTGTCTTTTTTGGAGGATAATTTGAAGAGGAAGTACCCTCACCCAAGAAAGTAAGAGGTAACACTTTGCTTGATCAGAGGAGCCTAGTTCCTGTTGACCCATTGGTCAATAGTTTTCGGAGAAGGACAAAGTCCCGTGAATTAGACAATGAGACCACGATCAGGCAGAGATAAAGCTACTTGAATGGGGGTCTCTGGAGGCAAAGAGATCTCAGGAATTTCGTCGAGCTTCTTAACGAATTTTGATGTTTCGCTTCTTTTCTTCTAAGTCAAACCGGCAAGAAGCTGGTTGAAAGTGACAATGGCAGGAGTAAAAGGCAGATCCTTAGGAGGACCCTGCATCTCCATAGGATCAGGCCTGAGGCCAGCCGCTACAGGGGTAGGCACACAGCAGAAACCCAAGCGCAACTCAGAACGGGCAGAGAGGGCCGACAGCAGAAACCCTAGCTCGATCAAGTGTTGGTATAACGTTTATAATTGTGAAATGTAATATTAATGCATTATTATATTTATATATAAAATTTATATATTTTTAAATTTTTTATTTTTATTTTAATTAATTTTAAAATAATGTGATTAAATTAATAGATATTTTATTTTTATTATTTTAGCTAAAATTTATAGATTAAGCTTAATCTTTATTGACATTTTCTTACCATTTACATCTTAAACCTAATCTCTTTAATGATGAGATATTTACCTAAGATTTACGTGTTCACCTCGATCTTAAGTTCATATTAAACGTGCAAAGCAACTTATGTCATGTGAAAATACCGTTGTGAGATTTGACAGGAGGCAATGAGGATTCGGAAAGCCAATGGCTTTCCACATGTCAAGTTAAATTTGCATCTGAATACAACAAAATTCGATCTTTTGACTTTTAAGCCTCCAACATTTCCCATTTTTTCCAAAAGATAATTGAATATTGCAAACTTTTAGGGATGGTAAGCTTTCATCGCTTTCCTCATGTAATGCTTAAAGTGAGCATCCAGATACAATCACAGGGTGTGAGGATTGGCCATCCTAAAGTTAAAAATATTATAGGAATGTGTACAAGTTAGTAACAAGTTACCATAAAGCTTCAAAAGATATTAAAATGAGTTTATGTATATTAAATTTATATGTATTATTTTTAATTTAGTTATCTTATGAATATACAATAAGTTAACATAAAACTTCAAAAATATTAAAATGAGTTTATGTCTATTAATTTGTATTTATTTTTTTAATTTAATATTAAAATGTGTTTATGTTTATTAAATTTGTATGTAATATTTTTAATTTAATATAAGTTGTAATTTTTTGTTGGAGAATTTTATTTCTTTACATAAATTAGAGATAGGGTTTCTATGCTAGTTGTTTAGGTTTTCTTTATTGTTCATCTTTGTAAACAGAAGAGGGAGTGGAATTATCTTTGAAGTTAGAAAGGTTATATAAAAGTGCATAAATTAACAATAATTAAATAACTTCATCTTTTCAGTAATCAATTATATAGTTATAAAAAAGATATGGAACATTTATTTTAAAATAAAACTTAATCAAAATTTAATATAATTACGAGAAAAATATTTAACATTTTATGTTGAAAATTTCCAAAAAAAAATAAATCTAGATGTCTTATATAGTCACTCTTTATGCTTTTCTTACATTATTTTTACCAAATAAGACATGTTGACTCATCCAAAATTTTTAACTATGTATTCACTAATATATTTTTTATTCATCCATCCTCATTAATTTCTAAAAATGTATATTGTTATTTCCTCTTTCAAAAATTGTTCCAATTTTCAATATTCCTTATTATCTTTTCTAACTTGATTTTTTCAGGTAATATTTCATTTAAAAAAAATTCTAATTTCTGAAAATGTATATTATTATTTCCTCTCTCAACAATTGTTCCAATTTTCAATGTTTTTTATTATCTTTTCTAACTTTCTTTATTTTTTCATGTGTTATTTCATTTTTTTTAAAGTAAGATATTATATTAAATTTATACTAATACATATTGTTAACGTCTAACTTCCATTTCAAATTCCACATAGAAATAGAATCTATTTTTACCTCGAATGCCTACTCAACATATTATATATTATATCAACACTACTATTGATTCCAATATAATAAGTACCAATGGCCAGGTTATGATCATCGGTTCAATTAGACAGTTTTATGATAGGAAGGAAATTAATATAACATCGAAAATTTCAACTTATCTACCTTTCATTAACTCATATAGTTTAATTAGAGATTTTTATGGTAGGAAAGAAATTAATATAACATCTAAAATTTCTATGTTATCTACATTCCATTTACTCATAGTGAAAGGCTCGTGGTCATTGAGGTATGATTTCTCTATCACGTATTAACATCTCTTTACAACATTTACACATGTCTAGAAATAATTAGCAATGTTTATTTATAGATTCACAAGAATTTACATATACACATTAGATAGCTCATTTTTCCAACAAGTTTAAATCATATTAGCATGTTCACAACTTGATAGATAATGTCCTATGCACAACTTAGGTTTGTAACTTAACTTAGTTTTTGTTACATATCCATGTGGTTCTTCATATTGACTTGAAAGGTTATGAATATATTTTTATAAGTGGATTACTTCAATAGTACAAATCATATATATCCAATCATATATATTTACCATCAAATCAAGTCACTTGTTCTTAGACCCAAGAAATTTATCTAACAACATTAAGTAACTCTTAATATGTTCATGATTCATATATATTCATGAAATGAAGAATTATTAAATGATTGTATAATCCAAAAGAGTAGCAAACATCAATATAGTCAAAGCACATCAATCAAGAAAGTTAGATAATTAACAAATCTAGAATGCACTCAATTATTAGTGTAAATTACAACGAAACTAAAGGCATTACAATACTAAAAAATATATATTTAATTCATCAACATATACTATTGACACTCTCATAATATGGTTATCTTATAAAAAATAACATCACATTATTAAAATCATATATTAACTATTTTTAATGAATCTTAAATTATTTCAAATTTAATCAAATATAATAAATTTGGGGATAACAATATGAATATAAATATGAATAATGAACATGGGATCAATTATAATATCCACATGATATACAAAGGTTATATCAAATGTTAACCTAAAACATATATCTAAATGATGAATATATATAATATGCACATGATATACAAAGGTTACATTAAATGTTAACCTAAAACATCTATCTAAATGATGGATATATAAAACATAAAGTAAAGACAATGTCGTTAAGTCAAAATATTTAGCACTTATTATAAAATCACATATTTCATCACAACAAGACAAAAAAAAAGTGTCTTAGCTTTTTATAGCTACAATTAAATACAAATTAGAAATAACTTATAGAAAATCAAAGTTCAAATTTACATTATTGTTAAAGCATATATTGTTAAAATGATAATACAATTGGTTTTAACAATTCTTAAATATTGTGCAAATCAAGTCTTTTAACAATAACTACAATTATTTATTGCTAGTTATATTTATCCTTGCGCAAGAGAAACTATCTCCATAAAATATTGTAACTTGTAGTGCATGCTCAAATTCTAGAAAATTGTGAAGTAATGTTGGTATTTAATAAAACGTGTATATATTGAATGTTGAAAATATTGTATGCTATATAAATGATGACATATTTATAAATATGTGAGTTTAGGATACTTTGTCATTTGTTATTTCTCTTTGTAAAAGGGGAAGTGTTTTGCATAAAGAATTAGAATGAATTAAATAAATTAATATACCATCAATAAAAATTAGTACAAATTTATTTAGAAAAGGATGAAAAATGCCATGCATCAGGCTCATGAAAGTGGTTGGGGCATTGGTAAGGCCGAAAGGTAGTACTACGAACTTGTAATGACCGTAATGAGTTCGGAATGCGATTTTGCAAATGTCTTCATCCTTTATTCTGATATGATGGTAACCATACCTTAGATCAATTTTTGAGAATACGACGGCCCCCTGCACTTGATCAAATAAATAACCAATACCAGGTAAAAAATACTTATCTTTTACGGCCAGTTCATTTAGCTTACGATAATCGATGCATAGCCTTAAGGTCCCTTCCTTCTTTCGAACAAACAACACAGGGACTCCCCAAGGAGATACACTAGGGTGAATGTACCCTTTATCTAAAATTTCCTAAAGTGGCATTTTTGAGTTCTCTTAACTCCAGAATGCTCATGCAGTAGGGAGATTTTGAAATAGGAGCTTCTCCAGGTATTGGTTCAATGGTAAAATCAATATCATGTCTAGGTGGCAATCCAGGGATGGATTTAGGAAACACATCCACAAAATCCTGAATTAAAGGAATATTCTGCAATGAAGTCATCTTATTTCTGCCACTAGAGTATCCTACGTGGACATCATAAATCTGGCAGCCGTTTATAATTCATCTTCCTAGCTGGTTAGTAGTAATAGGACACAATTTAATTTTTTTCTTGATTCCTTGAACTTCCTTTCTTTGCCCCGACTCTGTGAGGTGGCTTACATATTTCTCTTTACAATCCACTAGGGACCAATGCCCTTGCATCTAGTCCATCCCTATTAGTACATCATATGAACTTAAGGGAAGTATATTTAGATCAACAAGGATGGGTTGTCTTGAAACTGTTATATGGAAGTTTCTTGTTTTTCTAGATACCTTTCTCTTAGTTCCAGTGGCTAACTGAACTAGCCAAGATTTCTTAAATTTGCGTCTTAGCAGCTGACATTTCTCTACCACTTTGGGACTAATGTAACATAGGCTACCACCTCGAGCAAATAAAATAGAAACAGGTTGATCATCAATCATACCTTCGCACTTGATCATGGTGGGCTGGTATTCTACTTCATGATTGTCCAAAGCATCATTAATTCTGGGCATACTTCTTGCTATATCTCCAACTGTGGAGGTTTCCTACATATTTGAAAGCTGCTCCATTCAAGCTTTATGCAGGAAGTGCGTGAAATAATGAGATTCCCCACATCCCCAACATCACAATGATTGTTTTGGCAGTTGATCAGTGGCACGTTTACTAATTCCCTCTGTTTGTCTATTTTTGATGTATGTTGGGACCTTGGGCGCATTCCTGGTAAACTTCACAAAATTTATTTGCTAATTACTCCTTCCATTTACGTTCCATTGTCTGTTTGGGGGTAAATTCCTCATTCTTATGAATGAAGTTGCTTTGGGCACTTCATTTCTATTTCATTTTCTGATAAGAAATACAAGCTTTTCACACCGCATCATCCATTGTTCTAGGAGAGTCAAATCCTAACTTTTCCTTCATAAAATTGGGTAGACTACTAATAAACCGTTGAATTTTGTCTTTTTCCTCCTGCATGTATGGGACATATTGTAATAGGGAGGTGAATCGATTCACATATTTGTCCATGGTCAAGGTCCCAAACCTTAGCTCATGGAACTCCTTTTCCATTTCATTATAGCAACATTCAGTCAAATATTTGTCCTTAAAATGTTTCTGGAATTATTACCACGTCACTTGTTCTTCATCAATCTTTCTCACAGTTTTAATTTCTTCCCACCAGAGCATGGCCTTTCCCCTTAATTCGTAAACTGCCAATCTTGCTTTAAGTTTATCAGTATATTCATAAATCTGAAAATATTTATGCATGTCAATCAGCCATGCTTCAGCTACCTCTTCAGATTCTCCTTCAAAAAGTGACAGTTTATTTTTTTGAAATCACCTTGTAATTCCATCTTCTGTCATTCGGTCTTTCTTTGGTCAAAAATATTATTCGAATGCCACTCTTCATCCTCCTTATGTCCCTCTGCTAATTCTGCATTTTCCTCACCATGGTGGACTTTTGGGGTCCTCTCTCTATCCTTCGTACTGGGGTCTAGTCCTCGTTTATTTTGTTAGTCGAACAGACTTTTGAGAATCTTTTCATTCTCTTGCCTCAGTCGTTCATTATTTATCATCAATTTCATCATTCTTGTATGTAACTGTTGCACAGTTTCAAGTAGGGCAATGTTGTCTTGTCGGGATTCTTCTCCCAGCTATATCCATATATCCGGTTTGGCCTTAACGTAAGTCACTTCCGATTGGTTTGATAATCTGGGACTCCTCTGCATTTTTGTTCGTTGATTCTGACTTCTAGCTTTGTGTTCACATTAACATAGATATAAGTACTTTGTAACTTAATTAAATGTGTAATATATATCCTATAAGTCTCAGTGTGCAAGCCTGAGCTCTGATACCATTTGTAACACTGATCGCTATAGTATATGATTTTTTTTTATTAAACTGTAACTTAAATTATTACTGAATATTATCCTAATCTCTTGCATTTATTTAACCATAATGTCCATGCATCTGATTGGAAAGAATTAGCTTGATTGAAAAGGGTTATTAAAGTGTTAATTTATGGTTGTCCGGTGAAACTACATAAGTCATTGGATCTACCCCACCAGGCACTTGCTCGAAATTTGTGGCAATTACACCACCCAATTAACATATTATGATGTGGCACTGCCACTTGACTGGCTTTAATGCTGACTTCCCGGCCTCCTGAGAGAGGGCCAGGGCATTAATGGAAAGTTTTTCCCACCATAAGGTCCATGGTGAATGGATCCGACGATTCGAACACTTCATGCTAAACCTAAGCATCTCCTTCGTTTGTCAAAATTGCTCATTTCTCATTTGGCTGTGGAATTTCCCAAGTATTGTGGCTCTGAAACTTTATAAAGGTTAGTAGGGAATACTATGGCGGTTCTACGAATATTTTCAGGATTGATAGGGGACACCTTGCTCGCACCAGATGTCCACATTTCATCGTCCTCGAGCGAGCGCTCAGGTAAGATTGTAAGGGCTTCTGTTATACTCTCAACT
Organism: Pinus tabuliformis; assembly: GCA_031772625.1. NCBI lineage: Eukaryota > Viridiplantae > Streptophyta > Pinopsida > Pinales > Pinaceae > Pinus > Pinus tabuliformis. The sequence continues at coordinate 437,151,162 of CM062815.1, read as the reverse complement.
CAATTTAATTTCCTCACTTAGAAGGAAAACTACTAAAGGTTACTTATGTTGCAGGTGTTCTCTTCGAGTGCTACCTCGTTCCTGCAGCTAAATCGCAAAGGACAAGGAAGGTCTTTCCTCCGAGGCAAGGGCTTCAGGCTTTCACTGAGAAATCCTTTGTTTCCTTTTTTATTTTTCTTGTAGAGATGGTTAACTATCTCATGGTGACTACAGGTCTTTGGTTCTCCCTCACCTGGGACGACTCTTTCTCAGGTAAGAAGGAAACTTAAAATGTTTTTGGTCTTATATCTGGTTAAAAATTTATTCACGAAATCCAAAATTTAATCCTCTGGTTTACCCTTACAGGTAAACCTTTTGTTCAACGTCTTTCTCGAAGTGTAGCTATTGAAGGCACCCTAAAAATGTACTCATCTTCTGTGTCTTCAGGTTGGTCTTCCATGAAACCCTCTGATGGCGTTGAAAAGGGGAATTTACTTTGTTTATTTTGTCTACTTTTGAGAGTAGTTAAGGGTTTTTAGGATTTAGCAAATGAGAGGGTTTTCTGGGTTTAAGTCCATCTCGACCAAACCTTCGCTACATAAATAGTTGTTAGCTTCCCTTAAGAGGGTTGCCTTGATGCACAACTTGGCTATTTTATTTTCTCATTGTTTATGGGTTTTCAACCTGGCTGTGCGATATCCTCACTATGTATTTATAGTTATGACTTGAATGGTTTATAAATTATAATGTTGTACTCGGGATATTGTTTCTCTGTTTATTTGAAGTTTATTGTTTCAATGGTTTCATTTACTCTCTACTGATATGAGGTCAGTTGGCTTTCAATCCTTCCTTCTGGATTGGACAAAGATCCAAAAAAAACCATAACTGCTATGTCACGATTATATATGTATTCATCATTTTGATTGACGATTAAATGGAAGAAAATTTTGACAGCTTTGGACTGATTGTTGCCCTTCATATGTTGAAAGGATTGCAATTTTGTTTAATTGTAGAGAAAGGGTTCCAACTGATTTATGCATTACACAAATATGATTTATGGTTCTATTCTTAGATACTTGTATTTTCTTGTGATTCTTAAACTTATTTCTATTGCTATAGTATCCAACTTTCTATAAGAAGGAATTATCTTGCAGGAATTTTGAAATTGTTTTCTCTATCATTGCTTGAGACAATAGTGCATTGTTTATCTGATGTTCTTATGAATAAATAGTTAAATTTTAGAATGAAATTAACAATATCAATATTTTTTTGTCATTTGTTTAATAGATTGTATCATTGTGTATCTCAACCAAGAGAACATAATCCTAATAAAAGATAGAATATAATTACTACTTTTCCATTCTTAATATAACAAAATATACTTAAATATTTAGCTCTAACAATGATTTTCTCTTCCTGATTGAAAATAATGCCTTTCTAGGAATTAAATAATAAGCCCAAAGTTTGTCACTTATCTGTTTATGATTGTCTTAGAGTTGTATAAATACTTTTTATTTTTCTGGAAGTTCTCACCACCCAGCCATGGACCTAGCAATTACGTCCAGCGTCCCCCTCCGAGCACTTTCTGCTCCTGACAGTTACTAGGCATACACAATTTGGTATCTTGGGTTTCAGGACCATTGTCCATCCTCCAGTCACACACCAGTTCGACTGTTAGCCATAGTTTTGTTTCCCACTACTTACTTGTGCCTAGCTCAAGGAAAAATCTCAGCAGCTTCTCCTCCCTTCTTCCTGTCCCCCTATACCTATTATTTTCCATCTTTTGGGGAGGAAAGGTGGCAACTGTTTCTATCTGTCCAAACCGTTATGTAACTGTTTTCATTCGGTTTTCTTAACAAACTATTTAAATTCTTTATATAAAAATATCATAATATCTGGATTTTGTAGCCTTGAAATAAATGTCTTTGCAACAGAGGGTTTTACATGGATACCGTATGTTTATTGCTCGAAGGATTAATTCTTTGGTTTACTTAGGTAATTTTGACTTCAAATATTTTCACTATTCTCTAGTGGGCATGAAAGGATGGTATTTTTTTAATGCTTTATAGAACTTGAAAATATGGTATTGTTGGTAATGTTTTATTTTTAGGTTAATTATTTTACATATATTGAAAAGTGTAATTATATTAATTTAATAAAATTTTCAAGAAAAATTTAAATGTAAAAATGTTTCTTAAATTTTAGAAATTTTAATAAATCTTACTGATGTCTAATATAAAAGTTTTAAAATGAAAATGGATGGTAAACACAATAATTCTCCAGTGGGCATGAAAGGATAGTATTTTTTTAATTCTTTATAGAACATAAAAAAATGGTATTGTTTGTAATGTTTTATTTTTATGTTAATTATTTTATATATCATATATGGAAAAGAGTAATTATATTAATTTAATATTAATTAAATAAAATTTTCTACAAAATTTTAAAGATAGAAATGTTTTTTAACTGTTAGAAATTTTGATAAATCTTATTGATCTCTAGTATAAAAACTCTAAAATATGATATAAAATATTCAAATTATCTTTTAAAATTATATCCCCTTCGATTTATACTTCACCTATTTCTCTAATAGGCAATAGAGGATGGTATTTTTTTAATGCTTTTTAGAACATGAAAAAATTGTATTGTTTGTAATGCTTTATCTTTATGTTAATTATTTTACATATATCATATATTGAAAAGAATAATTATATTAATTGAATATAACATTTTGAAGATAGAAACGTTTGTTAAATTTTAAAATTTTATTCGGCAAGAGTATTCATATATCTCTCTTAGATTTATACTTGACTTGATTCCAATGAAAGCGGGTTGTTACAACTAAAGAAAATATTGTGGGAATATTTTTTATTAATTGCTTCTATATTTTACTCTTTATGTGAAAAGTTGTTTCCTAAATTATGATTTTTATCTGAAAACTATGTAGTTGGCTGATAAGCACTTCGATGTTACATTGAGTATCGAGATAAGTATTTGTTTAATTCATATATATTTAATTAGTTCTTATAATATTTTTCTTTCTTAAAATTTTGGTTTAAATTATGTTAAAACTTTATAAAATAACAAATTTAAATTGTTATATTGGTATTTAGATACATTTTAAAAATGGGTAACAAATAATTAATTTACAATTTTATAAAAAATAATTGTAATTTGTTGGAAAAAGACAAAAAACAGAATTAAAATTTACTTTATTGAGTAATTTTCCTTCCACAAATTTCTTGGGGAGCATGATTTTGTATTACTTTTATTTCCACATTTACCATTCAATATCACTTTTCCATGTTGGAGTTTGAGAGAAAAAGTGATTGTTACATTAGAATTTATGCCCCCTTCAACTTTTTCATTAGAAAACTTTAGTAGCTTTTGTTTTCAAAATTTTTCTTCAAACATGATAATGTGATGTCTTCTTATTTTTTATTTCAAGGGTAGAACACTTTTTTTATTGCAATTGTGATTGGCTACACTCAGTTTCTCTTTTGCTTTCTTCTTTGCAGTTTTAGTTACAACCTCAAATATCACAGGAAGCTCATGGATCATGTTGAAAAGGTGCCTATTGTCATTTTTCTCAAATCTAGATCACACACCAAAATAGAATGCCACTGCAAGTAACCATCCATCAGTGTGAATAGATACCAAAGGTATAGAATCCATTTATTTCATTCCATCCCTTTCAAAGTTAATTCACATAGATGGCTTAAGAAGCTCCGGTGGAACTTCTTCAGCAGGTAGATTAACTTCCCATTTTTCATTTGGAAGGTCGTATAGATGAAAATTCTATTTGTGGATCACATTACTGGTAAAATTCCTCCTCGAGCTTATTCGACACTATGGTATTCGAGCCCCTGCAAATTCAGCATGGATCGTTACTCGCCTGACCCAATCCATTTTCTTCTCTGACTTACCATGCAAGTGCTTGTGCAGATGAAGCTTGCATCATTTTTCTTTAGTGTAGCCATCAAAGATGTAATGGTGAAAATGGTTGTTAAGGTCCTTACACACATGTGCAGTGGTTACAATATTCCTATGAAATTTCCAGCCCAGCAAAGCTCCTAATGCAACATTCAGCGAATAGGTAGATTTATTAACTCCCCAACAAACCATCAAACCTGGTTCTTCCACCTCAATCCCACACACATGATACCCTCCAACTGTAATGAGCTAAAACCAGAGATGTGATCACGGGTGGCATACCCATCTACTGATAGATATGGTTGTCTAAACGAGGCTTCCAACCCACAAACAAATCCATCTCTGACTGTCAAACCCCAAAACCCTATTCCTAGTGGAGCTCCGTATACACTGGCCACATCGCTTCAGAAGTAGGTCATGAGTTTGGATGTATCGACACTCACACCACATAGAGCCAATCCGTTTCCTCCATAAGAATCCACCAAAGAAGCCATAGACCCCGTTGTCAACTGCACACCATTCTCACAATTATTGTCCCTCGCCATTACCCAAAAGCAAAAAATGCAGATCTCAACCTCTAGCTCTTTGCGGATGCCATTAACACTAGATTGCGCTCTACATTATGATATTTAATAAAGTGTTGATATCGTAACTATCACACAACAAATTGAATCATAACTGACTAATAATCATTTTTAATTGGATGGCAGAGGTTACTTCCATCATCTAACACCTGAATCAAAGGTAAATAAAGGTACAGGTGGCACGGGAGGGGAGTTCTTATGAGATGGAATGCATTACGGCATAAATATTTAGTTGTTCATGTGAAGTAATATAATTTTATATCAAAACAAGTATATATTTTTAGTTTTGAGTATGAGGAAGATGTATTTAACTCTTACATTTTTTAAAATATTTCAACAAGGGAGTTCAATAGCTTACGTGAATAACCACATTAATTTATTTTTGTAATTATCAACTTTCTTTAGTGCACTTGGGATAGCTCAATTGCCTATGGCCGTGGGAATGAAGTCTCATCAAATTAAAAGTCTTTGGTTCAAATCTTGTGCTATCCCCTCGATCGGGGTGTGAAGTTGGACATGATGAAGATTTAGGCCTACCAAGCTTACAAAAAATAATAAAAAATTTATCAACTTTCTTTATATATTTAAAAATTATTTTAGGCTTGATTATAATAAAATATTTCAATGCCCAAAAAATAAGAAATAATTGGGAAAGTAAAAAAATTGATTACTTTCTAATATGGGTACCATTTAATTCTTTATATAAAGTTAATTTCTGATATTTGAAAAAAACTAATAATAAAAATAATAAATTCAATATATATCATAAATCAACTACTTCAATATTAATATGTATTTTAAAATATATTAGATAAAATTATTTTTAAGTTCTAAATGGCGGTCTCTATCAGGAGACTAGGGTTTCCCTAGTCACCGATAGTTTTCTTACAAGCCCAAAGCATGCTCGAGCTTGTTTGGATGGTTCAATCACAAGGATTATTATGCTTGAGTATTTAAATCCATAGCTTCTCTTGTTTCCATTGTCATCCATGTTTTCTCTACATTCTGTTCACAATTACATGGAGAAGGAAACAACCTTCAAAGCCTCGCTATAGTCTCAAAAACCTTAGGGACTTCTTCTCCCAGAAAGAAAATTGTGAAGGAATTAATTGAGACCCCTGTAGTGGATCTCTCTCCTTAATATTTGTGCAAGAGAGCCTTGCCTCTTTTAAAAGATATGTTGGCTGGAAATTTCATGGGCTTTTGGCCAAATCTAGAAGCTATTGAAACTTGGATCATAGAACAATGGTCCCTGAAGATCCAAGGACAAGTAACATTCTTTGTAGTTGGAAGGGGATTCCATGTCCTTTTGTTTCTATACAAAAAGGAAAGAGATTTGATTTTCATTTCAGGTCTGTATTTCATGGGCTCCATAGGCCTCTTTATCACTCCATGGACTCTTGATTTCAATTTAGATTATTATATCACTAGATTTCTAGTGTGGGTTCAATTTTCACACCTACTTTTTCATCTCTAGGGCCTGATGCACTTAACAAAAAGGAAACAAAATGGGCCATTATCTAAATAAAGAATAACCAAAAGGAGGTCAATTTTCTTGTGCTTGCATCTATGTTGACCGTAAAGACAAATCTTGGAGAATGGATCCATATCTTCGAATTCGACTATGAGAATATTTACTTTAAATACATCATTTGTCATTGTGATAGGAACTTTGCCAAAAATTCCCCTAGGAAAAGATATGAACAAGCCCCAACCCTTGTTTCTAAAGAGATGAGTTTCCAACCAACATAAAAGAAAATAAGAAAATAACATAACAAGATTATAGACCCAAAAAATATGTTGCAGCATATTCAATCCCTAAACCTTCCTTCAACAAAAAATCTTTTAAGGCCCTTCAAGATCCTGAACAAGAAGAAGATACTCCTATGGAGGAATCCCCTAATGAGGATTAGGGAAATTCAAAAGTGTCAGTGGAAAAATATTAGCAAGCCTCTTCATAGGTCATCCCTCTTGGTCCAAGATCATATTTTGAGAAAACATTAGAGGAAATTTTAGCCTAAAAGCGACATCAAGAAATTAATAAAAAATGCTATGTAGATAATTTTTTAATATTATGTTATTTTTATCTATGGCAATTAGAGTAGCTCATGCAAAATCATGCACGAGAGAAAACACTGGAAAAACCTTCTTGTCAAGTGCAATGTAAGCCCCTCTCAGGTAGGAAATCCAATAAAGAAAATCGAGAACGTGAAACAGATTCTAAGTTGGCTTCAGGTTGCCAACTTTGTGCAAATTATCTGCTCCAAAAGCCCCACAAATAGCTCAATGTAATATTTTTTCATTCTCTTATGCTCGGAATACATAAGAATGTATTGGTGTAAACATTAAGGTCTTAGTTGTAATACTTATGGAAATTATTGGGATATGTATCGTATGAATTTAGTTATTGTCTCAATGAAAGATCCCATAAAGAAATGGAAATGCATTGAATTGCCCTCTTATTTGTTGTGACTAGGCACAAATTTAATAAAATCACTTCTCATTCATGTCATATATATATATATATATATATATATATACAAAGTTACTTATAAAAGAACTTTAAAAATGTAAATTCTTATGGTTAAAACATTTTAATATTTTAATTATTTATAATTCTCACCATTTTTAGGTATTTTTTTCAATAATTTTCCTCTAAAATCCAACAAAGAATGGTTGGAATTCTTGGTTTGGATTGTGTTCTTACACAATCCAAGTGTCCAAGAGATATTTGGAAGGGTTTAATCCATTTCGATATTCAAAAATACACATGGTGTGTGCAGCATGTGTATTTTTTCATTTTATAATTGTATATTTGAATGAATAAATATGTATAACGAGTATAGATCTATCTTAACAATATTTTGAGTAAAACATCACTGAATTGTCACCCTTAAAGGAGAAATAATTTCCTCAAATTTTAATATTTTTCAACCCACAATATATTTATAGTTAAAATAGTTATACTTTAATTTTCACATGTCACCCTCATGTTAAGCATGGAAGGAATCATACATCTCCCTTATAGTAAATAATAGTACATTCAAATGTTTTAACCATAATATCATTTTACTTTCTACTTCACTAACATTGAAATGATTTTTTGTTATTAATAGTTTTTCAGATGCCATATATAAACTCTATATTAAGATTTGCATGAAATACAATAGTATCTCAAACATAAGTATACAATTTTGCATGAATTACAAGGGTCTCTCAAACATATGTATAAAGACATAATCACATTTTTTTAATTTTGAGTTACATTTTCTTTTTATATACCTGTAAATTTGGTACACGATTATTTCATTTAAGTTGGGCATCTAAATAATTTATTTATAGTTTACATTTTTTAGTCAACTTTACAATGATTTTTTTTTATATCCTTGTAAATTTGCTACACGATTAATTGACATTAATTGACATATTTTTTGGTGATTAATATATTTTCAAATGCTATATGTGAACTCCATATAAAAAATTGAGGGACATACATATCTCCAAAATCACCTATAGGCCAAATAAGAAATATCTTACTTTCAATCACCTTACCTTACTTTACATTATTGAAGGTGCCATTTTAATATTTCTTTATGAGTGACATTGAATTATTTTTTATTAATAACTTTTTAAAATGTAGTTTGAACTCTATGTTAATTACCTAAGAAGCTATATATTGCTCTCATATTAGGTTGCAAAAGGTTGTTTTTTACACCTAATAAGTTTCTCATATTTAATCACGTATATATCAAATAGATTTTGAAATATTTATTTAATGGGAACAAATTAAAATGTCATACTATCTCATATATGTTAGTTATTAATGTTGTGCAAAGATACAACTATTTCATAAAAGTCACAAATAAATCACTTACAACATGTGTATTCCACTGAGATTTGAATTTCAAATCTTATGGTTTACACAATACTTTACAACAAAAGAATCCCTAATTAAGATTCCCATAATGATCTCCTTTTCTATTTTCAATTTAAATTTACAACATTAATTTTTTTATATGTTTCTAATATTTTAATTACCTGAAATAAATATTTATAATCAAAATATAACTTATACAAAAACTACCCTAAACTCATTTTTTAAATCCTCATCTTTACTAGAAACTAATATATATATATATATATAGATATAAATTCGGGAGGAAGTTTAAACTTGGAATCTCAACCAATCAGTATTAATCACCAATAAAACTACTAAAACTACCATCGTGAGGAAATATATTATATATTTTCAATAAAATTTATATATTCAAGATAATAAAACAAAATAATAAAATAAATAACTTAATTTTTTATAATTTTTTATTTCCGCTTCAGGGTTCTGTTATTTAGACATTCGTTTCAATATCAATCACTCCTGCATTAAAATATAAATAAGAAAAACAAAAATTTAAGTTGAAATATTCAGTATATTAGAACGTTGCCTTAGCATTGCCCGCTCGGTTTACGTTCACACTCTATGCTTCGTATATATTTTTCCTTTCTTGGTAATGTCCCTATAAACATCCCAAGCATCCCTCTGAGGGGTTTTCAAACCGAAGCATCCCTAATCTCACAGCATGACTTGCAGTTCGCTGGCCAGGCTTTCCACGTGTCTTTGCATGCATCTGAATACAAGAAACGTCGATCTATTGACTTTTACGCCTCAAATTTATCAAAATATTATTGAATATCGCAAAGTTTAGGTATCGTTCGCTTTCCTCATGTGATAGTTAAATATAGCATCCAATACAATAAGATGGAGTGAGGCTTCCACCTCCAAGTTACAAAGGTTAGATTTCAAGTTATATGAATGTTTACAAGCTAGCAAAAGGTTAACATAAAGCTTTAAAAGATATTGAAATAGGTCTATCCATATTAAATGTATGTGTTTTTTTTAACTTAATGGTCTTATTAATATTAGTTGTAATTTGTTGTTAAGATTAATTTCCTTATTATGTAAAGTGAACATGGATTTTTTTTTATGATAGCACTTTAGAATTTTTTATTTGAAATTATAAAATTTATATGAATGTGTACAAATTAACAATAACCAAATGAGGTGAGCATTTTACTAATAAATTATGTAGTTATTAAAGAGATATGGAATATTTATTTCTAAATAAAAATTTCCAATACTAAAATAATTATCTAGATGTCTTATATAGCCACTCCCTCTCACTCTTCTTACATTGTTTGTACAAAATTCAACATGTCTAAAAAAATTTCTGTTCATTAATTAACTAATATCTTTATTGTTCATTCATCCACTTGTTCCTTTCATAAATAATTCTAATTTCTAAAAATGTATATCATTATTTCTTGGCTCTGTAATTTTTCAAAAATTTTAGGGTTTCCCATTACCATTTTTCTTGATTATTTCAAAAAACATTTTATTTTTAAACTAAAAAATCTAAGATAATATATTAAATTTATACTAATATATATTGTTAATATCTAATTTCCATTTCAAATTACATAAAGAAATAAAATGCATTTTTACTCCAATGTTCACACTCCTGAAATCCATGTAATTATCCTTGTAGGAAGATTACTTTCATGAATTTGTTTATTCATAGTGTAATTTTGAATGGAATCCAAATAATGGATATATTTATTAAAATATTTAATATGTATCAACATTACTATTGATACCAATATAATCAGTACCAATGGTGTGATTGGTCATCTTTTCAAGTAGACATTTTCATGGTAGGAAGAAAACCAATATAACATGGAAAATTAATATGTTATTTATATTCCATTTACTCACATAAGAGGCTAGTGGTTATTGAGGTCTTAAGGATTGCAATTAGCTATAACATGGTCCTTATACTTTGTGAGTTGCTTCATATGATCTTCCCTCATGGAAATGTGAAATTTATTTATCATGTATCAACCCCTTCTTACAACAGTTACACATGTATAAGATTAATTAGCAATAATTAATATATATATATATATATATATATATATATATATATATATATATATATATATATATATATATATATATATATATATATATATCATTCTTCCAACAAGTTCTTTCTCATATTAGCATGTTCATAACTTCATATTCAAGTTGATAGATAATGTCCTACCCACAACTTAGGCATGTAACTTAACTCACTTTGCATTACATATCCATGGAGTTCTTCATATCCACTTGAGAGGTCATTAATAGATTTGAATAAGTATATTACTCGAATTGTACAAATCATATATATCGACCATCAAACAAGTTACTTGTTCATACACCAAATCAAACTATTTAACAAAATTAAGTAACCCTTGATATTTTCATGATTCACATATATCCATGACATGAAAAATTATTAGAGTGTATAATCCAAAAGAGTACCAAACATCAATCTAGTCAAAGCACATCAATCAAGAAAGTTAGATGATAATCGAATCTAGTATGCACAGTAAGACTTTGTAATATTTAAGCAGAAATGTAAAGTTTTAAAACATAACATGTGTTTTCTTCAAACCTATTTGTAGCTTAAATGGTTTATCCAACATTCATATAACTGAATTACTCAGTTTGGTATGGAATACTTACATGTATTCCAGAAGTTGGTGTTGGCTCAAACTACTCTCGTTTCCCACTTCTGTTACCAAAAGACCGAAATCACCCAGCTAAACTGAGCATAAACTCGATACTCAATCCAGTAAGCTTCTCCATTGAAGCAAACTGTTCGCCGTGCCCAGAAACCTCAGAACAACTAGCTCTCCTTCTATTGGTAACTCTAGTCTACAAAGATCTGTCCTTCTTCTGTCCCCCTTCATTCGTTCTCCCTTCTGGTTTATAAACTGATTCTTGGTGGTGCCCGTCCTTCCTTCACCACCCACCGCTTTATTTCCTCACGACACCCTTCCCATGTCATGTCATGTATATTTCTTTTTAAAAAAGGTATATTGATTTTTAATTAAATTTATCATTAGTTTATTTTTATTGTTTTATTAATTTGATTAATATAATTTATTTATTAAAATTTATTTAATATTACTTTTATAAATAGGTCGTTACATGCACCCAATGATTATTCTAAATTATAGTGAAAAGAGAGGCATACATTTCTAAAAAATGATATTAACTTTATCAACATACAATATTGATAATCTCATAATCTCATTATTTTCACAAAAATGACATAACATTATTAAAACATATATATTAACCCTTTTTAAGGAAGCTTAAACTTGAATTATTCCAAATTTAATTAAAAATCATATCTATGGGATAAAAATATGAATATGAATAATTGAAGATGGGGTAGACATTAGGTATCCAATCACTTTGACAGATTTTTGGTGTCTGAATCAATGTTCGATAAGGAATTCTTTACTGAAGAAAATATTGTCCCCTATCTTGGATCATATCATTGGCCAATTCATTTGGAGATTTGTTTTAAAGAAGCCCCATGTAACAAACCTTTTCGTTTTGAGAGATTTAGGCTTAAGCCACCTAAGTTCTTAGAGAAAGCTAGAGTATGGTGGGAGACAATTACAATACAAGGAAAGAATAAGATGCGTACCTTGTAGTTGAAACTTGATGAATTGAAAGCAAATATTCGATCATGGATAAAGGCGGAATTTGGTAATACATTAAGGAAAAACAACGGTTGAAATATTAGATAAAGGATATTCAGTAGCATATGATTATAGAAGGATGCTCTTTTTATTTATTGATGAAGGAGGGGATCACACTAAATAAGTTTCAAATGAGAATACAATAGGAAGAAACATTATGGTGACAAAATCTAGAGTTCAATGGTTGAAAGAGGGGGCAAATAACTCTAACTTTCTTTACAAATCTATGATTCAACACAAGTATGTGAGTTGTGTTTTCTCATTGACTAGAAATGATAGATAGAGAAAGCTATAACATTAGTAAATTGAGGAGGAATCGATAGCTTATCATAGGGATGTACTGACAAATGGTTCACACAATATAAAATTTGCTATCAATAATATTAGAACATGTACACCAAAAAGTATCAGTAAGGAGCAGAAATCAACTTTAATGTGACCAATTGGTTTCCAAGAAGCGTAGTAAGTAATCAGGTCTATTCCTCAAAACATATCGCATGATCTAGATGGCTATACTTCAATGTTTTTCAAAGTTGGTTGGATTTGTTTGGACAAAGAGATTCATGAGGTGGTGGAGAAATATAGGAAGTTTTAGTTTATGTGGGGAGGTTTGACTGTTACCTTTTTTACCCTAAATCATAAGGTTGGAAACTAATAAGATCCTATTTGTTTTATAACAATTCCATTGTGCAATCTCATTTACAAGGTGATTTCCATTGTTATATTTAATCATTTGAAGCCATTGTTGACAGTACATATTTCTTTGGAACAAACTATCTTTGTAGAGGGATGACACATTTCTAATGGAATTATAATAGTGCAAGATATTATTCAATCTTTGAAAATTATGAAGAAAGCAGTAATGATCATCAAGCTACATTTGTCGAAGGCTTCTGATAGGATTAGCTAAGCTTATTTATTGCAAGACTTAGATGCTTTTAGTTTCTGTTGGAAATGGATCTCGTGGGTGAGATATCTTATATCGAAACCCTTTTTATCTATGTTTATTAATGGTTCCCATTCTGGTACTTTTAACCCATCATGTGGGCTCAAGAAAGGAGATCCCTTATCCCCCTTTTTATTCATCTTGGCAATGGGAGGACTAGGGAGATTCTTTAAAAAATTCTACAGGGATTGTTTAAGGGTTGCATTTATTTGGTGAAGGCCTCCCTATGAAATCACAATAATTTGTTGATGATGTATGTCTATTTGGTAAACCAACCCTTATAGAGGCGAAAGAGTTTAGTTCCCTTCTCTAAATTTTTATGAAATCCTAAGGTATCCCTGTCAATTATCTTAGTGTGCCATTAGATTTAAATTCAAAGCACGCTTCATACTGGAAATGTTTCCTTTTAAATCTCACCAACAAGATTGAAAATTAGATGTTTTGACCTTTGAATTTTAAAACGAGATTGGACCTCATGAAATCTATGTTTCAAGTCATTCCCATTTATCAAATGTTGTTTATGTCTACACCTAAGTTTATTTGGAAGCCTTTTATCTATAAATGGAGATATTTCCTATGAAGGTGTGCAAATAAGGAAAGAAAATGTTCCTTGGTGGCATGGGAAACTCTAATTCTTCTAAGGTTTACTGAAGTGTTAGGTTTGCATGACTCGGAAACATTAAGTGTGGCATTAGGGGTAAACTTATGTTGATGGTGGTTGGTAGGTGGGATAGATTTATCGAAGAAGATCTGGTTTCAAGAGGAAGCTTAAGATATAATTTGATTGTTGATGGATCAAGTATATGGAGATGGGCTCAGGAAAATAAAAAGGTGGTGATGAGTCATGCTTTTTGGGAGATACATAAGAGGGGTTAAACCATGTTTTGGGAAGAAGCATGGAAATAGTTACCATGAATTACTAAGAGATAAGACATTAGAATTTTGAAACTTTTTATGATGAACTTAGGAGCAATGCAGGTTAGGCACTATTGGCAGGTGGAGATAGATGATGAACTTTGGAAGAGGTGGAACGTTAAGCAACTCTAGCCCTTCTCATCTCAGTTATTTCCATGGGAATTATTTCAACAAGAAATATTGGAAAGAAAAACACAATTCTCATGAGAGAGGTAATAGTCCTACAAGAATGTCAAATGTAAATGAAGCTCATTCATTTCTTATAGGCCATGAAAATCAAGAGAAAAACAATATTTGGAGCAACATCTCGTCAGACATTCACTATCCCAAAATCTTGACTTACCTATGGTTGATTGAAAGGTGCAAACTACTTACTTGGGAGCGGATTAGAGAAAATGGTGTTGAAGGACCATCCTTTTGTACACGTTGTTCACATTCTAAAGAAACTATAGAGCATATGCTTAACTCATGTACATTTTCAAAGGGAGTGTGGTCCATTCTTCCCTTCATTTTCGGTAATAATAATTAGAACCAAGTCAATATAGTAGAATCATTAGTTTGATGGAATTGTTCTATGTTAAAAAACCCTATAGTTAATAGTGATTGGATCCCAATTACATGTTTTGTTCTCTAGAATTTGTGGAAGGAAAGGAATGCAAAAAATTTTGGGGATACAAAGAGTTTGGTTACTGTGTTAAATGGCGTGATTATACAAAATTAGAGAAACCCTTCTTGTCGTCTCTTGGTCGATCGATGATTGAAAGGTAGACATTTTAGAGGTAGCAACCTTGAAGAGATTAAATTTGACTTTAAACATGAGCATTCTCATAGATAAGCCTCCTCAAGACCCAACTCCTTCATAAAATACTTATTTTCCCCCTCATTGTGCTATTATCAAATTGACTTTTGATGGACCTTCTAATGGTAACCCTAGAATTTCCTATTCTGGAGGTATATTTTGTGATTGGAACTCATCTATATCAATAATATTTTCTTAGAGTTTTGGATCGAATAGTAAAAATATGGTAGATTTTTTGTCTTACAGAGAGTCACATGTGTAGAGAATAGAAGTGGGAACACAAATACAAACTGGTTTTTATAGTAAAAAATAAATCTATTCTCAACTAACTTATTTTTTCTATTCAATTAACATGTAACATCATTATATGAGATAGAGTGATCTCCATATTTTGAAGAAATAGTAAAGAAAAGCCACTTCATAGCAGTTAAAAACATTTTATTGAACCTATCATTTAACTGGAGAGGAGCACATGCATGAATTTGATACTTGAAAAAAATATAATGGAGTGTCAACAAAGTTCATGCAAGCACACAGGGTATCACCACTTCATTACTTTGTGGGCATAAATCTAGTCATGGTAAGGGGTTTTGTGGCCTAGGTCGGGTGCGATCCCCTAGTTGAAAAAATAGTGCCAGAATACACACAGTTATGTATTTTAGAGATAAGGACTAATTTTGAGTAGAAAACTCATAGACACGAGTAGCTTTATTTTTTTTAGATATTTAAACATTTCATGGTATTGGGAGGAAGAAAATTATACAACTTAGTATGGGGGAGATGTGTAATTCCCTCCTCTCTCAATCTTCAGTTTCCATTTGTCCCTTTTAAAATAAAAATAAAATATTTTCTACTTAAAAAAACAATGTCAACCAATAAAAGACAAAAATCAATATTCATAGTTGGTTACTTTTAATTAAAAGCATTCTAAAACATCAATAATCATAATCTCACTTTCTTTCTCCATTATTGATATTACAATTGAGTCTTAGAAATCTGTCTTAAACATATTTAACTCTCACTCTTAATTATAAATAAAATAGTTAATTGTGCATGTGAAGTAACATAATTTTATCTCAAAAAAATTTATATTTTCAATTTTGAGTGTGAGGAAGATGTATAATTTTTAAATTTAGGTCTTCAATAAATTACTTGAATATCATGTAAATTAATTTATTTTAATATCAACTTTCTTTATATATACAAAGAAATAAAATCATTTTAGCGTTGTTTATAATGAAATATTCCAATGCCCAAAAATAAGGAATCATTAAGAAAAAAAATTAATTACTTTCTAATATGGGTAACAAGAAGAAAATGTAAAATTCATTTCATTATTCATATAAAATTAATATATGATATTTAAAAAATTCTAATGATAATGCGTAATTTAATATAAAGTATAGATAAAGTATTTAAATATTTATGTGTATTTAGAAATATATTAGTAACCAAAACAATATTTTAATATGAACATTGTGATTCATAAATAAAATATTTCAATGCATATGTTAAGAATTTTTTTTTAATATAGAATACATATATAAAAGAAATTTAAAAATCCATCTTAATTACATATTGAGTAACAGGCCACTCAAATGTTATGAGGATAAAATGTTTCCTCAAATTTTGATCTTTTTCAACCCATGATAGATTTATAGTTAAAATGGATATACTTTATTTTTCAAGTGTCAATACCATTTTGAGCATGAAAGGAATTATACATCTCCCTTATAGAAAACCAAACAACATTCAAATGTTTTAACCATAATACGTTTTTACTTTCTACTTCACCTAACAATGAAATAACGTTCTTGTTTGAATATTTTTTCAAATTCCATGTATCATCACCCTATTAAGAGTCTCATGAATTACACAACTCCCTCAAAGAGAATTACAAATAATGTATGAACATAATAATGCCTTATTGTTCTTCACTTACTCTTTCATTTTATATACATGTAAATTGGGTACAAAATTATTTCACTGAAGTTGGGCATTGAAATATTTTATTGAAGGAATTACATATCTTCCTCATATAAGATATGAGAAGATCTATATTTATTAATGGTTCCCTTTTGTTACTTTTAACCCATCATGTGGGCTCAGGAAAGGAAATCCCTTATCCCCTTTTTTATTCATCTTGGCAATGGGAGGACTAGGGAGATTCTTTAAAAAATTCTACAGGGATTGTTTGAGGGTTGCATTTATTTGGTGAAGGCATCCCTATGAAAAAAAAAAAAATTGTTGATGATGTATTTCTATTTGGTAAACCAACCCTTATAAAGGTGAAAGAGTTTAGTTCCCTTCTCTAAATTTTTATGAAATCTTAAGGTATCCTTGTCAATTATATCAGTGTGTTAGATTTTAATTCAAAGCATACTTCGTATTAGGTACAAAATTATTTCACTGAAGTTGGGCATTGAAATATTCTATTTATATTTTACATGATTTTTATTGAAGGAATTACATATCTTCCAAGCGAAAGATGAGAAGATATTGATATTAAGTGACATGTTCTTTTTTATTAATATATTTTCAAATGACATATATGAACTCCATATAAAATATTGAAAGATATACACATATCCAAAATCACTTATTCCTTCAATAAAAAATCTCTTATTTTGGATTACTTTACATTAATTAAGGGGAATTTAATATTTATTTATGAATTACATTGAGTTTTCTTTTATTAATAATTTTTTACAATGTTTTGTCTCAGCTCTATCTTAAGAATATAACAAATTAGATATCTCCTTCATATTGGGTTGTAGAGAGTGTTTTTTTTTATGCCTATTAAGTTTCTCAATTTTGATCTTTCATATATAAAATGGATATTGAAATATTTATATAATGCGAACAAATTGAAATATCTAGTTTGTTTATGTTTAATTTTTTTTCCATATTAATATATTTTTAAATACCACATTTCAACTTCACAAAAAATTATACACTTTTTCTTATCTCTATATATAAAGTTGACACAAATTTATTTCACTAAAAATTTAAGAAATTACACATCATTTTTATGACTGAAGAAGAAAAGTAAGGACAAAAATCTAACATAAATAAAATGTATAATAATTAAATATAAAAATAATTAAAATTCCAAGAATTAAAAGGAAAAAATATTGTATTACAGTACTCTATATAAAATAAAAGAGTATATAAGATATGCAAATATATTTAAGCAAGTGTTTTATGGAAACTTAGTTCCCCACAAATGAGATCTAAATGAATAGCTAAATTAAAAAAAAAAATTAAGGATAATTAAAATAAGAAAATCATTATTTATTTATAAGATGCATAAAAGAGAATTGAATCATTTTTACTAAAAGGAAAATTTGATTTAGATATTCCAAAAGGTAAATTCATATGAGTAGTTATCAATTATATATTAAGAAATTGACAGTATTATAGTAAAATTTATTTATACTATTTCTTATATATTATTTATTAATATTGTGCAATTGATAATATAACAATTTCGTAAAAGTCACAAATAGGTCGGTTAAGTTAGGGAAATTAAGTGTTTATCAAAGCACTCTACTTAAGATTCTTTCAGTATACTTACTTAATGTTGTCAAAAATATTTATAGGATTAGGAGTTTCAAGTGGGAAATATTTGAAATAGCTTTTAACTTTTTCTATTAATGATAGTTTTTTTTTAATTTTTTTTTCTATTTCCATTATTGTTTATTATTTTTTTCTATTTCAATTATTGTTTCTTAATTTTGACTTTTCTTTTCTTTTTTCTTTTTGTTTCTTTCTTCTTTTTTTTTGTTCAGTTGGTTTAATCCACCAGGATTTAAACTTTGAATCTCATGATTTATACCATAGTTACCAAATTGGGTTATATTTCCAAAAATTACCTAAATTTGGCAATTCTTTTAGGTACCAAATTTGCCAATTCAATCAAGTACAAATTTTGTATGATGCATTATGGCGTAGTTAAAACTTTCTAGTAGATCACCTAAATTGTCACCTCCAACCTTCACTGTCCAATGTGATTCGTGCCCCTGACACATGATCTTCCTTTCCATAGACTTGGTGGATCATTGGCACAATCATTCAGTCACTCATATCTGACCCAAATCATTCATTTCTTCATATCCGACCCAAATCAACTAGAATAATGTCACTCATATCCCACCCAGATCAACTAGAGCAATGTACAAACATAACTTCACAAGTATCTCGCAACTGGTAACTGACTTGAAGAAGAGAAATAATGCTTACCCAATAAGCGTTACTAAACAAGTGCAAGCTCGAAACCTCCATTCTACCTTCTCTCTCCTTATCACCCAGTTGGTTATGCCCAACATGAGAATCCGTGGATCAAGGGAAGGAAGAATCTCAATCCCTGCCCTCTCTAAATTACTTCAATAGGTAGTAAATCCAGTGAATAAGTACTTAATACAATTAATCAACAAGTTGAAAGTTTCAAGTTTTGACCTGCCGAACCATGGTGGAAACAATGCAAGGAAAGATGCCAAGGAAAACCCAGGTTGTATAAGACGGCCACTGTGAAGGTCTCCTCAGTTTCTCACCCAGTTTATATAAGAGGGTCACAGTTAAGGTCTGGCCATTTTCTCTTAGTAGATTTTATAAATTATATTTATATAAAAAAATAATTCCAATATTGTAAAGATTTTAAAATGGCATATTGCAATGGTAAACCAATAGTTCCTATATATAAAATAAAATAAAGGTTAACTCTCATATCTAAAATAATAAAAAAATATTAAGTGGCCTGAATGTTTGTAAATCCTATTTATATTTTCCAAATTTTGAATCATTTCTTTAATATCTAATATTTGACTTTTCACATCAAATTTTAGTTTTGAATTTTGTTTCTTATTATTAGATTCTACTTTTAAATGTTTTCCAGTGAGGGATATTTATAAATTTGATGCATTTTGGTCCTTATTATTTCTAAACTATTTTAGAGAGAAAGGTTCTATAACATCTTAAATGGGGGAAATTAATATTAGAGATAAGTAAACATAAATATCTCTATTAAAATATAATTAAAAAATTTAATATAATGATTGTTGATTCAAATTTAAAAATTAAATTAAAAAAATGTTTAAATATTGGTAAGATATATATTATTGAATTCCATATTAAATTTTATATAGTTGAATTTTTTTTTATATCCAATAAAATGAATTCGAATTTAGTTACCATGATTTATATAATATTTCACAACAAACACGGTCACCAATTAAACTTCCCACCCCTCTTTTTGTTTTTTTCTATTTTCAATGTGAACCTCCAACATCAAATTTTGTATTTTTTTGGTTGGCTAACCCACCAGGAGGCTTGAACCTGGAATCTCAAAAAATATCTACCCTCGAACAAATATATTATATATTTTCAACGAAACTGATATACTTGAGATAATAAAATAAATAACTTTAATTTTTTTTTTCAACTCCGAATAAAAATGGTCTTCTATTGCTTTCAAATAGATATGTTTAAATAACGATCATTCATACATTAAAATATGAATGAGAAAAACAAAAATTTAAGTTGAAATATTTCGTAGATTAAAGCATCCCTAATCTCACATCATTATAGATATGCTACCTGGTGATCGTTTGACGACTAACTGTTCGCTAGCATGTCAGTTAAATTTGCATCTGAATACAAGAAGCGTCGATCTTTTGACGTTTCAGCCTCGAACATTTCTCAAATTTATCAAAATATTATTGAATATTGCAAACTATTAGGTATCTTTCGCTTTCCACGCTTTTCTCATGTGGTAGTTAGAGTTAGCATGTGGTAGTTAGAGTTAGCATCTAGAAACTTTTAGGTATCAGGGTTCCTCCTTCAAGTTACGAAGATTATATGAATTTGTACAAGTTATCTTTAAAAGATATTGAGATTTCAAGATTATATCAATTTGTACAAGTTAACTTTAAAAGATATTGAAATAAGTTTATATATAGATTTTATGAATATTAGTTATAAAAGATATTGAAATAAGTTTATATATAGATTTTATGAATATTAGTTATATATGTGTTGTTTTTTATTTAATTATAAGAATTTTATGTTTTTTCTATAAAGTCATTATAGGTTTTTAATGCTAGTGGTTTAGGGTTCTATCATTCTCCACTCTAGTAAATGGAAAAGGAAGTGAGGGTTTTGATTTGAAGTTACAAAGATCATATGAATGTTTACACATTAACAATAATCAAATGATTTAAATATTTTATTAATAAATTATGTAGCAATTAAAGAGATATCAATATCCATTTCCAAATAAATCTTAATAAATATTTAATAAAATTAGGAGAAAATTATTTTCCATTTTATTTTGCAATTTTTCAGTAGTAAAATAATCATCTAGATTTTTTATATGGCCACTCTCTCAGTGGGCATACATTATTTGTAGAAAACACAACATGTCCACGTATGTAAAATTTCTAATTATTAATTCACTAATATCATTATTATTCATCCATCCACATGTCCCTTCTATAAATAATTCTAATTTCTAAAGATGTATATTATTATTTCTGCTATCAACAAATTTTCTATTATCATTTCTAACTTTCTTGGTTATTTCATGTAACTTTTAATTTTTAATTAAAAAAATGTAAGATACTATATTAAATGTATACCAATACGTATTGTTAATGTCTAACTTCCATTTCAAATTCCACAAAGAAATGGAATATATTTTTACCTCAGATGCTCACCCTTATTGAATGCATGTAATTATGCTTGTAGGAATATTACCTTCATGAATTTTCTTTTTCATAATGTTATTTTGAATGGGATGCACATAAAGCATATATTTCTTGAAATATTGAATATGTACCAATATTGCTATTGATACCAATATAATTAGTACTAATGGTGAGGTTATGATCATCCATCGAATTAGGAATTTTCATGGTAGGAAGAAAACCAACATAACAAGGAAAAATTCTATGTTATCTACATTCCATTTACTTAAGGTGAGATGCTCGTGGTCTTTGAGGTCTGAGGATTGCATGTATCTATAACATGCCCCTTAGTTTATTCAAGGTGATAACATGCCTCTTAGTTTATTCAAAGTGAGAGGCTCATGGTCGTTGAGGTCTAAGGATTGCATGTAACTATAACATGCCCCTTAGTTATACCTTGTGAGTTACTTCATATGGCCCGCATCATGGAAATGTGTAATTTCTCGATCATGTACCAACCTCTCCTTACAACACTTACACATATCTAAGGTTAATTAGAAATAATGTATATATATATATATATATATATATATATATATATATATAGAGAGAGAGAGAGAGAGAGAGAGAGAGAGAGAGACACACACATATTTACATATATACATCAAATAACTCATTTTCTAACAATTTTTAAATCATATTAACATATTCACAACATCATATTCAAATTGATGGATAAATGTCTTATCCACAACTTAGGTGTGCAACTTCAGGTTACGTTACTTATCCATGTGGTCCTTCATATCCACTTTAGAGGTCATTAGTAGATTTATACAAGAAGTTTAGATTAATAGTACAAATCATATATATACACCATAAAATCAAGTCACTTATTCATATGCCAAATCAAAGTATCCAACAACATTATATAACTATTGATATGTTTGTGATTCATATATATTCATGCCATGATGAATTATTAGATGACTGTATAATCCCAAATAGTACCAAACATAATTCTAGTTGAAGGACATCAATCAAGAAATTCATGTAATTAACAAATCTAAAATGCACTCAATTATTATTGTAAATTAAAGCGAAAAGAGAGACATTACAACACTAAAAACTGATACTAATTTTATTAACAAAAAATTTTGATACTCTCATAATATGGTCATTTTATCAAAAAGAACATGACATTATTAAAACATATATATTATTCATTGTGTACCTTCCTCCATCTCTCTCCTCTCTCTCTCTCTCTCTCACACACACACATGCTCACTCTCTCTCTTCCTTGTATTCTCTCTTCTCTACTCTCCCTTTATCTCCCTTCCCCATTGGCCACTATCACCCACCTTTCCCTCTCTACATTTCCCTCTTCCTACGACTCTTTATCTACCTCGTGACTCTATCTCCCTCTTAATTTCTGGCTCTCACTCATTAACTCTCTCATTATCCATTTACACCTCTCTCCTTCATTCCCTCTCCTTATCCTCCTTTTTCTCTCCACACTCACTCCACTTCCTTCATTTCCATATATGTCCCTTCCTCCCTCCCTCGCTTACTTATTCCCTCATTTGAAGCAAACCTCTAGCTATATCTCTCCCTCCCTCCCTTGCTCCCTACATCCTAAAGATTCTAGATATGAAATAACATGCATGTTATCGAAAATAGACACGTTCTCAAAAGCATGTGTTTTTTTTAAATTTCCCCCACACTGTTGAAATCTTACTCATGCTTTCGAGAATGTGCACATGTCCTTGAAAACATGCACAATAATTTGAAAATGTGCACATGTTCTTGAAAATCGAAACTAACATGTATGTGAGGCGATATGGGGAGCACAAATTCTATAGTATTACGAACATGTACATATTTTTAAGATTTCTCACTTTTTCTACATTAGTGATTTCATGATGGCCCCATTATGACTTCTTACGCCATCATTATCTTCCAAGCACCCTCATAATAGATTAAAATCATGATATAGGGGAACTTGCATAACATGATTTAGTCTAGTAATGCACCCTAAATAAGTTGCTATGTATTTAAAATGATGCTAATAAGAATTAAATCCTAGTGGCATGATTAGTATTGGAATCCAAAGTTTTGTTACCCATGTTAAACAAGAAAAAATGAATCTATAGAAAATACAAAATTAGACTGATAAAAGCACGAATTGGGCAAGAGTCTACACCCATGGGTTGGCATATGTATTGCTCTAGTCTACAAGATCTAATAGTTTATTTACTCAACTACACCATTAACCTATATACTTGTTTTACCCTCTTGTTTAGTCAATGTTGAGCACTTAGTGAAAGAGGATCAACACTGGAAACTGGACGAGGAGAGGGGTGAACTCCTTTATCATTTTATTGTTTTGTATTTCTCACATGGTATATTTGTCTATGTCTTTATGTTGTTAAATGAGTTTTAAAACCATTATTTTATGTGCTTTTGCAAAGTGATCCATTGCCTAAAAGACATAAAATTTTACTTTGCAAATTTTCCTATCACCTTCCATTTTGTATAGAAGATTAGTTTGGTATCAGTGCTCAAGGTTATTTTTAAGGTTTTATTTTGTTTGCATGTTTTCTATGATGCTTCCAAGGTTGAAGCCCAAAACAGGAGAAGGAGAGCTTGTGAAGTTAAGGTCTCAAATTGTTTCAAGGAGAACACACATATCTCAAGATTCACTAATCATGGCACATGAAGAAGGTCATCAAGGGATGTTTGAAGATGAGAGAACTTTTAAAAAATATTTCTTTGAAATGTCTAAAATAGTGAAAGTTGTTTATGAGGAGAGGAACTTAAGGTTGCAAAGAGAGAGTTCAAAACCTCCAAAAGGAGATGGAGGAAAATGATACAAACCTCCAAAAGGGAATGGAGTGAATGGTGACAAGCCACTACCTTAACCTCCATCCTCATGCTCGTCCTCATATTCTTCTACTTCTAACCCTTCACAAAAACCTCCAAATTCTCCGAAGGGACATGGAAAAACTCCTTTCTTAAAGCTTGACATAAAGTTTTAATTTCTTATGTACAATGGAGAGGTAAATACTTACAAATCAGATAATTGGGTTCGTCAGATTGAAATGTATTACAGGATACAAAGAATCAAGGATGATGAAACCAAAATCCAGCTTGCTTCTCTTAGGTTAGAAAGTGCAGCACCCATTTGGTGGGAGGTGAAAACTCAAGAGGACATGAATAAAAGTGGTAAGGTTTTATCCTCTTGGAATTGTTTTTTTTTTGCAATAAGATGAGAATTTTATCTATTAGCATACATACAAAAATCTATAATGGATTGGAAAAACATTAGGCAAGCTAAGGGTAAAAATGCGCAAATCCATACTCAAGAATTTAGAAAAAGATCTTTGATTTTGGGTATAGATTTATCCTCTCGAGACACTCTAC
This sequence comes from Pinus tabuliformis, assembly GCA_031772625.1. Lineage (NCBI taxonomy): Eukaryota > Viridiplantae > Streptophyta > Pinopsida > Pinales > Pinaceae > Pinus > Pinus tabuliformis. The sequence goes on along the minus strand of CM062815.1, from coordinate 437,126,307 downwards.
TCAAATAGATTTGAGGTTTACATAGTTATTTGAGAAACATAATTCTCATGTTTAACCCTACAAAACTAGATGAAGTTTGTGTACAGGAAACTCATTTAGAAGGGAGGGGAAAGAATGTTCCCCAATAGGGAAGCAAAAATCTGTTCAAGAGTGGAGACAAAGGAAAGGGGAAAGTCAAAGAAAAAGGGGAGAAGAATGCTTCAGTCAAGAACGAGGGAGAAAAAACTCACATGTAAACATTTGTTCAAAAGAAGGTCATGATGAAGAACACCATTGGAAACTTCATCCTGAAATGAGACCTTAAAATTTTAACAACAAAGAGAAACAAAAGACTGCTACAACTACACAACATGATTTATGATCCAATTCCAGGGATGAAACAAAGGTGACAACCATGGGATTTAAAGGTAAGGACTTTATTGCAAGTACTAGTTCTTCTGGTAACCTCAATGAAACTCAACACGAAAAATAAAGAATAGAGTTTTTCCACATTAGATTCATTTGAAAACATAACAAGATAGATACACTATTTGATAGTGGATGACAAGAAAATCTTATTTCATAAGACATTATTAAGAAATTAAACTTGGAAACCATTCCTTATCCAAAACCTTATCCTTTATGTTGGATATGTGACAATGCAAAATTGCATTTGACAAAAAGATGTGAACTAGAATTTTCCGTCACTGCAAACTTTATAAATGAGGTAGAGCTTGATATAATTCCACATGACATTTTTGGCATTCTTTTGGGAAGACCATATCTATATGATAGGAGAGCCATATTTCGTTGCCATGAGAACAAAATCATTTTTTTACAAATTTGATTGAGTACTTTGTTAGAGCACATAGAAAGAAGTTGAATTTATCACTTGTGAATGCTGGACAAATGAAGAGGATTTTTAATGTTAGTAATAATTTTGTAGTCTTGATGATCAAACCCAAAGAGAATTTTGAAAATGAAGCCTTCCAAGGACATGATGGAAGATTAAAATCTAATTTGATTGAGGTTGTTAACACCTATGATAAGATGTTTCAGGAACCTGATGGATTTCCTCCTAAAAGAGGAATCCAACATGAGATCCAATTGCAGCAAGATTGTCCTCTTCCAAACATTGGCATGTACAGGATACATTTATGGAGAATGCAAAAATTAAGAAACAAATCCAAGAGCTACTTGATGAAGGGGTCATCAAACCAAGCACATAGCCATGTGGGTCACCAATTGTTTTAGTACCAAATAAATATGGTACATGGCGTATGTGTGTGGAATTCAAAGCCTTGAACAAGATCAAAGTAAAGAATCATTACCCCCTTCCTCAAATTAATGATTTACTTGATCAGCTGAAAGATAGTGTTTATTTCACTAAGTTGGACTTGAGAAATGACTATCATCATATTAGGATTTCTGAAGGAGACATATGGAACACAACTTTCAAAACAAAGAAAGGTTTGTTTGAATGGTTGGTTATGCCATTTGGGCTTTGTAATTCTCCTGCAACATTCATGAGAGTTATGAATTATGTCCTAAGACTTTTTCGTGTAGACTTTGTGATAGTCTACTTGGATGACATATTGATTTGCGGCAACACTCATGAAGAGCATTTCAAGTATGTTAGCTAAGTCATACATGTCTTAAATAAATAAAGTTTGTTTTTAGAGATGCCTAAATGTGAATTGGGAGAAACCTCGTTCGTGTATTTTGGACATATTGTTCAACAGGGTGAATTGAAGATAGATCTATCAAAGGACAGAGTCATTGTGGATTGGCCTAAATCCAATAATGTAATAGAAGTTATGAGATTTTTGGTAGAAACCCAATATTGGAGAAAGTGCATTTCCAACTTCTCATCAATTGGAACTCCATTACATGCCTTGACAATTGTGAAACATTTTTTTTAGTGCGGAGGCAAGCAATAGAAAGCCTTCGATGCATTGGAAGAGAGAATCAATACAGCACCAATACTTGCACTCCCTGATTTAAGACATCCATTTGAGTTACATACCGATGCAAGTGACTATGCCATGGGACTAGTCTTGATGCAACATGGGAAGCCCATTTGTTATCATTCTAAAACTTTTACTGGTGCAGTAGTTAACTAATCTAGATATGGCAAAGAATTGTATGCTTTGGTGCAAAGTGTGAAAAAATGGGAAAAGAAACTATAATTCACATTGATCATCAATCATTAGATGGGTTACCTGCAACAATTCCACTTGGTAATAATGTATAAAAAAGGTATCTATAAAAAAGTTGCTGATATGGTATCCACAACAATTGTTAGTCCACCAGTTATTCTTAAGCCTAATTCTATCATGCATGAGAGCTATATTGAAGAGTATGCTTTAGATGACTATTTTAAAGATGTATATGCAACTTTGTGTCAAGGAAACTAAGTAGAGGAATTAGATTATTATGTTCATGATAAATTGTTGTATCATCTTGCCAAGTTATGCATTCCATAGGGTGAAAGAATCAACATCATAAGGGAAGCACATACTTCTCTTATTGTTGGCCATTTTGGTGTAGGAAAGAGAGTGGCATAATTACCAAGGTATTGTTATTGGCCTTGTATGAATGAAAGTGTGTTGCGACATGTAAGAGGATGTTATTTATGTGCTACTAGTAAGCCTAACAATAGAAAGTTAGGATTGTATACAACACTTCCAATTCCTTCATGTCCTTGGGAAAGTGTTTCTCTGGACTTTTTAGGAGGGTTACCTATGTCCAAAAAAAATTCATGGTTATCTTTATGTTGTGGTGGATCGTTTCGGCAAGATGTGTATTTTGACGCCTTGTAAGAAGTAGGTTACAAGTGAACACATTGCACAAATCTTCTTTAAAAATGTATGGGTGCATTTTGGGTTGCCCAAATCTATTATTTTTTATCGAGATTCTTGATTTGTTGAGAAATTTTGGTCAAGCTTATGGGGACTCATGGACACCAACTTGAAAAAGATCACATCATTCCATCTACAAACTGATGGTCAGACAGAAGTGGTGAACAGAATAGTAGTAAATCTTCTTCATGGTTATTGAAACAAACATCCTAATCTTTGGGATGAACACTTACACTACATTCAAAATTCTTACAAATGGGCAAATAATTCATCAACTCAAACATCTCCATTTGAGGCATACTTGGGATACTTACGAAAATAACCTTTAGATTTTAGGTTTGGGAAAGATGCTGCTATTAGTGGACATAATGACATTGATAAGGCCAAGAGATTCATTGAACAAGTTCAGTTGGTGCATTGAATGGCTCAAGAACACTTGGAAAAGAGGCAAGCCAAGTACAAGACAAGGCATGATAAGCATCGTGTTGACCACAATTTTCATGTTGGAGATGAAGTTTTTCTTTACATGAGCAAGGACAGACTTCAAGGAGAAGGTAAAAAATTGAAACCAATAAGGTATGGACCTTTTAAGTTTTAGAAAAGATTAGTAATAATGCCTTCCAGTTGGATTTGCCTCCATATATTCAAATGTATTTAGTTGTTAATGTTGATTATTTTAGATTATATGAGACTCCTTTAATAAAATATTTCTCTCCTGAATTTCGTGAATAATTGCAGCAGGATATTATCCTTGACAGAAGAAAAGAATGTCAAGAAGAGGGAACATGGAATACCTTCATGTGGGGCTCAAAGGTACAAATCCAAGCAAAGCCAGATGGATTGAGATTGGAAGTGTGAGGTAACTATGCCCTCATATTTTTGTTGATTGAAAATAGTCTTTTGGATGTCGAAAAGATTCTAGTGTGGAGGAGTGATCCAAAGGATTAGTAAACTGCTCAAAATTCAAACTGTTGAAAAATGCTTGAAACTAGTGCCAAAGCGCGGCTATCACTGACCTGAATCCAACGCAACTTGAATCGCTCAAAATCCATATCGTATGCTCCCAATATCACATTCTGATCTCTTTCCCAAACAAGTAAAACTTTTGCAGGTTGGATGCAGGACTACTAACTCAGCAATTCATACAATGAATCAACATGTTGATTGTGTAGGTTCACTAGTATTCTCGGGCTAATGGGAGGCTACCAAGTGGCCTCATGTGATTAGTTCGATTTCATAGGTTTTGATTGGTGGCTAGAGTTTTTAAGTGAACCAATGGTGGGATGCCACGTTGCACCCCGACACAACATCAAATATTGGTATGGGTTGGCTAGAGGCCCGACTGGGTTCGAACAGTGGGATCTCTAAACAAGAAATGCAACGCTCTACTGCATCGTGAATGGTGTTACTTAATAAAACATAGCATTGAAATCCTATTTAAAATTTAAGCAATTTGAACTTCGGGGAGGGGATCGGGGCAAAGCCCCTTGCCCCTGGTCACTACACTACACATGAGCCCATGGGTAGAGTGACAAAGTGCTCGAGGCTTAGCGCTAACCCACAGTCTAAACCTTGAACCATATTGCCAAAGGTAGACACAACACAAAGCTTAGCGGGATGGATGTGGATAATATGGGGGCCAACCCCAGGTTATATGCGCCATGGAACCGAATGCTGACGGACTAGGGGGCTATGCTAACAGGGTTGGGCGTTAGCTCCAAACTCGAGGCTCATTGCCCCATGTGGCTCATTTTTTTCGCCGATAAGCCTTATTACACATTTAAAAGAAACAACAAATTGCACCTAAACTGTCGGGAATCTCATCGATGTTGGGCGAAATTGCCACTCCACAAGCCCTGCAATGGAAGAATTCATAGAATAGTGAGTAGAGAAGTCTAGCTTGTCGAGGAGAGTGAGTAGAGAAGTCTAGTTTGTAGAGAAGTTAGCATAAAAACTTCTCTGGAACATAACTTCTTCAGTTTTTGGCAAAATTGAGCCCAACAAGAGCCCAAGCGGGGTTTTTTTTAACTATTATGGAGCCATTGTAGACATAATTTTTACATTATGAGCATTGTAAATCTATATAAAGACAAGTTTGAGCACTTAATGAAAGAGGCCCAACATTGGAAGTTGGACCAGGTGATATAGCGGAGGAAAAAGCTGAACTACTTTATCATTTTGTAAAAATATAAAAATCTAACACAATACTTTTAGCCTCATAGATAAATTTAAAAATATAAATTTTCAATCACAAATCATGTCTAAAGAGTAGTGCCTAAAAACTCACTTAAATAATTGTGAAAAATAATATTTATTTATTTTATTTATATATAAAAACAATACTTTCAAATTAATTAATTCCATTGAAAAATTAATACATATATTTTTATATGACTCTAAATCTATATATTAAACTTAACCATTAATGATTTGACATGTTCTTAACATTTACATGCTAAACTTAATCTGTTGAAAGATTAGATGTTTAACGAAGATTTAAATTCATATTAAACGTAACAATTAGATATTTACCTAAGATTTACATGTTAAACTTGATCTGAAATTCATATGAAACGTAGATCAAATTCATATGAAACGTCAATTACCAGTTATGACATGTGAAAATACTATTGGAGGAGCAGAGACAAGCAGCACCATTGTTGTTGTTTAAATGATCAATCAAATTTGTATTGTAATGCCCCGCTGCGTTCAGGGCGGGCCGCCCAAGCCATTTGTATCAAAGTATGGAGAAAAGTTTATGGGATAGGGGCACCGGGTAATATAACTAATCCAAGTTTCACGTCGAGAGAGTTCTGAGCCATGTAGACAAAATTAGTACATAAACCAATGCAATCGGATAAACTCGTTAATAATTAATAAGTGGGTGAAAATTTTAAAATTTTATATTTTAAATAACTTATTAATTATGAAAATAGTTTCAAACTATAAATTTAAACAAATATAGAAAATAATAAAATATTTTTATTTTTTTATTATATAATTATTTTAAAAATAAAAATTATTTATATATATTATTTTTTTTTCAAATTCATAAATGACTTTTAACTATTATTATCTAATTTTATTTAATATTAATGAAAAATAATTAAAAAATATTAATAGTAAATTAAAATGATTATTAAATTATTAAGTACAGAAAACAAATTCATTTTTATATTTATATTTTTTTAAGGAATATATTAATTTTTCTTTTAAGAACAATTATCTTTTAAAATGTATTTATTTATATTTTACATACAAAAGTAAAACTTTTTAAGATGTATTTTTCAATAAAAATATTATTATTACAATAAGACTTGTAGTTGAATAGGTTTGGATTCTCCATCACAACAATCCAAAATTACATTAAGAAAATATCTCAATCTACCAATCAGTAAACCTTAAATTAGCTGAATTCTAAACCTTAATTCTAAAATGAATTTAGTATTTTTACTTTACTTTAATTATATTTAAATTAAAAGATAATTACTCGCTACTATATAGCACTTATTTATTTATAAACAAAAACAATAATAAAATTTAAAAATAATTTAGATATTTTAAAAACAAATTTATATAAATAGTTATCAATTATATATTAAAATATTGATACTATTACCGTAAATTATATTCTACCACCTATAACTATTTTAGTTATTAAAATAGTGTAACTCAAGGTACGACTTTTTCTAAAAATCGACACTATTGCCCTAAATTATTTTCCTACCACCTTATAACTATTTTAGTTATTAAAATAGTATAACTCCAGGTACAACTTTTTCTAAAAATTATAAATTAGACATTTAAAACATGTGTGTGATTCTCATACACTTCGAGAACACAATTTTTTATAAGCTCACAAAAAACGATTCTCATACACTTCAAGAACATAATTTTTTATAAGCTCACAAAAAACTATGATTATTAAAAGTTAACCTTTTCTATTAAAAGTTCATGAAAAATCCTAATCAACGCGAAAACAAGGGGCTAATGCAATCGAAACTATTGGACATAGTAACGGAAATACGGATGTAGGCGCACGTTTTCACAGTGACATGAGGGATTTTCAAACCGCATGAGGGTTTACTGTTCGTTCGCAAGGCTTGCCATATCGGTTCGCTTGCAATTTGCATCTCAATACAACAAACATCGATCTTTTGACTTTTTAAGTCTCCAACAGTTCTCAAAATTTCCACAAGATTATTGATTATTGAAAACTTTTAGGTATCAGTCGCTTTCCATGCTCGTCTCATCTAATATCTAAAGTTAGCATCGAGATACATTAACAGGGAGTGAGGAGTCTACATCTTGAAGTTATAAATACAAGTTAGCAATCAGTTAACATAAAGCTTGAAGAGATATTAAAATCAGTTTAATCTTATTAAATTTGTATGTATTATTTTTAGTTGAGCTATTTTATAAATATATGTATTTATAAGTTATAATTTGTTGTTGGAGAATTTTTTTTTTTTTTTTAGAGAAGATAGGGTTTCTATATTAGTGGTTTGTTTAATTTTGTGAATGGAAAAGGGAGTGTAGCTATCTGTTTGAAGTTATAAAGGTTATATAAATATGTATAAATTAACAATAATTAAATGACCTTATTTTTTCACTAATCACTTATATAGTTATAAGAGAAATATGAAATATTTATTTCAAATTAAAGCTCATTCAAAATTTAATATAATTAGGAGAAAAAATTTTAACACTTTATTTTGAAAATTTCTCCAAAAAAATGCTTGGTGACTTGTATAGCAATTCTTTATCACTCTTCTTACATTATCTGTACAAAATAAGACATGTCTACTCATGCAAAACTTCTAATTATGTATTCACTAATATATTTATTATTCATCCATCCACATGTCTCTTGCATAAATAATTCCAATTTCTAAAAATGTATATTATTGTTTCCTCTCTCAACAATTGTGCCAATTTTCAATGTTTCCTATTATTTTTTCTAACTTTGTTAATTTTTTCATGTATTATTTCATTTTAAGAAAAATCTAAAATAGTATATCAAATTTATACTAATACATATTGTTAATGTATAACTTTCATTTCAAATTCCAGATAAAAATAGAATTTATTTTTATCTTAATACATACTCTTACTCTTATAAAATACATATAATTAACCTTACACAAATATTACATTAAAAATTAAAGTATTCATAATATAATTTTGAAATAGAGTAACATAAAAGATACATTTCTTAAAATATTTCCCATAGATTATACAAATTATCCTCAACTCACTTCATAACACATTCATCTACTATTAGAGGGTGGACATATTTAGAGTTTAAGACTTTGTGATTTCTTTATGTATATGTGCTCCAATTTTTCCTTTTAATAAAATCTTCAGGGTCTTACAAATTAACAATTTGTCACTTGTCTCTTTGTATATTAAAATTGTCATCATTTGGATAAGGGCATTATAATGGCGTTGGGTGGAGATTCAGTTTAATTAAATATATGTTTTCAAGCTTAATAAAATGTGACAGTTTAGGATGATTTATATTCTGTTATTGCTCTACTCACAGGGGAAATGTTTTGCATAAACTACTAAGAGAACTTATAGCTTAAAGAATGTAACACATGTTTAGTTATAAACATTTATCTAAAGAGAACTTAACCAGAAAGAATGGAAACTCACATTTTTCCATATTTTGGATTAAGAAAAAAATATATATCACACAGAAAAAATATATATGAATAATGTTTGGGGAATTTATTATTATTATTATAATGATTAAAGTATAAAAATTAATAATGTATATATATTTTTTTCAATTGAGGTTTAGGTAGATCTATTTAAAGGGATTTATCTGGGGCTTATTTGATGAAGCCTAACTTGAAGGGCGTTTGGGAAATTTGACCCCATAACCTTCCAGTTGGAAAGTTACTTAACAATGAGAATTTTACTAATTAAACTATCACTTAGAACTATAATATAAATTAATTTTAAAAGTAAATAAATATATTAATATAAAATCAATTATATTTATTTTATTTTATTTATTTAATTATTTATTAAAAAATTAATAATAATTATGATAATGTTCGAAAGATAATTAATAATGTAGATTTTATAAATTTTAAATAAAATATAAAAATATAACACAATACTCTTAGCCTCGTAGATAAATTTAAAAGGTATAAATTTTCAATCATAAATCATATCTAAAAAGAGTGGTACCTAAACACTCACGTAAATAATTGTGAAAATTAATATTAATTAATTTGTTTCTTTAGGTCCGATAGACCATTATTTGGTCTCACTGGACGTTAACCATCATCATCATCATCATAAAAACACTACTTTCAAATTAATTAGTTTCCTCTTCCTATATATTAAATTGATCAAATTAATACATATTCCTTTTATATGATTCTAAATCTATATATTAAAAATCATCATTAACGATTTCACATCTTCCTAACATTTACATGTTAAACTTAATCTCTTGAACGATTATATTATTAACGAAGATTTAAATGTTAAACTTGACCTGAAATTCAGATGAGAGGTGAAATGCAAGTTATGACATGCGAAAATACTATTGTAGAGATTTAAAGGGTAACGATTAGGATAGGGAAAGCCAATGGTAATAAGTTCACAATATTCCGTATATTGTGTGGAGTTTTCCTTCACCATTTGTATCACTGAAAGAGCGGTACTGCAGTGTCGGTTGGTAAGGGTTCACAATTTTCTTTGAAGTTCAGTTTCTCATATCAAAATTTCGACAGATGTTGGTTTTAGCTTGTGAGAGATCCTTCCTTGACACGAGAAAGCTTCATATGTGTATCCAAGCAGAAGCAGAAGCATTATTAACAGTACAAGAGAAGAAGAGGAGCTGACCGTTTTGTCATGTTCAACGGGCAATCCCATCGACGACTGTTGGCGGTGCGATCCCAATTGGGAGCGCAACAGAAAATGGTTGGCAGATTGCGGCATTGGATTTGGCAAGGATGCCATCGGAGGCAAGAACGGCAAGTTTTATGTCATTACGGATGCCGGTGATGATACCATGAATCCATCCCATAGCACACTACGTCATGCCGTGATTTAGACGGAGCCGCTGTGGATCATATCCCAGAATGACATGCTCATCCAGCTCAAGGAAGAGCTGGTTATTGTTGGGAATTTGTGGTGATTCCAAACAAAACTGAACAGAGAATGATGCTCTGTTTTTACCACAGCATCTTAACACAGGAAAGCTAAAATTGTTTGCTGGGAAGAGCAGAGTTTTTCACACACAAAAACTTTATATTCATTAATAAAACTGTGGTTACATGATTCTTCCTCTTAACAAAGGGAGACTGCTTCAAATGCAGTTAAAAAAAAAACTTTCACTGTCTCTCCAAAAAAATACTCTGTCTTTGCATACAAACTTTTACAACTGCTGTGTAAATTTTTTTTTACTCACGCGCTGTTGGGTGTTACATTACAGGGGGATTACAACATTTCACATTCGCATTGTTGTGCATAAAATTTAAAATTTTCTCCTTTGCGCTGCTGCGTCTACCCTCACATTTAATATTCAGTTCAATAATAAAAAATAACATAGCAATGCGTTTTTACTTGCCATACTGGTGAGAATAATAAAAACAAACAATAAAATTAAAAAGTTTACCTAAGTTTACCAACCAGAGTAAATTTCATTAATTACATTTACTTAAAATCTGGCGATCAAAATGAAACTTCTACTTCATGTCAGGTTCATGTAGTGCAGGCCTGTACATGACCGTTGATTCAATCGGGCGGCTGAGATCAGTTTGAAGAAGGTGCGATATGCAATAACTAACATATTGCATTTCAACATCACGTCAGTGGAAGAGAAAGAGAGGAGCATTATCATATCGGTGCAATTTGCGATTTGCGATCGGATCACATCGTAGAATCGTAATCGGCAGACATAGAAGCAAAACTTTAAAACACATATAATGCGATATGCGATTTGCGATCAAGTCACATCGCAATATCGTAATCCGTAGAAAACATAGGGGCGCAACAGGATAATGTGTGATAACGATCTGCAATTAGATCGCATCGCAAGGAAAAACAAGCTATTTTCTAAAATGATAACGCGACAGTTTGAAATTACATTTCAACACTCCCCTTTAATTTCAACTGCTGGGTTATCTGTCATATCCAAACATTTCCTCAAAAACTCAAAACTTTTCTAGCCCAATGGTTTGGTCAGAATGTCTGCAACCTGCTCCTGAGTTCTGTAGTGTTTTAAAACAGTTTCTCCATTGTTTACCAATTCCCTGATGTAATGAAACTTTGTGTCAATGTGTTTCATTCTCTTATGAAACACAAAATTCTTGGATAATGCAATCGCTGAGCTATTGTCACAAAAAAATCACAGTTGCTTTTACTTGCTCTTGGCATAAACTCCTTAACATCCTTCTCATCCAAATTGCTTGACATGTTGCTGCTGTAGCTACCACATAGTCTGTTTCTGCTGTAGATAACGCTACAATAGGCTGTTTTTTAGAAGCCCATGAAATAGCTCCTGAACCCATGTGAAAAACATAACTAGATGTGCTTTTCCAATCATCTACACTTCCAACCCAATCACTATAGGTGTATCCAATTAAATTTGAACATTCTGAAGTAGTGTATAAAATGCCAAACCTTTTAGTACCTTTAACATACCTCAGAATCATTTTTGCTTCCTACCAATGTGCTTCTTTTGGCCTCTCCATAAATCTGGAAATTAAACTAACAGCAAACATTATATCCGGCCTAGTTGCGATCAAATACATGAGGCTGCCAACTATGCTCTTATACAAACTAGGATCGAAATCCTTGCTGTTGTCCTCTTTGTTGAGTTTTAATCCCATCACTATGGGAGTGATTGCTTCCTTGCTCTCTTGGATATTAAATATTTTCAACACTTCATTAACATATTTTGCTTGTGAGATAAAAATCCCATTTCCACTTTGTTCTACTTCTATTCCTAAGAAGTATCTTAGCAAACCCATGTCAGTTATTTCAAATTCTTCTTTCATGACTGTTTTGAAATTTCCAATAAGGCAATCATCATTACCTGTGAAAATAACATCATCAACATATAACACAACAATTAGAATTTTACCATCATTTTCTTTGATGTGGAGGGTGGGTTCTCCCTCACATTTTGCAAATCGATTTTCCAATAGATAGGAATCTATCCTACTGTACCATGCTCTTGGTCTTGCTTCAGCCCATAAAGAGCTTTCTTCAATCTGCACACTTTGTGCTCTTGGCCTTTCTTTTCATAGCCTAGAGGTTGTTCAATGTAAACCTCGTCCTTTAACACTCCATTTAGGAATGCTGACTTCACGTCCATTTGGTAAGCTTTCCACTTATTTTGTGCTGCTATGGACAGCTCTGCTCTCACGGTTTCCATTCTAGCAACTGGTGCAAGAGTTTCTTCATAGTCTCTCCCATACTGCTGCTTATATCCTTTGACAACCAGTCTTGCCTTGTGTCTTTATATTTTGCCTTCAGCATTACTCTTGGTTTTATAGACCCATTTAACTCCAATGACTTCTTTTCCTTTCGGTAGTTCAATGAAATCCCATGTCTTGTTTCTTTCTATGGCATTGATTTCCTCATCCATAGCTTCTATCCATTTCCTATCCTTAATTTCTTTTTTGAAATGAATAGGGTCATCAACATGACAATATAAAGCAAACAAAGAATTCATACCTTCATTTGTTGCCTCTTGTTCATAAATTTCACTTAAATTTCTGAACTTCTTACCTCTTTCATTTGGTGTACAAGTACTTGAAGAAGCACTTGAATTTCCTCCTTGTGGTGTGCTTGGAGAAGCACTCTCATTTATCCTCAAGGGTATCCCTTGCTATCCTTTTGTTGGTGCTACTGTTTGGGGATGTATTTCAGCCATCTCCTCATCATCTTCATCATGAGACATAGAGTTTTTAACATTCATTGTTTTCTCTATGCTTCCATCCCAAGCTTGCTCTTCAATGAACTGAACATCTCTACTCACAATAAGCTTCTTAGTGAATGGTTTATACAACCTGTAAGCTTTGGATTCCTCACTGTACCCAATGAAAATACATTTCTCCCCTTTGCTGTCCAACTTCTTCCTTAGCTGATTTGGAATGTGTGCATAGGATACACATCCAAAAACTTTCATGTGGGCGACTCCTTGCTTTCTCCCACTCCATGCTTCTTCCAACACTCTGTTCATGACTGCTTTTGTAGGGCATCTATTCAAAATATACGCTGCACAATGTACAACTTTAGCCCAATAATCATTTGGAAAATGCTTTGCCTTTAACATGCTCCTAGCCATATCCATGATTGTCCTACTCTTCCTTTCGGCAACTCCATTTTGTGGGGTGCACCTAGTCATAAACTGCTTATGAATTCCATTTTCTCTACAAAAACATAGAAATTATTTGGAGATATACTCTCCTCCTCTATCAGTCCTTAGAACTTTGATATGCAGCCCGCTTTGGTTTTCTACATGCGCCTTGAAATTGCAAAATCTTTCAAACACTTCACTTTTGTTCTTAAGGAAATAAACCCAAGTTTTTCTTGTAAAATCATCAATGAATGTTAATATGTAGTGTCTTCCTGCAAGTGATGGAGTTTGCATCGGTCCACATAAATCTGAGTGGACAATCTCTAAGGGTGATTTTACCCCTATGCTTTTCCTAGATGGAAAACTTTCTCTGTGTTGTTTCCCCAAGATGCAACCTTCACAAAGGTTGTCTGGATTCTTTATCAATGGTAATCCTCTTACCATTCCTTTTCTATTCAACAAGTTAAGACCTCCAAAGTTGAGATGTCCAAACCTTAAGTGCCACAACCAATTTTCATCCTTCAGTTCGCTTTGGAAAGCCTCTTGAGTCACTGCAGCTATTAATTCTTTATTTTTCAAATTTGCCTTCATTGTGAGAGGGAACATCTTGTTACTTGTCATCTTCACTTCAGCAATACATTGTTTGCTGGGTGCTCTATCCATGATGGTGCATACATCATTCACAAAGAGAACATTGTAACCCTTTTGAGTAAGTTGTCCAACACTTAAGAGGTTACATTTCATTCCAGGAACATAATAAACATCTGCTATGGTTTTCTTTTCACCTTTCTTTGTTAAGACTTTTACTTCTCCTTTTCCCATAACATAAACTTTATTATCAATCCCTAGTGTGACTTGTTACTTCACATTCTGATCTAACATAGAAAACAAGGCTATGTTTCCTGTCATATGGTTGCTACAACCAGAGTCTAGAAACTAGACATCCTCACTCTTTTCTTCAGCCATATTACAAGCTAAAAACGAATTATTTTGGGTGATAGTTTCTCTAGTGATATTTGCACTAGTTCTATTATTCATATCATGTTGTTTTTTCCTACATTCATTTTCATAATGCCCATATTTTTTACAATAGTGACCTTAGACATTGGATTTATCATTTCTTTGTCCTTGAGCATGATGTTGTCCACTTTGTTGACTGCTGCCTTGGCTTTGGTTCTAATTTGGATTCCCTCTTCTTCCTTGAGCATTTGCTGGACTGTTTGTTCCACCTCTGTTTTGGCTTCTACCTCTTCCTCTCTTGTTTCCTCTGCCTTGACCTCTTCCTCTTCCAAAGGACATCTGGGTCTTAAAGGCTTGCTCTAGAGATGAGTTTTCATTTCTACTCAATCTTCGCTCATGTGTTATCAGTGATGCATGTAATTCATCAACTGAGAAGTTTGTGAGATCATTTGTCTCTTCTATGGTGGTGACAATCACATCAAACCTTGAGGGTAGGGTCCTTAATAGTTTCTCCAGAATCCTCCTTTATTCAAGAATCTCTCCATGAGACCTTATCTGTGTGACCAGACCAATCACTTGTGTGAAGAATGAGTCAATATTATCTGACTCCTTCATGCAAATGTTCTCAAAATCTCTCCTCAGCAACTGTAGTTTTGTTGTTTTCACTTTCTCCATGCCTTGATAGGCTATCTTGCGAGTTTTCCATGCTTCTTTGGATGTCTTGGCTGCTGCTATCCTTGGAAACACGCTCTTATGCACTGCTTGATACATAAATAAGAGGGCTTTAGAATCCTTCTTCTTATAGCTCTTCAACATATTTTTCTCTGCCTATGTTAACCTATTAAACTCATTTTCATCTGCTGGTTATTCAAAACCATCTTCAACAAATCCCCATAAGTCTTGTGAGGCAATCAAAGCTTTCATGGTTATTGACCAATAGTCATAGTTTTTCCCATTAAACTGTGGGAGCTGAGTATTAAAGATACCCATACTAGTGCTGGCTCTAGCCATTCTTGCACTTCTTAACTATGCTTTAAAATGCTTGAATGTGTATTAAAAATAACTCACTTGAGAAATACCTTGGATTCTTCCTTGATTGAGTCTTCACTCTGATGGAGAAGCTGCTACAGCAAGAAACCCTTCCTTCCACTTCTTTCACACCTTCAAAGAGCCTTGGGAATTTATGGTGATTCCAAACAAAATTTAACAGAGAATGATGCTCTGTTTTACCACAGGATCTTAACATAGGAAAGCTAAAATTGTTTGATGGGAAGAGCATAGTTTTTCACACACATAAAAACTTTATATTCATTAATAAAATTGTGGTTACATGATTATTCCTCTTAACATATGGATTAACCAGAGACTGCTTCAAATGCAGTTAAAAAAAAAAAATTCACTGTCTCTCCAAAAAAAAATACTCTGTCTTTGCATACAAACTTTTACAACTGCTGTGTAATTTTTTTTTTGCTCAAGTGTTGTTGCGTGTTACATTGCAGAGGGATTACAACATTTCACATTTGCACTGTTGTGCATAAAATTTTCTCCTTCATGTTGTTGCGTCTACCCTCACATTTAATATTCAGTTCAATAATAAAAAATAACATGAAAATGCATTGTTACTTGGCATACTCCCGAGAATAATAAAAAGAACAATAAACTTAAAACTTTATCTAAGTTTACCAACTGGAGTAAATTTCATTAATTACATTTACTGAAAATCTGGCGGTCAAAATGAAACTTCTACTTGACGTCAGGTTCATGTTGTGCGGGCCTATACATGACCGTTGATTCAATTGGATAGCTGAGATCAGTTTGAAGAAGGTGTGATATGCAATAGCTAACAGATCACATCTCAACATCACATCGGCGGAAGAGAAAGAGAGGAGCACTATCATATGGGTGCGATTTGCAATTTGCGATCAGATCGCATCGCAGAATCGCAATCGGCAGACATAGAAGCAAAACTTTGAAACACATATAGTGCGATATGGGATCAAGTCATATCACAATATCGTAATCCGCAGAAAACATAGGGGCACAACAGAATAATGCGCGATAGCGATTTGCGATTAGATCGCATTGCAAGGAAAAACAGGCGGTTTTCTGAAATGATAACGCGGCAGTTTGAGCTTACATTTCTATAGTTATTAACAGCTTCAAAACAATTGATGGATGAGGCACCAACATTCACATTGGTAAGGGAACGTGTATCACCATAAAAGATGTGACAAACATCATCATTCATGGCATCAACATTCATGAGTGTAAGCGTCTACGAAACACTATGGTAAACACCTTTCCCCTGAATAGAAAAATAAGTCATGGAGATGGGATTTCCATCTCGACAGCGAGGCACATATGGGTGGACCATTGCTCTATGTCTAACTACGAAGATGGCCTCATTGACGCAATCAAGTCATCCACCTATATCACCATTTCTAACAATTACTTCACTCGTCACAACAAGGTAAGCAAGCTCACATACTCATTCGTTCATTAATTGCAATTCACTCTATTTTATTCCTTATCTTCTAGCTTCACAATGCTATACTTTTCTCCAATGGTAGGTGATTCTATTGGGTCACAGTGACGACCACCATCATGACAAAGTTATGCAAGAAACGGTTGCACTCAACCATTTTGGGGAAGGTCTCGTGCAATGAATGCCAAGGTGAATAATTTAATTGTTATTTCATTCATTTACCCTTTTATTTTGCATTTTTTTGTAAAGGAAAAGTATGAAATAGTTATTATATTATTTAGAAATTAAATGATCAATTAAATGGATGTAGGTGCCGATATGGATACTTCCATTTGTTTAACAATGATTACGCTGAGTGGGAAATGTATGCCATCAGTGGAAGTTCAAACCCCACCATACTGAGTCAAGGACAATAGATTTATGGCATCTGCAAATCCCTTTGCTAAAGAAGTAACCATGAGGCAAAACACCACAGAAAGTGAATGGAAAAAGTGGAACTGGATATCAGAAGATGATATGCTACTAAATGGTGCATATTTCACGCCATCAGGATCTCATGTGCTTTCGATCTATGCAACCGCATACAGTGGCAGTCCAAAGAGTTCAGTCATTGTGGAAGAGATCACCAGGAATGCAAGCGTGCTGTCGGGCAAGAAAGGAAGTCGCTGCTAACTACAACTTCTTACCCATAATTATCACACCTCAACTTGAGTAGCCACAAACATTGCAACTTCTTACCCACAATTATCACACCTCAACTTGAGTAGCCGCAAACATTGCTTTTACTTTTGTAAACTGTGTCTTCTTCAATGTTTCCCTTCTTATCCTTCACATTATCTTTTATAATAAAAAGTTATCCGGCATATTGATATTGATCTGCAATTTATTGCTTTGTCAATTTTGCAAGTATAAAAGGTTCATGTTTATATGAAAATGTAAATTTTAAAAATAGTCATTTTAAACTTTGTCTGCAATGAAGGACTTAATCCGAAAGAATTATGTGCCGAAGTGTTTTGAATTGGCTAATTTTTTTCTGAAAATTTTGCAGTAATATTATTTGAATTATGAATTATGGTTTTGATGGT
Source organism: Pinus tabuliformis (assembly GCA_031772625.1). Lineage (NCBI taxonomy): Eukaryota > Viridiplantae > Streptophyta > Pinopsida > Pinales > Pinaceae > Pinus > Pinus tabuliformis. Next base: position 437,108,607 of record CM062815.1, on the reverse strand, counting down.
GGAAATAGATTTTGCCCCATCAAAAACTTTTGGGACACCCAAAACTTTAAAACTTAACCGCTGTAAAAAAATCAAATTCTATTATTAATATATATTTGAAAATATTATCTATTCAAGATTTTTAATATAATAATACTCATCACTCCTTCTCTTTTGTTATAATAATAATAATAATTTGTTTTTTATTTAGTCAAATTTGGATCTTAAAAATATCTACGATTAAATAGGAATTATATATATATATATATATATATAACAAATAGCTCATTTTCCAACTAGCTTTAAATCATATTAGCATGTTCACAACATCACATTCAAATTGATGGATAATGCCCTATCCACAATATAGATGTGTAACTTACCTCATTTTCATTACATATCCATATGGTTCTTCATATCTACTTGAGGTCATTAATAGATTTGTAGAAGTAAGTTACCTTAATAGTACAAATCATATATATACAATGTCAAATCAACTCACTCATTCAAACACCCATTAAAACTATCCAACAAGCTTATATAATTGTTGATATGTTCAGAATTCATATATATTCATGGCATGATGAACTTTTGGATTACGGTAATCCTGAAGAGTACCAAAAATCAATCTAGCCAAATCACATCAATTAATAAAGTCATGTAATTAAAAAATCTAAAATGAAATCAATTATTATTTTAAATTATAGTGAAAGAAACGACATTAAAATACTAAAATAATGATATTAACTTTATCAACATATAAAATTGATACTCTCATAATATCATCATTTATAAAAAATAAATATCATAAAATTATTAAAACATATATATTAGCCATTGTGTACATCCTCCCATCTCTCCCTCTCTCTCTCTCCCCACTTTATCTCCCACAATTCTCTCTCCTTTTCTCTCTCACTCTGTCTCACACACACACAAACACACACACACACACACATGCTCACTCTCTTTCTTTCCTTGTTCTCTCTCTTCCATACTCTCTCTCTAACTCCCTTCCCCAATGCTCCCTATCCCCCACCTTTCCCTCTCTAAGTCTCCCTCTTCTTACTTCTCTTTCTCTACCTCATGACTCTATCTCCCTTTTATTCATTTCCTCTCACTCATTAACTCCTCTTTATCCATTTACACCACTATTCTCACGTCTCCCCTTCCCTATCATCTTTTGTCTCTCCACTCTCACTCCACTCCCTACATTTCCATATCTATCCCTCCATCCCTTCACCCCTTCCTTATTCCATCTTTACAACCAAACCCCAACTCTACCCCTCTCTCAACTCTACCCCTCTCTCCCTCCCTCGCTTCCTACATCTTAAAGGTTCCAGACATAAAAGAACATACATGTTTTGAAAATACACACTCATTCTTGAAAGAGTGTTTTTTTTTATAGATTTCCCACGCATTGTTGAATCATAACTCATGATTTTTTAATGCATACACATTCTTGAAAGCATGCACAAGCAATTGAAATTGTGCACATGTTCTTCAAAATCCAAACTGACATGTTTGTGCGGCAATCTGGGTAGTACTAAATCGATAACATTATGAACATGTGCATCTTTTTAAAGATTCTCACTTGTTCCTAGATTAGTGAATTCATGATGGCACCCTCATAATAATTTAAAATCATTGTATAGGGGATCTAGAAGAGAATAATTTAGTTAGTAATTCACCCTCAATATGTCACTAAGTATTTAAAATGATGCTAATAGAAATAAGATACTAGTGGCATGATTAGCACTGGAATCCAAAGTTTTGTGAGCCATGTTAAAAATGAAAAATTGAATCGATAGTAAATACAAAATTAGACTAATAAAAGGTTGAATTCAACAAGAGTCTACACCCATGGGTTTGCATATGTGTTACTCTAATCTACTAGATCTATTAGTTGATTTACTCAACTACACAATCAACCCTTCTATACCATCAACCTATATACTTGGCTGACCCTCTTATTTAGTCTATTTTCAAGCCACATTCATGTACTATTGAGTTAAGTTGACTTCCTAGAAAAATGTAGTAATAAAGGAAAAGTTGATTTCTAATGTCCCTTAGCTAGGTGATAGTGGGGTGTCAAAAGGTGTGATTCAAATGGAACCACTCTAGCCCATCTTCTATAATGACATGGTTATCTAACTAAATTAAGAGTTGATAATTTATAGTTTCAAAACAATCTATGAATGAGAACCCATCATCTGTATTTCTAAGAGCTTGTGTATAATGATAACAAAAATGTTGTAGACATAATCATTCTTGCCATGCGCATTCAAACCTATAAGCATGTAAGAAACATTATAGTAAACATATCTCTTCAATCTTCATAGGGAGGAAAATATGGGTGGACCATTGCTCCATGTATAATTGTGAAGATGGTCTCATTGACATAATTAATTAACCCATGTTTATTCCCATTTTTAACAATTATTTCACTCACTACAACAAGGTGAACTTCAATATTTAATCACCGACCATGTGTTAACTAATAAATTCACTGCAATTCACATTATTTTATTCATTATCTTATAGATTGACAATGATAAGATAGTTAGGTTGGTATGTATTTTTCCTATTGTAGGTGTTAATGTTGGGTCAGACTGACAATTGCCATGATGATAGAATTATGTGGCTATAAGAAACCATTTTGGCAAAGGTACGAAGCATCAAAAGACAAGTTGAATACTAAATTATTTTTTCATTCTACCACATTTTATATCATTTTGCATTTTTTTGAAAGAACAACGTTGTTAATATTATTATTTGTAGATTAAATTGTGAATTACATGAGTGTAGGTGTTGGTTTGGACACATATATTTAATTAAAAATAACTACAATTCATGACAAGTGTATGTCATCCGTGGAAGTTCAAAACCCACTATTTTCATTTAAGCCAATTTAAAACAATAATGAAATTAAATAGAATTTAAACTTGAAACCAAAAATTGATGTGGTGCTTAGTATGCATATCACATGAGCTTTTGGGATGTGGTGCTTAGCTATGCATATCTTATGAATATACAATAAGCTAATATAAAATTTCAAAAACATTAAAATAAGTTTATGCCTATTAAATTTGTATGTATTATATTTTTAATTTAGTCATTTTATGAATATAAGTTGTAAATTTTTGTTGGAAAATTTTATTTCTTTCCGTAAATCGAAGATAGAGTTTCTATACTACTTATTTAAGGTTCTCTTATTGTTAAGCTTTGTGAATGGAAGAGCGAGTGGAGTTATGTTTGAAGTTACAAAGGTGATATAAAAGTGTATAAATTAACATTTAATAACTTAGCTTTTTAAGTAATGAATTATACAATTATAAAAGAGATATGGAATATTTATTTTAAAATAAAACTTAATCAAAATTTAATATCATTACGAGAAAAATATTTAACATTTTATTTTGAAATTTTCTTAAAAAAAGAAATCTAGATGTCTTATATAGCCGCTCTTTATGCTCTTCTTACGTTACTTTTACAAAATAAGATATGTTGACTCATCCAAAATTTTTAATTGTGTATTCACTAATATATTTATTATTCATCCATCCACATGTGGCTTCCATAAAAAAATTTAATTTCTAAAAATGTATGTTATTATTTCATCTCTCAACAATTGTTCAAATTTTTAATGTTCCTTATTATCTTTCCTAACTTGATTTTTTCACCTAATATTTCATTTAAAAAAATTCTAATTTCTGAAAATGTATATTATTATTTACTCTCTCAAGCATTGTTCCAATTTCAATGTCTTTTATTATCTTTTCTAACTTTGTTTACTTTTTTCATGTGTTATTTCATTTTTTAAAAAAAGTAAGATATTATATTAAATTTATACTAATACACATTGTTAATGTCCAACTTCCATTTCAAATTCCACATAGAAATAAAATCTATTTTTACCTTGAATGCCTACTCTTATGAAATGCATGTAATAAATATTATTTTCACGAATTTACTTATTCATAATGTAATTTTCAATTGGATTCACATAAAGGATACATTTCTTAAAATATTTAATTTATATCAACATTACGAATGATTCCAATGTAATCAATATATTAACATTACTATTGATTCAAATATAATCAGTTGCAATGGCCAGGTTATGATCATCCATTCAATTAGACAATTTTATGGTAGGAAGGAAATTAATATAGCATCGAAAATTTCTATGTTATCTATGTTTCATTTACTCATATAGTTTAATTAATCATTTTTATTGTAGGAAGGCAATTAATATAACATCTAAAATTTCTATGTTATCTACATTCCGTTTACTCATAGTGAGAGGCTCGTGGTCATTGAGGTGTGATTTCTCTATCATGTATTAACATCACTTTACCACATTTACACATTTCTAGTAATAATTAGCAATGTTTATTTATATATTCACACGAATTTACATATACACATCAAATAGCTCAGTTTTAAAACAAGTTTAAATCATATTAGTATGTTCACAACATCATATTCAAATTGATAGATAATGTCCTATGCACAACTTAGGTGTCTAACTAAACTCAGTTTTTATTACATATCCATGTGGTTCTTCATATCCACTTGAAAGGTTATGAATATATTTGTATATGTAGATTACTTCAATATTACAAATCATATATATCCAATCATATATATTTACCATCAAATCAAGTCACTTGTTCATACACCCAATCAAATTATCCAACAACATTAAGTAACTCTTAATATGTTCATGATTCATATATATTCATGTCATCAAGAATTATTAAATGATTGTATAACCCAAAAGAGTACCAAACATCAATCTAGTCAAAGCACATCAATCGAGAAAGTTAGGTAATTAACAAATCTAGAATGCACTCATTTATTAGTGTAAATTACATTGAAACTAAAGGCATTACAATACTAAAAGAATAGATTTACTTTATCAACATAAAATATTGTCACTCTCATAATATGATTATTTTATAAAAAATAACATCACATTATTAAAATAATATATTAACTATTTTAAATGATTCTTAAATTATTTAAAATTTAATAAAAAATAATAAATTTGGGGATAACAATATGAATATAAATATGAATAATGAACATGGGATCAATTATAATATGCCCATGATATATAAAGGTTACATCAAATCATGTTAACCTAAAACATCTATCTAAATGATGAATATATAAAACATAAAGTAAATACAATGTCATTAAATCAAAATATTTAACACTTATCATAAAGTCATATATTTTAGACAAAAGAAAAGTGTTATAACTTTTTTATGGCTACAATTAAATATAAATTAAAAATAAGTTATAGACGATCAAAGTTCAAATTTACATTATTGTTAAAGCATATATTGTTAACAAGATAATACAATTGGTTTCAACAATTCTTAAATATTGTTCAAATCAAGTCTTTTAACAATAACTACAATTATTTATTGCTAGTTATATTTATCCTTGTGCAAGAGAAACTATCTCCATAAAATATTGTAACTTGTAGTGCATGCTCAAATTTTAGAAAATTGTGAAGTAATATTGGTATTTAATAAAATGTGGATATATTGAATGTTGAAAATATTGTATGTTATATAAATGATGACATATTTATAAATATGTGAGTTTAGGATGGTTTGTCATTTGTTATTTCTCTCTATAAAAGGGGAAGTGTTTTGCATAAAGAATTAGATTACCTTCCTACAACTTAAAGAATGTAATACATGTTTGGCTATAAACATTTACCTAGTGCGAAATTAATAAGTATGAATAGACAATGGCTATAGTATATTTTTTCATATTTAGAGTCAATACAAAATATAAAATACAACATTTACCAGAAATATATATGTTTATTATTATAATGATTGAAATATAAAAATTAATAATGTTAATATATATTATTATACATATATATATCTATATATAAATTCCCAGCTTACGTTTGACATCTCCCTCGAGTGGATGCATGTCCCTACATTCATAGTGCAATTCACCAAGTGTGATGAAATCATGATAGTAACAACAAAACGTAGATACTATAAGAAGGCCCTCGCATATGCAAGAGTGGCTCAGAGCAGAAGCAACCACCAGTAGTGTTGTTAGTGTTGTTGTTTTATTGAGAAGACAAAGCTGAGTCCCAGTTGTCAAAATGAGCAATCCAATTAGTATTTTGAGCTGCATGTTGTTGATAGGAATACTCCGTTGCGTTCATGGCAGGGCGCCAAAGCCATTTGGATCAAAATATGGAGATAAGTTTATGGGACATAACATAGTAGAGGCACCAGGAAATATAAGTAGGTCCATGTTTCCTGTGGAGAAAGATGAGAGCAGCGGAACGAAAATAGTTCAAGAGTAAGTAAATTGCTCAATGCAACATTACATTCCATTTTGTCAATCTTTCTGTTATTTTTTTTAATTATTTGTTGTTGGAGGCTGAACTCACACTGAATGCTTCAATGTATGCGTATTCAAATAGAAGCAGAAGCATTATTAAGAAGAGTACAAGAGGAGGAGAGGAGCTTAGCGTGTTGTCATGTGCAACGGGTAATCCTATTGATGACTGTTGGCGCTGCGACTGCAATTCGAAGTGCAATAGAAAATGACTCGCAGATTGCGGCATTGGATTTGGCAAGCATGCCATCGGAGGTAGAAAGGACAAGTTTTATGTGGTTACAAATGCCAGTGATGATGCCATGAATCCATCCCATGTTACACTGCGTCATGCCGTGATTTAGATGAAGTCGCTGTGGATCATCTTCCACAATGACATGCTCATCCGCTCAAGGAAGAGCTTGTTATTCCCAGCTTCAAAACAATCTATGGACGAGGTGCCAAACTCCACATTGGTAAGGGCCCATGTATCACCATAAAAGAAGCAACAAGCATAATCATTCATGGCATCCACATTCATTATTGTAAAAGTCTAGGAAACGCTGCAGTAAATATGTATACTCTAAAGAGTGGGTTGAGAAAAATAAATCATGGAGATGGGATTTCCATCTCGACAGTGAGGCACATATGGGTGGACCATTTCTCTATGTCTAACTGCGAAGATGGCCTCATCGACGCAATGAAGTCATCCACCTATATCAACATTTCCAACAATTATTCCACTCGCCACAACGAGGTGACTTCACATACTCATTCGTTCATTAATTGAAATTCACTTTATTTTATTCCTTATCTTCTACCTTCACAATGCTCTGCTTTTCTCCAATGGTGGGTGATGCTATTGGGTCACAGTGGCGACCACCATCATGACAAAGTTATGTAGGAAACGGTTGCACTCAACCATTTTGGCCAAGGTCTCGTCCAACGAATGCCAAGGTGAATAATTTAATTGTTATTTCATTCATTTCCCACCTTATTTTGAATTTTGTTGCGAAGGAAAAGTATGAAATAGCTATTATAATATTGAATTAATTGGATGTAGGTGTTGATTTGGATACTTCCATGTGTTTAAAAATGATTACACTAAGTGGGGAATGTATGCCATCGGTGGAAGTTAAAACCCCACCATACTGAGTCACGAAAATAGATTCATGGCATCTGCAAATCCCTTAGCTAAAGAAGTAACCAAGAGGCAAAACGCCACAAAAAGTGAATGGAAAAAGTGGAATTGGATATCAGAAGATGATGTGCTGCTAAATGGTGCATATTTCATGCCATCAGGATCGCAGGTGCTTTCGACCTATGAAACCGCATATAGTGCCAGACCAAAGAGTTCATCCCTCGTGGAAAAGCTCACCAGGAATGTAGGCGTGCTCTAGTGTAAGAAAAGAACTGCCTGCTAATTCCATCGTCTTGCCAACCATTATCACGAATGAATTTGACTACCCTCAAACATTTTCATTTATTTTCAAAACAATGTCTTCTTGAATTTGAGTTCCCACAAACATTGTCATTACATTTCAAAACTGTGTCTTCTTGAATGCCCCCCTTCTCAAAGTTCTCAATTCCAAAAATTATCGGCCCTCCTATGCATGGTTTGCAATTTTAGCTAATAATGAGGAGCAACTACTTCACATTAACTTTTATCCTAAGTTATCCATCATATGGATGTGTAGCTGATATTTATTACCTTTTCAATTTCACAAATATAAAATCTTTTTGTTTATAAATATAAGTGATTCATTTTTATATCAAAACGTTTAAGAAATTTTCAACCACATTCTCATTATTAGTTGCATGATCAATAGAGTAATTAAGAATATAACATGTAGAACTTCCATGTGCTTCAGTTAGTAGAACAACCTTCATGTTATTGTCAATTGGTTCATGATTATACCATGTTTATGTTAATTGTTCATCTTCAACAACATAGAAGTGTCCTTGAGGGAGGGAAATCATATTATCAACCACAACTACATCTTCTTTTTCATCCACTTCTTCTTGTGCTTCAACATGTGCTTGTACATGCCCTTCTTATTGACCACCAACATGAAACGCATGGCTACAACCAATATCGGGCATAAGACAATCATAATTCAGAGGCAAAATTCCCGTCCTCCTTAAGCCAACCCTAATATTAGATGGTGTGAGAGCCATTTTAATAGGCTTTACATGCAAGCTCTGGTAGCCCGAACCTTTTCACCTCAACCCTTGGATTCTTTGTCATCCATGAAGCTCACTTTAACCTAAAATAGTTCTAGAAAGTGCCAAACGCAGTAAGATCAAGGGTCTACAATCTATTAGTGCTATAAGATGGTAGTGTTAATATTTTGATGCCCAAATTATTTTCCTCCTAAATTTTTTCCACAACAACAAGGCTTCCATGGCCATCTAAAAACAATAGGTGTATGTTCTTAGGCGAGACACCACTTGGTATAGATGCAAAAAAGTGACAAAGCCAATTCAAAAAAAAAATCCTTAGTCATCTATGCATGGGGATGTGCAGCCATGTATGCACATAGTTCACAATTTTGTATATAGTTGTTCAGTTGATTTCTACTTTTGAATAGATAAAATCTTGGGATTGAAGCACCAAATGCAATGACACAACACATAATAGGTATCCACTCCTCGCTTTTAGGAAAAATATTTGGCACATTTTGGCTCCCTCTCTTGGCAGTTACCCACATATCACAATTCCTTCATGCGTGTAAACTTGCTTCATCAAAGTTCCATATATGGTATGGAGCATAATAATGCTTATTTTATGCACTAGAAATAGTATTATAGAAACTAGAAACAATTATAGAGTGTAGATTTAAAACTCTCTGTATGTCAAGGACCTTAGTTGTACAGAATACAAGCTTTGGATGCCTTTTTTTTAACCCAAACCACCATGGTTTACCATGAAACCCATCTTTGAATGGGTTTTTCCTACCTTGATCAATTTGAGAAGCTATGTATTTGAGTTTTATCAACTCTAGCCCATGTTCCAATTGGTCCATCTCTTTACATGACTCAAGCACCTCAACCTCCTCCTATTCAATTGTAACTATAAGAAGCCCTCTATGTTTTGTATGAGAGAGCTCATTTATCCAACAATGTATTGATGAGGGAGAAATACCATGGTTTTCTGCAGATGCCCGAAGTGAATACCATCAAGCTATATATCGTCAATTACAACTAACATTTCGTCTTCTTTTCAACTTGCACCTTAGACTATGGTTTATGGTGGTAAAACATCATCTTTTGCCTCATGGTTATGCTCAAAAAATATTTCTTGGAGCATTTTTCACATTCGCATGATCTGTCCTATCATAATTTGAAGAAGTGCATCACAACTTGGCACCCCTGGGCTCTCGCCCACCACTTCTCCTTGTACAAGAAACATAAGTAACTCTTGCCATAAATGAAAATACCTTCAGATTTATTGCATGCATTTAGTTAACAATAATATATTATATAGGCTCAAAGAAATGTTGAAATTCAACATTCGTATATGCTATTAGTATTTTTCCTTCCTACAATAAAGTAACAACATGTTAATTGATTCAAATATTCTAGGATTTTTCAATAAAGAATTTGCAATAACATGGGTGATAACAGAGACACAATTGACAATTAAAAATAATAGCAGCTTAACAAATTTTCATACATATTCCTTATTCATAGTATCCTTGAAAAACAAATCTACAGAAGGAATTTTTTATATGTATTCAAATATATCACTAATTGTTTTTTGATAACTTTTTTTTCCACTTAAAATAATATGACTATATTTGCACTTGGAAAATTGTTGCGAGCGTGTTGAAATTGACCTAGAATTGGTTGTATGTTTTTAGTTATATCAATAAATGTTTTTGATATAAAAAGTTATGACTTGTAATAAAATGAGGTAGACATTAGAGGAATTTCAAATAAAACAAGTGACACCTAGTTTTTGTTCTGGTTAAGATGTTGATATGGTTTACTTCTTTTGATAACTTGTTTTATGACTTAAAATAAAATTGTGTACTCTATTTTAAGGCCTAAAATATATGTTTAGTTTTTCAATGTTATTATTATTATAGATAACACTCTCCTTGCATGAAGGAAGTTATAGGATTTCCTTATTAAGGGTTATATTGAGCTATTAATTACCTTTAAAAAGGCTTAGCCTCATGTCCATGAACAATGACTTTACCAACATAAAACTCGATTAATCGCTTTATAATGGTTAGTGATTCTCCTATTATAGGAATGGTTCTTAGTTTTGTAATATTATTATTCCTATAGATAACGCTCTCTACGAATGAAGGAAGCTTTAGGCTTGCCTTGCTAAAGGAAACTAGGAACTCAATAGAAGATCTAGTCTTGCCTTAGTAATAGTTAGTGATTCTCCTATTATGGGAATGGTTCTTAGTTTTTCAATATTGTTATTCCTATGGATAACACTCTCTATCAATGAAGGAAGGTATAGGCTTTCCTTAGTGAAGGTTTTATTGAGTTGCTAATTTCCTTTAAAAATATTGAGCCTCATGTCCATGAACACTCACTTTACCGACATAAAACTTATCAACATAAAACTCGATCAATTGATCTCTAATGGTTAGTAATTCTCCTATTATGGGAATGGTTCTTAGTTTCTAAATATTTTTATTCCTATAGATAACATTCTCTGGACATGAAGGAAGATCTAGGCTTGCCATAGTAAAGGTTCTATTGAGGTTTAGAATTTTCATAGAACGGCTATGTTAGTTCCAAGGAATGATTTACAATATCTACTATAGAGAATAACCCAATAAACCCTTATTTATAAAATTAGTCTTCGAAGTAGGTCATGTGAATGCTAAACAATAGCTACAAGTCTCTAAATATCCACAATTGGTCTGACTGAAGTAACCAAGAGGCATGACTAAGCTTTGTATAGGCCAAGATTTTCTTTAATAATATAGTCAAAATTTGTCACATTAAATCCTCCTAGAACCCAATGAAAATGCCTCAAATCTGTCTCATACATGGTCAAAATACACCACCAAAACATTGCATTAGGTATTCTTGAATAACTAAATTCACTTTTGAATAATAGGACTAAAACCATAACTATCGGCAACCTACAACCTACAAGGACAATTTTTTTATAGTTCAATGTTGTATGCGGATTTCATGGTTTCCTATTGTTGTTTGTGCATGAGGCAATCTGCAAGGATAAAAGTTTTTACAATTCAATGTTTTGAGTGCATTTCATGGTTTCCCGTGAAAGTTTGTGCACGATTCTATACTACATAGGTTTAAAAAAAAAAATTAGTAAGAACAATAGCAATAAATGACTTGGACAGAGATCAAGCAACCTAATAAAACTAAAATACATATTGTTCAAAAATTGAAAAAAAATAAAATACATATTGTGAAAAACTAAAATAAATAAAATGAAATACATATTGTGCAAAAATTGAAATAAAAAACCTGAATATACTATGAAATTTTCTTTGATGGCATGTATCTAGGGCTGGTGAATAGTTTGAATGTTAAAAATGTAAATTTAGCAACGGTTGAACTTATTTTATATCTTTTCACACTTGAATTTAATTGGTAACAAGGATTTACTTGGACTGCAATCTCCCAACAATCGGTAATTTTCTATGGTCGATCTGTGTGTTTTGATATGTTTTAATGGGAAATTTAATGAGGTGGGTGTCATATATTGAACACAGTGGATTGAATTGTTGAATAACACAACAATTATGGATGGCATACAACAACTTTTTATATGTGTAGGTATGAATGTGCATTGTGATACTTACCTCCAATTCAGTTTAGTGGCAATTGAAGTGATGGGTACCTTGTACTCGTGGATTAGACCATTTTGTGACAATTTATAGTTTTATTTGTTTTCTAGTAGGTACAATATCTTTTATACTCTTGATATATAAAAGACTATTTATGGAGAATTGTGGGATGAGTCAACATTTTGGGAAATTATTGACATAAATTAAAATATATTTGCACTTAATGTTATATATATTTGTTTAAATATTGGTTTCACATGTGTCAATTTTTTGGTGGCTTGGTGGGACCAATACTACAACAACTACAGGTCCACGCACAAAATTAGACATCTCTCCCCTACTATTTTTTAGTTACATATGTATGTCAAGAATAACAAATATACTTGAGAAGAAAAGGATAACAAATAAATTTGAGAAGCAAAATCATAAATATAACTAATTATTTTTTAGCTACTTAAGAATTTCATTATATTTAGAGGCACAACTTAGTATGAGGGGCATGTGTAAATTCCCCTCCTCAATCTTCGGTAGACACTTCTCTTTTAAAATAAAAATAAAAAATTTCTCTACATAAGAGAGCAATATAGGTTATAATAATAAAAACTAAAATGAATGTGCATATTTGGTTACTTTTAATTAAAAACATTATAAAACATCAATAATCATATTCTCACTTTATTTCTCCTTTATTGATATTACAAACATATTTAAAAAATGTGTAATAAAAACATTTCAGACTCACTTTTAAGTATAAATCAACTAGCAATTGCACCAAATTTTGCAATGGAGACGTTGTAAGTGAGTAAAATATGAAAAAAGCATAGATCAAGAGTGATTCCTCGCCATAGAAATATATTCTTCAAGGGAACACCCACCTCTGTTTTAGAGTAAATGTTTGTGTATCCTTCTGATGCAACAATTCAAACTAAACATTTCCCATTGGTTCAGCTTCCAAAATCATATCATTGTAGTATTTGATTCCCCAAAACGATGCATTGTCATCTATAAAGGCACCATCAAAGACATAAATAAGACTAGGGATATCTTAACTTATTAACATTTAAATGAAAAATTGATAAGGTGTTGTCAGAAATAGTGAAGTGGGAAAACATAGGGGAAAAGGATTGAGCTACTTAATAAGAGATGCATATGGATCAAGTGACTTGTAGTTGACGTTGTAAATTTGGATCAAGTTGTTGAAGTTTGGATGTTGAGTAACAATATTCCAAACACTGTAATTCATCATGTAATTGAAGTTTTTGATAGGATTTTCACTCTCTAATACTCTTTGTAGTTGATCTTGACATGCCAATGTATTTTAATTAGGAACATGTGAAAAGTGCATCATACAAGAGGAGATGTATTTCTATTAGTGGGTGTTTGTACACCCATAATCGTTAGATTTGGGGAATATATCTTGCATTGAATTGAAAGTTCATGAGCTCTGTATCATGTCAATTAATTCAATTAATAAAGAAACAAAATCAATAGGACTCTCCCAAAGTGGGTAGGTTTGAAATACTCAATACAAGCTCGAGGAGAAGTGAGATTGGTGTGGTAGCCACCAGAGCGTGTATGGAAAGAGACAATAGTGCCATATTTGTGACACAACAATGGTGATTCCTCTCAGCTAGAAACTATGAATATATATATATATATATATATATATATATATATAGATATATATATATATATATATATATATATATATATATATATATATATATATATATATATATATATATATATATATCACCTCCCAGGTAAATACAAAAAAACACAATTCATCACATTAAACTGATTTCATAGGAACTTTAAATTCAAATCGATCCAAGTGTCATTAATGAATTAATCTGACCAACATTATTAGTCACTAATCCATAAAACAAGGAATGGCCAAAATTGAGTTTTTCTCAAATTGTCAATTGCACATAAGCTGGGGTTTTCCTCTTTAAGGCATCGAGAGATAAAATATTGGATTTTTACTAGTTACTATAATTTGAGACATTAGTTTGGAGTGCATTCAACATTTCCACTAAAATTCTATGAGAAAAATCATAAACTTCAACTGCAAATCACATCAGAATGAACCACCAAGATCTTGAATTTACAATATGAGCATGGGAATGGGAAACCTTGTTTGTCATCTTTGGTAAAATAGAGTTATGCTTTTGTGATAAATTAAGACATGTTGTAGATAGTCAATGTTAAGAATTATTATCCTAGGTCAAAATGAGTCTAAAACCTCCACTATGTCGTAAAATCACGTGAAAAAAGGATAAGCTAACACACTCTACACATGGCATCACAGTCTAAAAAAACATTCGATTCCATATTTTTAGTGTATTTCAAAGTTACATTTTTCACGTTGAATTCATCTTTAGCGAGATTTGGAATTTCTAATACCATGAGAGAGGTGGAAGGCCTAAAAAGGATTCTTTCTCTCTGTTTCCTACAGGTACTCCCGATAAAGGATGTGTGTTCAGAACGACGAAATGATCTAATCTAGAGTGATAATCAATCCCATAATGAAAGATTGGTCATAGCCATGCATCACTATCAGATTGAACACATCTCCTACCAAGCTTATTTATGGTCTAACCTGCTTTGGCTTCAACTGCAAAACAAAAAATATTTTCAAAACTTGGAATGACTGTAGTTCGATGAATTACACTAAGCATACATATTGAATGAAACAAGACTTACGAGAACATACAGACCTCTGCGACGACCTTCTTAGAGTTGTTCACAAGGTTAAAGCAATGCTTGGCATGACATCCTTCAACATGGTAATTTAAACGTAGCCATTGTAATTGAAATGGAGGCATTGTAGTGCTCGCAGCTAAACTAACATCCACATTGAACCCAAACCCAGCACCAACACTGGCACCAATCTTCACCAATATGACAGCTTTTCTATCATTAGTTGGGTCATTCAAGACTTTTTTGAGTCTCTTGGAATCTAGCAACCTTCTTACAGTTCTACAAGTAGAAGAAAACAACACAGAGCAAGGTATTAGAATATTTGAAACATTTTATACTACATTCTATTCCGTTGTAAAGAAAATTCTCACCAATTTGAGAGTCGATGAGAATAAAGAATTGTTAGTGGCCCATTTCATTTCCAAGTTCTACACATTGACAATTTCCAGGACTTTAACAACCATGCCAACATAATGGACAGTCGAAGCAATGGGGGGAATGCTATTTGAATATCACTGGAGATGATAGGGTTGTGACTATGTCCTCTGGTTCTATGACCACACTAATAATTAGCATTGTGCTTGTTATAGATCCCCTAACACTTTACATAAGAATGATTTGCAAGATTTGTAAGAGAACAATCCAAAAATTGTTCTTTTAGTGAATTTTTAAAGAACCTTCTTTATTTATGATTCATAAATGATGTAATTCATGTAGAAAATATACCTACATCTTCCTCCACAACCAGTGTTTGTGCCCATACCCAGAGCTAGGTAAGACTATGTATGTTAAAATGTTCTTAAAATAACTTGTTTATATTCATTTTTAAGTAAATCGTTTATATTCACCTATACACTATTATTTAGATTTAGAAATAACAAATATTTTGATAGCGTTGGGACCGTTTGTGATTGGACCAATGGATATCGGGGTCGAAGTTCTTTCATAATTACCCTAAAATGATACAATAATTAATGTCAAATCTCAACCTAGAAAAACGCAGTTCCTATTGTCAGATCATAAATGGATTTCAATTTTCACTTCTTGTTTACATTTGATTAGTTAAGGTAGTATTCTCATTGGAAATGAATTGGATGATTTGGGAAAGTAGAAAAAATAAGGCTTATTTCTGGTAAGAGGATAGTTAGGTATGTAAAACCTACCTGATAAATAAATTTATTTTTTTCATGGAACTATCTTGACCAACAGGATCACACCAAAGAGGTAATCTTGTGAAGTCTCTAACATGTCGAAACTGTAGATTTCTTAGAATAAAAATCTTCTGGAGAAATTGAATCAAAGCAATGAAATGGATTGTACCATTTTCAACTTCAAGTTAGTGGTATATGTATATCATTGTTCATATTCATAGCATTGTCCATAAGGATTGATTTGTCAGAGTTATATGAGAATAACCAAAAATAAATGAATTTTTAAAACTCCTCCATTTTTCACTTATAATTACACCGTAAGGCTTTTCCCTTTGAAATGAACCCCCCCCCCAAATGCCTTTGTGTCTTAATCGTAGCCGTTAGATGTAATGTTAGATGATTGAAGAGAATCAGACGTGTAATTAATAACTAATACGTTAATAAATTGATTTTGTTAATAAATCGGTTTTAGTTAATAAATCGGTTTAACTTTACCCTAACGACCTCACTAAACCCGTCCTACTCGCGGATATCCATGTTTGATGCAAAGGAGGGCGGGGGTGTTGAGGATGGCGCAGCGGAGTTGCTATAGAGGAGGGCGGCAGACCTACAAAGGGAGAAGGGTTTTGACGAGGGCCGTAGAGGATGAGGCGATTTTCTTCGCTGCATGAGGGCCACATAGGCCGCCTTTCCTACAGATCATTTTTCCCTCACCCTCTGCATATTATGGTGGTAGTTATGAGGTATTATATACATTTGGGTCACTGTTATCTTAAATTTTACCTTATCTTTGTTGTTTGTGAAAACTCGCAGGTGTATGGAAGATTGATTATACGCGTTAGGAGAAAGCCCTACAAGATTTTTCGGGTATGCATTATTATTATCTCATGTGAGAGGTTCCTCTGGATATTTTGCTCTTAAGCCACTTGTAACATCTATTTCCTTCAAGTTTTATCCGTTTTATACTTCCACTGAGTGTACTTTTGTTACAGAAACCCTTTTTGTCATTTCCACTGAGTGTGAATTGTTTAAAAACTTAGAATTGTTTTTGTAGCTATCACCTAGCCAAGACCTGTTATAGTTGGCCTGAAGCAGACCATAAGCTGAAGTTAGAGACTGATAAGCTCTGGATTTTTTTCACCATTGTTGAAGTATGCAGAGGTCTGCTTCATGCAACACATCCCCACTCCCATGCAAGGGCAAAAATGGGGTAACCTCTGTCCACAACAAAAAGAAAATTGGGTAGCTTCTTTCCCCAACAAAAGGAATTGATGCTTTACATTCTCTAAAAAGGTTGGGAGTTATCAGTACCAGTTGGGAAAATTTGGGGATGTGGCCTTTCACACTTAATGGGGTTTCAGCTCCCCTTACAAACATAGGCTACCCTTCAGTCAATGAAATGAAGGGTTAGACTAAGAAGTCTTTACGTGTCACGGGGCTATCCACAGGTAAAGAAATGTCCAACCCAAAGCTAAGGAAGTGTCCTCATTCCGTTAGGGGTTGATTCAAAGTGTGTACTTCCTCAAATCATGTTAAAACATGGAAAACGAAGAAAGTCAAGATATGTATTTCTAGTTCAAGAAAATGGGGGACATTTCAAGCTCACACAAGTTTTTTGTGTCTGAATCTCAGGAGCATAGCCCCACTTTAGTGACGACTCATATGACATTTTCTAAAAGGGCAGCGACATAATTGTATTTTTCATTACTGATATGACATATTCTAAAAGGGCAGCAACATAATTGTATTTTGCATTACTGATATGACATTTTCTAAAAGGGCAACAACATAATTGTATTCTGCATTTATTATTATATAGCTCAGGAATCTTGCTTTTCATTTATCCAAGCTATTAAAAGTCTTGATTGGCCCTAGATTGTATGCCTGTGGGCCAGAAAGCTGCATGAATTTGTATTATGTTTTCATTCTGAATAGTTTCTAAGAGTGCCTTTTTAGGAAAAGTTTTCCCAACATCAGATGGATATTACACATGAATGCTCAGTAGAGTCCCCACCTTGTTAGAGAATGTCCACTTTATGATGGTCCCTCCTATATACGCTGAATTGAGCACTAATTCTGGAGCTCTATGTATTCTGGAGTGTGAATTGTTTAGAAACTCATAATTATCTGAGCCAGACCAAACAGTTCCTTCTTTTATATGCACTATGTATATTAGATCCCCTGCCTTAACACTCTAATATGTAGGTGTTCTCCCACTACTTGTTGACATAGACCATCCTGTGGTTGTTTCAGTTAAAGTGACTGCTATTGAAAACAAGGGCATTTCAACTTGTACTTCCTTCTTTTCTATGCATTATTTGTTGTCTTAGTAGTAGTTTTTCCAGTCTCAATAGGTATTAAATGGGACAAGAAAAAAAATTCTTGAGGGTTGTAGTGGTACTTCCCATTTCCATTAGGGGTTGTATGTATATTAGATCCCCTGCCTTAACACTCTAATCTATAGGTGTTGTCTCACTGCTTGTTGACACAGAGCATCATGTGGTCAAATCATGTTAGAACATGGACAATGAAGAAAGTCAAGATATGTATTTCCAGTTTCCAAGCTCTTCCATAAGAACTACTCTTTTACATTACCCCATAAAGAAAGGAGAACCCTTACCAGATTACAATCCTTGCTGCTATAGTAAGCATTCTTACTCACAAGATTCTGTTTCTCATTAGTTGATATCCCTCTTCGGATTACCTAGCTATACCGGGTGCATTTACGTCATTTTTCTCTTGCTCTAACACAAAAAACATCAGTGGTTTCAGTGTCCTGCCTTGTGTACCAGATCTGACTTGTAGTTTTTATATATGTGATGGTAAGCTATCTTATTATAGTGGAATACCTGATATGATTGATATGATCAAATTCAAACAGTTGACTTTGCTCATGTCCATCAAAAATCAGTTGATAGTTTTCATTTAAAACTATTTATGCATTGTTCACTCTTTGCATACCTTTATTTGGAAATAGTCAACTATGCACCTCATATAAAAATTCACTCCATTATATTGAGATTAACAAAATCCATTACAAGAAACACTTAACTATAACAAACTACACATTTTTATTTTCTAGGACACCCACATTAGCTTACTTTATTGCTGTTTGATTGGCAATTTAACTTTAGTGCTGTCATAGGATGTTGTCTATTATGCGAAAACAGAACCACCAACTAGACATTGCATTTTTCTCCTTGTTTGAATCGATTTTTGTATCCACTTTCCACTGTCGAGGATTTGGAAAAGGGATCTTGATGTTCTGTGATCTTATCTGAAGCAAATGGCACTGGAAAATATTGTCTACTATACATCTGCATGAGTTTCTACAGCAACTTAGATTTGTACATTGATTTATCATGATTCGGTGGCTTGCTTCTAACCCAAACGTTACATTGGAATGTCATGATGCCATCCTTGATTGGCTGGAGAATTGGCATTGCCAAAGCACATTCAGTGGATAGCACATCGAGCTGGGATATGTCCGAGGGTAATGTCGGTTGATGGTTGATTGAAATGCATAAATTATAAGTATATTCGCTTAGCTTGATAAGGATTTTTAGAAGAATAAAGTAGAACTGTGTTTCCATCAATCTCTTTCATAGCTACTTCAGATCTTTTAAAAGCATAATCCTTCATTTAGTATCATGATAAGATCCTCTTCTAAGGTTAGTTGTGAACTGGTGAGAGTTTACCACAACTAGCCTAGGGTTGATTTTCGTGCATTCTTATCTGGTTTCTACTTGAGAATCCTTCATGCAACACATCCCCACTCCCATGCAAGGGCAAAAATTAGGTAGTTTTTGTCCCCAACAAAAAGAAAATTGGGTAGCTTCTTTCCCCAACAAAAAGAATTGATGCTTTATGTTCTCTAAAGAGGTTGGGAGTTATCAGTACCAGTTGGGAAAATTTGGGGACATGGCCTTTCACACCTAATGGGGTTTCAGCTCCCCTTACAAACATAGGCTACCCTTCAGTCAATGCAATGAAGGGTGAGTTGATAGTTTTCATTTAAAAATATTTCTACATTGTTCACTCCTTGCATACCTTTATTTGGAAATACTCAACTATGCAAATCATATAAACATTCACTCCATTACCTTGAAATTAACAAAACCCATTACAAGAAACACTTAACTATAACAAGCTATACATTTTTATTTGCTAGGACAACCACATTAGCTTACTTTATTCCTGTTGGTAAACTGGCAATGGCTTTTGATCAAGGAAGGAGGAATGTTGCCTTTGTTGTTTTTCACATAGCTTCTTTGAGGTTAGACTTGTTTTCAGTGATTTGTTTAGATGGTTTCTCTAAATTCAGACTTCTATCAGTGATTCGTTCCGTTGCCACGACAGTCAGAAATAATGATGAATAATGCAATAATTGGTTTGTATCTTATTGTCAAGTTCAAATATTAGAAAAGGAAAACTAAAACAAGGGAGCCTATGTTGAACAACAAAGAAATTCTATATTGTTCATGCTTCTAAGGGTCCTATCTGAAGCAAATGGCACTGGAAAATATTGTCTACTATACATTTGCATGAGTTTCTATAGCAACATAGATTTGTACATTGATTTATCATGAGTTGGTGGCTTGCTTATATCCCAAACGTTACATTGGAATGTCATGATGTCATCCTTGATTGGTTGGAGAATTGGCATTGCCAAAGCACATTCAGTGGACACCACATCAAGCTGGTATATGTCCAAGGGTAATGTCGGTTGATGGTTGATTGAAATGCATAAATTAGAAGTATATTCGCTTAGCCTGATAAGGATTTTTAGAAGAATAAAGTAGAATTGTGTTCTCATTAATCTTTTTCATAGCTACTTCAGATTTTTTAAAAGCATAATCCTTCATTTAGTATCATGATAAGAAGCTGAAGTTAGAAACTAATAAGCTCTAGATTGTTTTCACCTTTGCTGAAGTATGCAAAGGTTTGCTAATGTGTTTTTGATGTTTTTTCAGTTGTATTGACATTGCTATTTCCTGGAATCTTGTACATAGTCATCACACCTCATATCCACATGGATATGTTGAATTTAGGGTCTTCTTAGGGATTTTGGACTCAAACTTGAGTTTGTTTCCCTACAGAGGCTCTATTGCCATTATCCCATACTCCCTTTTTTTTTCTTTTTAATGACGACTGATATGACATTTTCTAAGAGGGCAACAACATAACTGTATTATGCATTTATTATTATATAGCTCAGGAATCTTGCTTTTCATTTATCCAAGCTATTATAAGTCTTTATTGGCCCTAGATTGTATGCCTGTGGTCCAGAAAGCTACATGAATTTGTACTATGTTTTCATTCTGAATAGTTTCCAGGTTTCCAAGAGTACCTTTTTTGGAAAAATTTTCCCAGCATCAGATGGATATTACATATGAATGCTCAGTAGAGTCCCCACCTTGTTAGAGAATGTCCACTTTATGATGGTCCCTCCTATATACGCTGATAAGCTCTGGATTTTTTTCACCTTTGCTAAAGTTTGCAGAGGTCTACTAATGAGTTTTTGATGTGCATCCTGTCTTGGGAGTTGCTTGGAATGAAAGAATATACTGTTGATTGCCACTTGGGAGGTCCACTACCTTTGTAGCTATCACCCAGCCAAGACCTGTTACAGTTGGCCTGAAGTAGACCATAAGCTAAAGTTAGAGACTGATAAGCTCTGGATTTTTTCACCTTTGCTGAAGTATGCATAGGTCTGCTAATGAGTTTTTGATGTGCACTCTCTGTTGGGAGTTGCTTGGAATGAAAGAATATATTGTTGATTGACACCTCGGAGGTTCAATACCTTTGTAGCTGTCACCCAGCCAAGACCTGTTACAGTTAGCCTGAAGCGGGCCATACGGTGAAGTTAGAGACCATGTATATAAATATTTAATAAACATGGAACTGTCTTTACATCCTAACCATTCAAATCTAGATCAACGAGAACACTACAAATATCAAGTTCCCAAAACAACAATATAATAGAGTTGCAAGTATAAAGGTAGTATTTTTAAAATTTATCTTAACATTGTATCTTAACACTCTAATTTGTAGGTTTCTGAATTGTATTTTAAATTTCTGGTCTATACTCTGTACTGAAGGGGAATCATTCTAACTTAACCAATGTAGTATTTCATCCATGGACCTTGATAAAAAATCCTCTACCATGACTTGTACATTAACCACAGAGCAGATACAGAGTCTTATAATTTTGATTCAAAATTAATTCCCAATTGAATTGATTCAGTTATATATATGCTTTCTTGATTATTTAAACTTTAGTCTTGTTTGATTGACAATTTAACTTTACTGTTGTTAGAGGATGCTGCCTATTCTGCTAAAACAAAACCACCAACCAGACATTTCTTTTTGCTCCTTGTTTGAATCGATTTTTGTATCCACTTTCCACTGTCGAGGATTTGTCAAAGGGATCTTATGCTTTCTTGATTATTTAAACTTTATTCATGTTTGACTGGCAATTTAACTTTACTGATGTTAGAGGATGTTGTCTATTCTGCTAAAACAAAACCACCAACCAGACATTGCTTGTTGCTCCTTGTTTGAATCGATTTTTGTATCCACTTTCCACTGTCAAGGATTTGGGAAAGGGATCTTGATGTTCTGTGGCCTTCTTTATGTCATTTTTTCTCAAATTCGGCTGTGGTTGGTTTTCTTCTCCTGGTTCCTGTTCTCAAATCTGGTCATCTCATAATCTCTTTGGGTATTAGTGCTTACACAATGCGGTTGTCTAATCTACCACACTAATTTCCTCACAGACAACAAATTAATAAACTATTGCCTCAAAAACAGGTGGGTTATGACAATTAAGTTTTTCTCTGTTTCTTAATTTATGCCAAGATGGAACTCATCTTCATTAGACAAGCTCTTTGATTCCCACACGCTCTCACAATTCAAATCAATTCTCTTTCAGTTGTATTGACATTGCTATTTCCTGGAATCTTGTACATAGTCATCACACCTCATATCCACATGGATATGTTGAATTTAGGGTCTCCTTAGGGATTTTGGACTCAAACATGGGTTTATTTCCCTACAGAGGCTCTATTACCATTATCCCACACTCCCTTTTTTTTCTTTTTATTGTATAGTATATTGATTCTTATCTATTCTTTGATTACTGTTTAGATTGTATGCTTAATAGTAAGTGGGTATTATGGTATACATTTTTATTTGCTAGGACACCCGCATTAGCTTAGGATTTTATAACATAAGAAAACCTTTAAATTCCTGCAAAACCTTCCCCGTGAGGATTATATTGTGTGCTAACCAACCTCCAGGTTTAAAAGATATGTGATAGATGTTTCCAACCTATACCAACCATTGGGAGCTTTAAAGCCTGACAAATACTGTAGATACCAACTGGTGTTGGGCAGATCTGACTTGTAGTTGTTATATATGTGATGGAAAGGTATATTATTATAGTGGAACACCTGATATGATTGATATGATCAAAGTAAATCAGTTGACATTGCTCATGTCCATCAAAAATCAATTGATAGTTTTCATTTAAAAATATTTCTACATTGCTCACTCTTTTCATACCTTTCTTTGGAAATACTCAACTATGCACATCATATAAACATTCACTCCATTACCTAGATATTAACAAAACCCATTACAAGAAACACTTAACTATAACAAGCTATACATTTTTATTTGCTAGGACACCCACATTAGCTTACTTTATTCCTATTGGTAAACTGGCAATGGCTTTTGATCGAGGAAGGAGGAGTGTAGCCTTTGCTGTTTTTCACATAGCTTCTCTGAGGTTAGACTTGTTTTCAGTGATTTATTCAGATGGCTTCTCTTAATTCGGGCTTTTGTCAGTGATTCGTTCCGTTGCCACGACAGTCAGAAATAATGATGAATAATGCAGTAATTGGTTTCTATCTTATTGTCAAGTTCAAATATTAGAAAAGGAAAACTAAAACAAGGGAGCCTATGCTGAACAGAAAAGAAATTGCATATTTTTCATGTTTCTAACGGTCCTATCTGAAGCAAATAGCACTGGAAAATATTGCCTACTATAAATCTGCATGAGTTTCTACAGCAACTTAGATTTTTCCATTGATTTATCATGATTCGGTAGCTTGCTTCTATCCCAAATGTTACACTAGAATGTCATGATGTCATCCTTGATTGGCTGGATAATTGGCATTGCCAAAGAACATTCAGTGGACACCACATCGAAATGGGATATGTCCGAGGGTAATGTTGGTTGATGGTTGATTGAAATGCATAAATTAGAAGTATATTCGCCTAGCCTAATAAGGATTTTTAGAAGAATAAAGTAGAACTGTGTTCTCATTAATCTTTTTCATAGCTACTTCATATTTTTAAAAGCATAATCCTTCATTTAGTATCATGATAAGAAGCTAAAGTTAGAGATTGATAAGCTCTGTATTTTTTTCACCTTTGTTGAAGTATGCAGAGGTCTGCTAATGAGTTTTTGAAGCTCTTTCAGTTGTATTGACATTGCAATTTACTGGAATCTTGTACATAGTCATCACACCTCATATCCACATGGATATGTTGAATTTAGGGTCTTCTCAGGGATTTTGGACTCAAACTTGGGTTTGTTTTCCTACAGAGGCTCTATTTCCATTATCCCATACTCCATTTTTTTTCTTTTTATTGTATAGTATATTGATTCTTATCTATTCTTTGATTACTGTTTAGATTGTATGCTTAATAGTAAGTGGGAATTATTGTATACACTTTTATTTGCTAGGACACCCACATTAGCTTAGGATTTTATGACATAAGAAAACATTTAAATCCCTGCAAAACCTTCCCCGTGAGGATTAGATTGTGTGGATTATATTAGGTTTTTTTTCCCACAGAGACTATTAATTTCCATAGCACTGTACAGATTATGTTGGTTACTCACACAACAATGTTAAATATAGATACTTTGCCTTGGCCTACTCTATTTTGTCTCTGGGTGATTCAACTTTCAACTTTCAAGGACATTTCTGACGTCTCTGTATTACTTCATCTCTGGTAACAACCTTAATCTCCTTTCCGAGTTTTTTTTTAATTTCTATTTCATCCACGGACCATGATAGAAAATCGCCTGCCATCAATTGTACATTAGCCACAAATCAGATACAGAGTCTTATAAATTTTATTCAAAATTATCTCCCAATTGAATTGATTCAGTGATATATATCCTTTCTTGATAATTTAAACTTTATTCCTGTGTGTTAAACTAATGCAAAGTGGTGCCATCGTGACTGTCTTGTTTCTGGTGAACAGACTCTAGAAATCTTAGATAGAAACTTCAATAGCTTTGCTCATGTCTATCAGAATTCTGGAATAGGCATATCCCTGTATTGAGATCTTATTCCACTTAGCATATTTTTTGTCATTCACACATTAAGAAAGAGAAAACAAATACATGCATGTGCATTTTCATTTAGAATGCATGTGGAAATTGATTTAGGACAGTGCAACTTAGTGTGTGCTCTCTGCTCTATGTTGAAACAATTTCACTTCTCTTTCCTTAGTAGCTAGGATTTTCACTGCAAAAAGAAAGTAAATGAATGTTTATCAGCTTAGATTGCATATTTAGGGATTGTATATGTACATCACACGATAAACCTTAAAGGAAAACTTCTTAAGAAAGATCAATTGTAAAATAAATTTCAATAAACATAAAAACGCTTTGGAACCCAACACATAACATTTAGAAGTCTAGGCTAGAGACGTATTCTAGCATCGTAAAGCCTGGTAACTATCGCTTTCATCGTAGTTTGGGTGATTCCTGCTCTTTGAAATGACAAGTGCCAGTATGGAATTGTGTTCCCACGTACCATCGATTATATATTGGGAGACCACAGTAGGCTATATCCTTTATCCTTAGGAAGCCGTGTCAGCCGCCCTATCGATCGCAATGCACTGAACACAGCATTCAGGAAGATTGACTGTTGTACAGTAAAAAGTATTCTGCAGTTTTGTGATTGGTTTGGTAATCCCCCTATCTAGATATCTAGAGTAGTCACTTTGGTTCCTTTTTAGACTCCCTAAAAGAAAAGGTCCATCTGAGCACTTGTCACTTCAGGCTCATTAAAAATCGAACGCGACTAGAGTCATCTATAGCTTTTTCGCGACTCCTAAAAATTGAAAAAGAAAGTTGTGTCAAAGCATCATAGAATTTATTTTAATCAGAATAACATCATTGTTCCCTCGTTGGTCTTAGGTTTAGAAAATGGACTCCACCAATCAAGGATTTCCCCAAGGGGAAATCCTACTCCTTTTTCCTGTAGGGGAAATGTTGGTGCACCTCATATGGCTACATTGTCCCTTCTAGGGCTTACAATTGGCCCTCCAATATGGATTTTCTCGACCTTTGTCATTCAAAGCACTGTGATTCTTCAGTAATCAAATCAGCAACCAGATGATACTAGAGTTACCCCCCAACCTTCTACTTCATTTGTTTCTCCCTCTCCTTCTTCCTCTTCGCTTGATGAAGCTAGTCAAACTAAAACCCAAGTAAGTGAGAAGGAGAAGAAAAGGAAAGAGAAGAAGAAGAAGAAGCCAACGATGAAAGGGGGCAACCATGCATCATCTGACAAAAATCCACACACTGCACCATCCAAACCAAAATCTCCATGTCGCATTTGCAAAGCAAATCACTATCATCAAGATTGTCCTTGCATCCCATGGATCTTAAGGGACTAGTCTACGCGCTTGTCATTCCTTTCTAGCACTACTTTTGGCTATTGCATATTCCTTTACTCTTTTGAGTGACATACTTCATTTTATCCTCTCATCTAGCTTTCACAAGAGATTTCCTTTCTTTGTTTCTGAATATGTCAACTAAGTAAATGCCAACTGATCTTGAGGATTAAAAACATCTAATTCCAGGCCCATACAACATGCTAAGTACTAGTAAAATAAGCTGTTCAGAGCTTTTAGATGTTCCAGAATGGTGCCAAAGGTGAAGCTGTTTAGCTTAAAAACGCTCTCCTCATTTGACCTAAAACATTTCGAGCCTCATGGAATTACGCAATGCAAGCCTTGATAATGGTGCCAAAGCTGAAGTTGTTTGGCTTAGAAACAATCTGCTTATTTGACCAAAAACA
Organism: Pinus tabuliformis; assembly: GCA_031772625.1. Classification (NCBI taxonomy): domain Eukaryota; kingdom Viridiplantae; phylum Streptophyta; class Pinopsida; order Pinales; family Pinaceae; genus Pinus; species Pinus tabuliformis. Next base: position 437,081,514 of record CM062815.1, on the reverse strand, counting down.
TTTAGGGGCTCATGGCATTACCCTTTCTATGCATATCATCAAATTACAAATCCTGAAATTACATAATTCCATGTAAACTCATCTAGCATAGGCATTGCATTAAATAGTTTCAATGCTTGGTCATTGGACCTATGTTGAGCTTTTCCACCTATCATTGCATTATATAAAATTGCACAACTTCTCTCCACCATTATGTACAACATTCGTTTTCTCTGGAAACAAAAATACTCATGCAAAACCCAAATTCCATAATACAAATTTGGCCAATACAAAACCCACAACGTAGCTCCAACGTAGCTCTGGTGTTGCTACTGCCAAATTCCCTAAAAAATTTATACATAATTTGGCACAGGAAACTCAATCATCATTCCCTGGAAATCACTATCATCAAGATTGTCCTTGCATCCCATGGATCTTAAGAGACTGGTCTCCCCACTTGGCGTTCCTCTCTAACACGACTTTTGGCTATTGCATATTCCTTTACTCTTTTGAGTGGCATACTTCATTTTATCCTCTCATCTAGCTTTCACAAGAGTTGTCCTTTCTTTTTTTGTGAATATGTCAACTAAAAAAATGTCGACTGATTTTGAGGATTAAAAACATCTAATTCCAGGCCCATACAACATACTAAGTACTTGGCAAGTAAGCTGTTTAGAGCTTTTAGATGTTCCAGAATGGTGCCAAAGGTGAAGTTGTTTGGCTTAAAAACACTCTCCTCATTTGACCTAAAACATTTTGAGCCTCATGGAATTACCCAATGCAGGCCTTGATAATGGTCCCAAAGCTGAAGATGTTTGGCTTAGAAACAATCTGCTTATTTGACCAAAAATATTTAGGGCCTCATGGCATTACCCATTATGTGCATATCATCAAATTACAAATCCTGAACTTACATAATTCCATGTAACCTCACCTAGCATAGGCATTGCATTAAATAGTTTTAGTGCTTGGTAATTCGACCTATGTTGAGCTTAGCCACCTATCATTGCATTCTATACAATTTCACAACTTCTCTCCACCATTATGTACAACATTTGTTTTCTCTGGAAACAAAAATACTCATGCAAAACCCAAATTCCAAAATACAAATTTGGCAAATACAAAACCCACAATGTAGCTCCAATGTAGCTCTCATGTTGCTACTGCCAAATTCCCTAAAAAATGTATACATTATTTGGCCCAGGAAACTCAGTCATCATGCCCTATCTGATTGTTTCTAACATGTGTAGGTTTCTAAAATTGTTAATTTACAGCTTTAACTATGTTTCAAAAAAAAAGTTCATATACAAATTGTTGTAATAAATATCTTTCTTTATTATGTTTACAAGCTTAGATAGCCACTCATTTAGAAAAAAATTGAACATGATTCTTGCCCTTTGGCCTTTAATTCATATATTTTCAAGTAATGTTATAGGAATCTAATAAATATTAAACATCTTACGCAAAGAAAACAACATTTTTGTGTTTTGTTTTGTACCAGAAAATGACAACAAGCCTTACTCAGAATGCAATTTCCTCAATGTTATCTCGTTCAACTCATATTCAACCATACCTACAAATTGTTGAACTTGAACCAATATAATCAATGAAAAATTCAACTCCACGATATCGTACTGCAATTTCAGACGGAACACATAAGATACACATCATGCTTCCAATAGATTTCAATGATCTCGGAGCAATAGGCTTGCTACAAAATGGTTTTGTTATAAATGTTAAAAGTTGGACTACCTTAGCTATCGGTCCATCAATGTAAGTTTGCTATAAATTTCATATTTCAAATTTGACATTTTAATTTATAACATATCCGCTTCTAACAATTATTCCTATGACTCTCATCTATCGCGTAGGTCTATAAAGCTAATAGACTTCGAAATTTCTACTTCATTTGCACCATTAATTGGCAATCCAAAAACTATGAGTGTCCCGATCAGATCTGATGAAAACACTCCATCCTCATCGAACCCCGATCCTTTATAAAAAAGGCACTTCCCTCTTCCAACTACTCCAACTCCATCCATTCTGCTAATTCAAATCCCCATCAAATTGTTAGACCATTACCACTTAAATTGGTGCATAAAAGGATACGTCCAAAGGAAAATAGCAGTTCGATAATTTCAGAAGCAATACGGACCTGGTAAAGTGCTTGGTTTTGACCTGTTCAATACAGAGGGTGGAGAAATACATATTACATGTTTCCACAATGTCGCAGATTATTTTTTCGACAAAATCCAAAATGGAAATTTCTACATTGTCTCTAAAGGGAATGTAAAAATGGCTAATAAGCAATACAACCATTTGAACAATGACTGGGAAATTTTGTTGAATGCAACATCTACCATAGAACATGTTGCCAGTGAAAAAAAACATAATCCAACAGTGCAATTCAATATAAAATGAATTAATGATATCAGAACAACAAACGTCAACTCCATTGTTGATATTCTTAGTATTGTCATAGACATTTACAGTGTATGCACTATACGTAGAAAAGATGGCTCTGAAGTTAATAAACAAACATTACAACTTCAAGACATGTCAGGGTATAACATAGATGCAATATTTTGGGGAGATAATTTTAATGCCGTGTCACAGGAAATCTCTGCCCTATGTGCTACAGGAAATAACCCCATCATTGCAATCAAATATGCGTGTGTTGGAGAATTTAATGGAAAAAATGTCGACACTACAATGAGATCCATTATTCTTGTAGATGCTGACATTGAAGAGGGCCATATGCTAAAGTCATGGTTTAAAAAAGAAGGTTTCACTGCAACTTCTACATCTTTGACGACAAGATCTCCTTTTGGCCATCAACAAAAAAAAAATAACAATTGCTGATATTTACAGTATGGATTCCTCAGAGAAGCCAACATTTCTCCAATTAAAGGGCACAATAACAAAAATTGGGATGGATAGTTTTTACTACATTTCTTTCCCGTCCATTGTTGATGGGAAAAAATGCATGAAAAAACTTATTCCACAAAATACAGGGATGTGGTTCTGCCCAAAATGTAACACTGAAGTAAGTGACTGTGATTACAGATAATTATTGAAAATCGACATATAAGATCACATTGGTGAATTAGCTTCAACTGTTGCTTTCGAAGACGCAGGATCTACAATTCTTGGAAATAATGCCAAAGACTTCTATTTATTATCTTCAGATCCAGAACTGATCAAGGAAATTGTCTCCAAAGCTCTATGGACAGATCATGTCTTCACATTATCAGTGAAAACAGAAACTTTTAAAGGAGTACCATGATTGAAATGTGTTATCATAAAATAAGAAAAGTTTCATTTCACAATAGAATGCAACAACATCCTTCGAGAAATTCAAAACATCTCGATATCATAGATAAATATCGCAAGATGTATTCCTTGCTTTTTGACAATTCCTATTATTGAATTTTATAAATTCAATTTTACACGATATACTATTGCATGTCTTCTCATGAAATTTTCTTATATACCATTGGAATAAGTATTCGTCCTCCATGTATCTAGCATTATGTGAGTAGACAAATTCACATTCTTATCATCTTTTTTCTTTTATCATCTTCTTTCTTTTAAAAAATGAGGTAACTTGCTACATTACACATAAAACTATCTACATGTATAAAGAAAAAAATACTAATATGTTCTTTCAAACAAATTATTCAAATAAAATGAGTAGACAAAGTCACATTCTTATCATCTTTTTTCTTTTATCATCTTCTTTCTTTTAAAAAATGAGGTAACTTGCTACATTACACATGAAAATATCTACATGTATAAAGAGAAAATACTAATATGTTCTTTCAAATACATTATTCAAACAAAAAATTCACATAAAACTATTCAAAACTTAAATTTTTTTCCCTTCTTTTGCTTTCATACAATAACATGGTTGTTGTCTCCAAATAACATTCTTATTTTCCCCTCTCTTGCTTATAGGTACCATAAATTTTGCGAATGGCTTCTTCTTCTTATGATGAACGTGCTCGAAGATACTATGCAACAAATAGAGAACAAATAAATGCATGTCACCGTGAGCTTTATCAGGCAAAAAAGGACATCAGAGAATGTCAAAAACACAAAAAATAGAAGGAAAAACAACATTCCTCATCTGAAATGACCCACACCGAAAACAATCCTCCCTTGCAATTATCAAACTCTTTATCTTCTCAGCAAACCTCTCAAACAAATACATCCATACCTCATTGCCCTAACCCCTCCTTCACACATGCTTTCAACAACATTTATACTAATCAAGCACATCGAGATTTCCGTGAAAAAATTGATAAAATTCCACCTCAACGCCCATGCTCCATTTGTCTTGAATCATATCCTGGAATGCATATCCACAATTCCAATCACATGTATTGCTGCTCCAGATGCATCTCTAAAACAAAGGGTCATTGCTTCTCATTATCAAACAACATGGACCCTGGTCCTCAACCAGCTATCCTTACATCTCTTTCACAAATAGAAGAAATTCTCATTTCTAGGGTTAACCCTATACTGCAAGTAACACATGCACGTGGTGGCCAATATAAATACAGTGGCCACACAATTTGTTTTCCTCAAGAAATTACAAAAATCGCAAACATGTTGCCATGACGTGTTGAAAACTTCGACATCCTAATTGTCACTCGTCATAGTAATGACCATAAGGCTTATGATTTCATTGTTAGTAGACATCACGTTCTCGCTGCATTAGAATACAAATTGGCAAATGACCCATACTATAAGAATGTTTGTATTTATAACAATGCATTGGCATCCTTACCAACAATCCCCACCGATGTCTCCTCCTCCCTTCACCATTCGAGTACTATAGAAAACACTATTCAGCTTTCACTTGAGCCACCACATGAGCTCACTGAAGACTCCGCAGACCCATCCATAAACCAAACATCATCATTCGTACCTATCATACCTAATACAAATAGAGAAATCCACCATTATTTACATGCTTACAACCACCAATCTGATACTACAATTAAGTGGCCAACAATTGGCTTATCACCAATCAATGAATACAACACAGAAGGTCTACTCTCTATGGCATTCCCCACCCTTTTTCTGACAAGTGCTGCAATGCCAAATCAGGCAAGAATGAAAACGGTGCAGTTACATGAATATGCACTTCATCTCATACGTTACTATGATAACATATTTGGAAAGCACCCACACTTTTTTTATTACATATATAATCTCATGATGTGACATTGCAGTCAAGCAATACCATGTTAAAAAGAGCATCACAAATAACTTCTCAATATCTATTCAAGATCTGAACATCCGATTAGAACAAATTCCAGATGAGGAATTGGTAGAGCAAGTCATGTGATTCGGTATCTCTTTACGTGGAACAAGATCATTTTGGCACAAAGATAAAAATGAACTAACAGACATGATATCTCAACTTGATTGCCCCACGTTTTTCTTCACATTAAGTGTAGCTGATACAAAATGGCTTGATCTTCATGCAGTCATGCCCGGGTGTCAACCTTCTGATATTGCAAAACAACAAAAGTGGAGAAATGATAACATTATCTCTAACCCACATTTAACATCACTATATATGCACCATAGATTCACACCATTTCATCAGATTATCTTAGAGAAACACTTGAAGACAAAATATTATTGGTATAGGTACACATTCTACCACATTTGTTTCCCAAAAACTCGAAACAACATTCATCACCTATTACAAAATTATCTTACAAAAATGCATACTTGACAGGTATGAATGGCAACATAGGGGATCTGCACACATCCATGGTTTTCTTTTGATAGAAAATGCACCTGATATGGAAAACCTCAACTTGGAAGACACAGAAGGAGTTGATATTACAAGACAGTTCTTCGACAAATATATTTCCGCTTGGAACCCTCGTACTCCTTCGACTTCAAACCAACCAATTGCTTGGAAAAATCCAGAAGACCCTTGTCTATTGTCCACACCGCAAATCTTCAGAACCAATCCTTTCAATGACTATGAATAGCTCATCAATTGTGTTGAACATCACAAAAAATGCACAGAAAGCACATGCCTAAGAAAAAATGGATCCTCATTCCAATGTCATTATAAAGCACCATGGGAATTACATCCATAATCGGTCTTATTCATTGATTCCAATGGCCAAAAAACATACACCCCTACTTGCAATGATGATCGACTCAATAGCCATAACCCTACCATCCTATCTATTTGGTGTGCAAATGTTGACTGCCAACCAATACTCTCCATACACGTTGTACAAAAATATATCGCCAAATATGCATCCAAATCAGAAAAAAAAATATGAAATCTTCCACCACATGCTACGTAGAATTGTCCTGGCTTCACCCATTGTTGACCCAGCAACATCCGCATTTCAAAATTTTTGGCAGAAACCCTTGTTGATCGTGACATTGGAGCATAAGAAACCTGCCATATGCTGCAAAAATTACAATTAACATTATGTAGTTGACCATTCATTTCTTTAAATGTAAACTAAAAAATTCTTATGCGCCTTCCACAAATGAACACCACCTCCACTACATCCCCACACATCATAGATACATATATCCATCACCCTTCTACCCTAGAATCCACATCACTTATAGAATTAGCAAGATCCTAGTCATACGATCCTCGTTGCAAAACGAACAAATGGAAACAAAGACCTACAAAAGCAATTGTTTGGGTCATACCACGTTACTCCTCCATACCATCCACAACTGAACCTTGCTATGCTGACTCTTGCAAAGTTGAACTTATGCTATACAAACCTTTTCGCCATATCGTACAAGATATAGGAGATTTTACTACAGAATTCATCACAAATTGGCAAACATTTCGTCCATTCTACAAACCTTGGCATCAACACTGCACACTATCTGATATTGAATCTATTGCAAATGATACCTGAACTATTCATGAAACCAATCGTCCAAACACCATGGAAATAAATGAATGGGAATAACTTTCCCAATTACACCCTACAAATGAGCTTCTCATAAATGACCTTGACATGCTTGGTCTTTGTGGCTTTGATGACAACCATAACTGGAATCATACCACTATTCCATTAGATCTACAAAATAATGCCATATGATTCATTGAGAATAGCCGCTCCATCCAACACATTCTTTAAACACATCAACATATCCTGGCGACCCTTACTACATTATCTCTAATGAAAAAAAGCTCTAAATATTATTTCTAATCATTTTGCAAAGAAGGATTATTTAACCACTCTCAGAATGATAATACAAGGCACTGCTGGTACAGGAAAATACCTCCTTAACAACTGCATCAATGATATGCTCATAAGCCTTGCAAGCCTAGACCCTTCACCGATCATGCTCCTCGCCCCTACAGGGGTTGTTGCCTTCAACATACAATCATCGACAATCCACTCTGCTCTACACCTTCCTATAAAGGATCTTATGCCCTTAGAAGGTAATGCTCTTGCAAAATTCCAAGAAGAACTCAAGCATATAAGGTACATACTAATCGATGAAATGAGCTTCATTGGCCAAAGCTTCTCAGCCATATTGATGAACGTCATAGAAAATTTTAGGGGCGAATGTTTGCCCTTTGGCGAAATTAAGGGGTTTTAAATTTTTAGTGGGCGAATATTTTGTATCATAGTACATTTTTACAAATCACCTCAAATAACCCACCTTATTCTAAGGGAGAGGGTAAAAAAGGTAAATTTAGCCCTTGCAATTAGGAGTTACAACCTTCCATTCGCCCATTTTCAAGAATATGTTTTATTTAAGTGAATCCTATGGGCCAAATACCATATTTATAAAAGAGGTATGGTAAATTAATAAAAATATAAATAAATGAGAGGTATGGTAAATAAATAAAACATTTTTTATATTTACTCCATAAGTCACCTTATATACATGCAAGGGTGTAAACAAATAAAAATATAAGTAAAGTGGAGGTATCGTAAATAAATAAAACGTCTTTTTATACTTACTCAAAAGGTATGGTAAATAAATAAAAATATAAATAAACTAGACGTATGGTAAATAAATAAAACCTCTTTTTATATTTAGTCCATAACCCTCATTCTATTTATCAAGGCTCAAGAAAGAGGTTTTATTTAAGTGAATTCTATGGGCCAAATACCATATTTGTAAAAGAGGTATGGTAAATTAATAAAAATATAAATAAACGAGAGGTATGGTAAACAAATAAAACATTTTTTTATATTTACTCCATAAGTCACCTTATATTTAAGGACACTCAAAAAATGCGTTATATTTAGGTGAAACCTATGGGAAAAATACTATGGGACAAATACCATGGACTAGATTGTTATTAATACCATGCAAAAAAACATTATTAACCCTAATATTAGTACTAATAAAAATAAAAATGGCACATGGTATTGACCCATGGTATTCACCAAAATGACACATGGTATTGACCCATGGTATTCACCTGGAATGTAGCCTATTTAAATGGGGGAATTAAACCAGCATAGATCCATCTTTGCAATGGATCCACTAACCCCCGACAGGTATCAAATATCGACCCATGGTATTCACCAAAATGGCACATGGTATTGACCCATGGTATTCACCTAGAATGTAGCCTATTTAAATGGGGGAATTAAACCACCATAGATCCATCTTTGATAGGTATCAAATATCGTGATATGCAAACTAGCATAGAGTGAAAAAAATATTTGATCCCTCTCGGGGGTGGATCAAGAGTAAAAATGGATGTTGTAATTTAATGTATGTTAAACATTTTAGCTTGGTTAAAATAAAAAATAAAATAAAAATCAACTATTAATTTTAGTAATTTTTATAAATTACTAATAGTAATTTTTAAGCTCCAGGTTTATGATAACCCATGGTATTGAACCATGGTAATGCCAAGATCTTACAAGATTTTATAATTGAGTAAAGTATTCGCCATGCCTAGTGAGAGATTCGCCAAAAAATTATATATACATATTATATTATTGATAAAATTGCCTTCCATTTTTCCTATATACCATGGAGATTCGCCCATTTATTATACATATAAATTTAGGGAGGGTTCTTAAAATTTTCCCTAGTGAACATCTTCGAGAGTCATTTCCATAGCAAAGAAACGCTCCTTTCAGTGGTTGTTCCATTAAATTGGTTGGTGATCTCAGTCAGCTACCACCCATCAAAGACATACCTCTATATGTAGGGACGAGCCACGGAAGCGCATTGTGGAACACCTTCAACACAGTCATCACATTAGACACAGTATTTCATCAACAGGGCGACAACATCGCACAGGTTACTTTCAGGAACATTCTCCAGAACATTAGAGATGCAAATCCAACAATCAACGACTACAACATACTCATGTCGTGAACAGATTCCTCTTTATGAAAAGATGAAATACATTCATTCCATGATTCCATGCATCTATTTCCAACAAATGCTCAAACAATGGTCCATAACAAGCAAACGATGGAATCTCTAAACACTCCAATCACAAGATCCATTGTTGAAGATGACAACACATATTCCAACGTTTCCTCAGAAGATGAGCAACTTGAACGAATTGTATTACTATGAAATGGTGAATAAGTTATGTTAACTTCCAACCTTTGGGTTGCAGCCGGACTTGTTAATGGTTCCCTCGGAGAAATTGTAACCATCTTTTACAAAGAATCAACTGCACCACCACAAATTCCAACATTTATTGTCGTAGATTTTCCAAATACATCGGGCCTCCTTGGGATGAAAGAAACCCCACTCACTTGCCTATTCCAGCAGTAAAAAGAAATGGACGTGGACAAATTCCACTGAAGATGGCTTGGGCTTTAACCATACATAAATCTCAAGGTATGACACTTCCAAAAGCAACAACTGACATTGGAAAAACAAAACGTCAAGGTCTCACATTCACAGCAGTTTCAAGAGTACCTTCTCTACAAGATCCTCGGATTAGCCCCGCATTCAGTTTTGATCATTACAGTAAAATGAAGGACAACAAAAACATTGCTCGCAGAAAACACGCAGAAGAAATTCTCCATTCAATGCCACCTCCAGATAATCTGCTCCAACCTATATTTTAACATCACCAAAAGGTTTCCTCCATTTATTTACCTCATTCTATTTCATAACATACTTTTCATATATTTCAACAACAACCAAATTTAATCAACATTAATAATTAATCAAATATTATAATGTCTTTATATTATCTATACATCTCATTCTAACATTTTCTTTGCTTTGCAACAGGACATATGGACTCAGAAATAGCATACCTAAGAAACTACAAGTAGAATGGCAAGCAAAAAATATGCGTCTCCAACTACGCATAAATCTCCAATGGTGTTCAGTATGCCATTATTCACCATGCATCTCCCACTAAGCAAATATTAGAATGTCTTTATATTATCTATACATCTCATTCTAACATTTTCTTTGTTTTGCAATAGGACATATAGACACAGAAATAGCATACATAAGCAACTACAAGTAGAATGGCAAGCAAAAAATATGTGTCTCCAGCTACGCATAAATCTCCAATGGTATTCAGTATGCCATTATTCACCATGTATCTTCCACTAACAATATATAAATCCCCATGGCAAAGGTAATTTCATTTCCATTCATTCCAAATTCATTTTAACACAACTCACCTGCAAAGTATTACTAATAAATTTCCACAATTGATTTACATATTACTAATTCTAACAAAATAAACATTTTGTAGGTCCATTACTGCTTCTTCAGGTCTTCAATGCCTCTGACATGTTTTTATACAACTTAAATATGGAATGACAAGCACAATGCTCTTTAGAATATTATATTGCTTCTCAAACCTCATCTGTTACAATTCACTATTTGTATTTTCCATTTGAAACTTAAAAATGGAAGTTCCAAGATCAAATACCATTTTGATAGTTTATTTCTTCACAACCAATTCATTGTCAATGGGTTTTAAATATTTTGTTAACAAAATCAATTGATTTTAATGAATATAATAAATGTTTTCAGTATATCTTCATATTAATTTAATTTCCTGTTTGAATAATAATTTCTTAAATAACCCTATCCAAATCAATATGGATACCCAATTGTTGTTCGCGTGAATTAATTCATTTACCTTCACATTCAACTACACAATTTTTAGCAAATACAAACAAAGGTCTCTAAACAAGTTCAATGGATATTTATGCCTACTTTCATTCCATTTCATAGCCACTTTAACCCCCAAAAATTGTTTTCAGCATGGCTTCCTCAAATTAAAACTCAGAATCATCGACCCTTGCTTTCAAAAAAGCCCACAAAAGCCCATTCACATTTCAATATTCTTCCACACACTATGCCTTACAGTGTTTCCTTTGCAACATTAGGTGCAAATGCTAGTTTATGTAATTAATGAACATTAAACTCATAATTCATGTAATTCATGAAGAAAAGTGACCTACCTCTTCCTCCACCATTTTTTATATATGAGGAGCTAGGTAAGACTATGTTTTGATTTTGTCAATTTAACTTGGTATATTATGACTTGATATGTATTGACATGTTCTTAAGATTTGTTTATATTCAATTGTTTGATATGTAGTAATATGCTTTTGAAGTAACTTATTTTTGCTTTTTCTGAGTTATATGTTGTTCTTTTAATTTAGAAATGATGAATATTGAGTTATATTTCCATTTATGACTACCCCAATGGAATCGGCCCTCAAGTGATGGCACCATAAAATCTAAACAATACAATAATCAATACCAATAGTGAACCTTGACTTAGGTATCTTTTTTGTTAGATTGTAAAACAAATTGAGTTTGAAAAAATAAGGCTTAGTTCTAGTCAAGGGATAGTTAGGTCTGTGAAACCTTCCCAATAAATAAATTTCTTTTGTGCATGAAACTATCTTCGCCATCAGGATCACACCAAAGAGGTAATCATCTTGTGAAGTCTCTAATGTGTCCAAACTGATGCTTTCTTAGAAAAAGAGGCTTTTCGAGAAATTGAATCTCAATGCTAAAATGGATTGTACCATTTTTAACTTCAAGTTAGTCTTATATATATACCATTGATCATATTCACAGAATTTTCCATAAAGAATAATTTGCCACAGTTATATGGGAGTAACCCCAAATATGTGCTTTCAGTGGATCTTCCTCCTCCATTTGTCAATTAGAATTCATGTAATTATTCAACTTGGTATTTTATGACTTTATATGTACTGACATGTTCTTAATATTTTTTTATATTGAACTATATGATATGTAGTGATATGTTTTTAAAGTAACTTATTTTGTTTATCTTGAGTTAAATGTTGTTATTTTAATTTGTAAATGATGAATATATTTCAGACAGTTGGGTCCATTTGTGATTGTTCCAATGGAAATTGCCTTCAAGTGATGACACCATCAAAGCTAAGTGATCCAGTAACCAATCTTGATACTCAACCTCAACTAGGGTATATTTCTTATTTAGATCATAAACAAATTGGAGTCTTTGGTATTTTTTTTGTTAGATCGATAATAGATTGGAGTTCTTGCTTCAAATTTACATATGATTGGTTGGGGTAACATAAGACCTTCTTTTCTGGGAAGAGAATATTTGTGTATCTAAAACCTTCCTGATAATTAAATTTATGTTGTGCACTCAACAATATTCCACATGACAATCACACCAAAGAGGTAATGATTTTGTCACCCAAATTGATCATTTCCTAATAAAAGAGGATTTGATGAACTAGCAATCACTAGAAATTCAAAGATTTTTATTGAAAATATAAAAGTTTATTTGTCAAATTAATTAATCTAATTCATTTCAATTATTATTTAGGAATAGAAATTTTGAAAAAATATACTATGGAAATTATTCAAACAAAATATGAACATAATGGATCAAGAACGATTTACTCTACAATTACAAATAAAAAATCTAGTGGAGTAAGTCGGTCACAAAACATCACTGAACCGGGGGATTCCTCTTTGGTTGCAATGATGGGTGGAGGCATTGTGGTGTTGGATGGATAGCATATCAGAAATGTGCTACCAAATCTTGAGTGAGGGCTTTAAGCACGCCATCTAGATAGAAAAGTCATGGCTACAAAATTTCTAGCCCTAGAAAAGGCTGCAGCTTCCTTAATTCTTTTCGGCGTTGACTTGAGAGAGAATCCCAGGGCCCTCGTGTTTGAGAGAACTCAGTTGAAGGAAATTGGCTCCTTGTAAATTGATAGAGAAACCATCCTTCACAAGCTCAATGATTATCTACTCACTCTTGCAGACGAGCTCAAAGTTATGGTTTACCGGTCTCAGAAACCCAACAGGCCGCCAACAATCTGGAAGACCTAGCTGCGCAACACTATGCATCCCAGGCTTTGGCACAAACACAGTCATGCTGAGCTTGGTAGAATGCAAGGGATCGCACATCCAGACCTCCCTCCGGAAATGGCTAAAGGATGGCCCTGAGCCTGCAAAAAAGATGAAGAATGGCAAAGGGCTCGAGGAGTTAATCGACCTTCCATATCAAGACTGGACTACGCAATAGAAAATACTAGGTTTGATAAATGATGTTATGTATTTTGCAATAGTGTCAGCCAAGGGAGATTTCTAGTCTACCAACCTGGGCATCAAGGGCGTATGGGCAGTTGTGTACAACCTTACAAGAATGTAGGCAACCGCTTGCCGAAACTAGAAAAGAGGGTATGTAAACCCAGTGGTAGAACGACCTCTACAATGGTCACTGAGGACTATCCCATTAGATTCGTGACGCACCCTACAAATTAGGCCAAAGGAAAAATGATGTCGGTATCGAGAAGGAAAATTGGTTCATATGCTAGCTAGATTTAGTCGTCTACAGACCAATCTCCCCTATCTACCACCGGATAGAAGACCTCGCGGTAAGAGGGAAAGGGGAACCCTATACGACGATCACAACAACGCAGGGGAAGGTATGGGGCACCTGTCTGGGCACACCTTATACAGACCTACCACAACATCGAGAACAAGATCTAGCAAAGAGAGAACCAAAAAACGCATTGATATGCTTAGATCTGTTAGATCCGGGCACATGGGCAACAGATCGAGCCCCTCCTCAGATAGACCCACACTTAAATGTGGAGGATATGATTCAAATATTCATTAAAGCACTAGAAGGCAAGACTATTTGTTGGAGGATCTAGCAAGGGAGGAAGATTCATGAGCTAAGAAACAAAATACAGAACCACCTTGGTATACCAACATGCCGGAAAAATTTGATCTGCTCAGGCCACAGTTTACAAGGCAACCTCACACTCCAAGATTATGGCATCAGCACATACTTGACCATCATAATTAACCTGCATCTGAGAGGTGGATGTGCTGGAACCATCTCAAAAAGCATAGGATCCTTCAAGGATGCAATCAAAGGTAACGAAAAATCACAAAACAAATCTGCAACACTACCCGAGCCTCCCAGGTCCTACATTATAGAACAAAAATCTGAAAATCGTGCTCTTACCATCATAATGCCTGAGGTAAAAGACCTATACACAGATCTATATTCCAAATCAGTTATTTGCATATTTAATGGGTTTTGGCCTAAATCTGATGTCTTGCACCAATGGATTTATGATGTCTGGTCACCAGACTGTGAAATATACTTATGCCCCAAAGGCTTTTTCATAGTCAGATTTAGAATAGTATAGGAAAGGGAACATATCCTCAATAAGGGACCATGGTTCTAGGGCAATGCAGGACTATTTATGACCCCTTGGTTTCTGGAATTCGACGCCAACACAATGGTGGTATAAAAGATGCCAGTATGGATCAAGTTGCACAACCTTCAGTTCCACTTCTGGCATCACAATGTATTAATCAACATAGGGAATGTATGGGGAAAATTCCTAAAGATCGATGAGGAAAATCTTATAAGATGGATATTCACTTTTGCCAGGATATGCATTGAGGTAGACCTTAGTGAGGGACTACCAAAAAGCACAAACCTGAATTTAAATAATACACAATGGACACACCAACTAGACTACGAAAATATAGCCTTTCGATGTCGTGGACATCTACAAAAAGGACACCTCCACAGCGCCTGCCCTAAAGCAAAAAAAACTCCCAAATGGAACAAGAAGCAACAAAAACTACCAAAAGGATGGAAATATACATCTCCCTTGGAGGAAGAAGTAGGAAAAAAAGAAACAACAACATACAAAGCAAAAAAGGAGGATCAAAAGGACCAGAACAACAGACAAAGGGAGGAGGAAGTCCCCAGCAACCCTATGTAGCACCAAGCATCTCAACTAACAGGAATGGAAATAACAGGCATTAAATGAACTCATGGATTAGAAGGATCTGATTCTGATAAAGACACTCCCACTCATACAAGTGAAAATCATCTTTCCATTGTAACGGCCACTCCCAACATTGGAGGCTGGTGAAATGTGGAAAAATATAAAGGGAGAAAAGAACAGTAGCTATATTTTTAAATTTTTATTTGTCTATCTTGTTTCTTGTGTCCTGTTTTCTTCAGCATCTACAAAATGTAATTTTGTCTTATGAATAAAATTACGATTTTTCTAAAGGGGAAAAGAAATGAAAATAAGTGGTTGAAAAAGTCTAACTTAAATAATTATTACCTTATATTTGTTCCCTTAAAACATAATATAAATATAAATAATATTGATGAAATGATTGAAGTTAAGATTGTTAAGATTATACTAACAAAATTTGGAAACTTGGATTACTAATTCATAAATCAAGAACTTATCGCCCACTTTCTTCACAAACACAAATAATGTGTGGACATAACTTCTAATCTCTTTTCATAGTTTTGAAAACATATTTCAATATTCAAAATGACATATTATTGTGTAACCCATACACAAATAATCAATTGCAAATGTATTACTTGACTAGTTTTTAGTAGTCTCATAGATTTTAACACTCATCATTATACTATATGATTTTTTTTCTTTTTTATTGAACTGTCACTTAAATTATGACCGAATATTATCCTAAGCCCTTGTATTTATTTAACTGTAATGTTCATGCAGATAATTGAAAAGATTCAACTTGATTGGAAAGGGTTATTAGATTGTTAATTTATGGTTGTCCAACGAAACTACATGAGCTGTTGCCTCTGCCCCACCAAGAAATTTCTCAAAAATTGTGGCAATTACACCACCTAGAGAGAATATTGTGATGTGGCGCTGCCACTTGAGGTTTGGCTTCAATGCTGATAGCCTGTCCTACTGGCAGAGGGCCAAGGCATTAATGGAAATGTTTTTCCACCGTAAGATCCATGGTGGATGGATCTGATGGTTCCAACACTTCCTGCTAACTGTAAGCATCTCCTTCGTCTATCAAACTTGCTCATTTCTCATTTGGGTGTGGTATTTCCCAAGTATTGTGGCTCTGCAACTCTGTCAAGGTCGGTAGGGAATACTATTGCAGTTGTGCGAATATTTTTAGGGTTGATAGGGAGCACCATGCCGGCACTGGACCTCCATGTTTCATCGTCCTCAAGAAAGTTATCAAGTAAGACTGTAAGGGTTTCTACTATACTCTAAACGCAGTTTAATTTCCTTGCTCAGAACGAAAACTATGGAAGGCTACTTATGTTGTAGGTGTGCTCTTCGAGTGCTACTTCATTCCTACAACTGAATCACAAAGCACGAGGATGGTCTTTCCTCTGAGGTAAGGGCTTCAGGCTTGCACTAAGAAATCCTCTGTTTCATTTTTTGTTTTTCCTGTAGAGAGGGTTAAATATCTCATGGTGACTACAAGACTTCATCTCTCCCTCACCTGGGGCAACGTTTTCTCAAGTAAGAGGGAAACCTAAAATGTTTTTGGTCTTATATCTAGTTAAAAAATTGTTCACGAAATTCAAGGTTTAATCCTCTGGTTTTCCCTTACAGGTAAACCCTCTATCAAACTTATTTAACAAAGCGTAGTTGTGGAAGGCACCCTAACAACGTACTCATCTTCTCTATCTTCAGGTTGGTCTGCCATGAAACCCTCTAATGACATTGAAAAGGGGAATTTAATTCATTTGTTTTGTCTACTGTTGAGAGTAGTTAAGGGTTTTGATAATTTACCAATTAGAGTGTTTGTTGGCTTTAAGTCGAGCTCAGCCAAAACTTCGCTGCCTAAATAGTTTTTAGCTTCCCCTAAGAGGGTTGCCTTGATGCACAACTTTGCTATTTTATTTTATAGTTGTTTATGGTTACTCAACCAGGGTGCGCGATATCCTCACTGTGTATTTATATTTATGACTCGAATGGTTTATAAATTATAATGTTGTACTTGGGATACTGTTCCTCTATTTATTGTTTCAATGGTTTCATTTAAACTCTACTGATACGAGGCCTCTTGGCTTTCGGTCCTTCCTTCTGGATTGAACAGAGATCTGGAATAGCCCATAACCGCTCTGTCATGATTATATATCTATTCAACATTTTGATTGATGATTAAATGGAAGAAAAGTTTGATAGCTTTGGACTGATTGTCTCCGTTCGTGTGTTGAAAGGATTCCAATGTTTTTTAATTGTAGTGATAGGGTTCCATCTAATTTATGCATTACATTTTTATGATTTATGGTTCTATTCTCATATAGCTACTGTTCCTTATGATTCTTGAACTTATTTCTATTTCTATAATCTCAAATTTTCTATGAGAAGGAATTATCTTATAGGAATTTTGAGATTGCTTTCTCTGTCATTGCTTGAGACAGCAGCGTGTTTTTTTATATTATGTTCCTACAAATAAATAGTTAAAGTTTAGAATGAAATTAACAATATCAATATTTTTTGGTCATCTATTTAATAGATTGTATCATTGCGTTACCTAAACCAAGAAAGCATAATCCTAAGAAAAGGTAGAATATACTTACTACTTTTCCATTCTTAATACAAAATAATATACTTAAATATTTAGCTATAACAATGATTTTCTCTTCTTGGTTGAAGATAATGCCTTTCTAGGAATTAAATAATAAGCCCAGAGTTGGTCACTTATCTTTTTATGATTGTTTTAGAGATGTATAAATACTTTCTATTTTTCTAGGTGGTCTCACCACTTACCCATGCACCTGGCAATTATGTCCAGCATCCCCCTTCGATCACTTCCTGCTCCTAATAATTACTAGGCATACACAATCTGGTATCTTGGCCTTCAGGACTATTGTCCAACCTCAAGTTGCATACCAATTCGACTCTTAGCCATAGTTTTGTTTCCCACTGGTTAGTTGTGCCAAGCTCAAGGAAAAATCTCAGCAACCTCTCCTGCCTTCTGTTTGTCCCCCTTTCCCCATTCTGTTCCCTCTTTTGGGGAGGAAAAGTGGCAACTATTTCAAAAAGTCCAAGGAGTTATGTAAATGTTTTCATTTAGTTTTCTTAACAAAATGTTTAGATTCTTTAAATAAAAATATCATAACGTTCTGGCTTTTCCAGCCTTAATTCTTTAACAAATTGTGTTAAGCAAAATAACATTTTTTGAAGTACTGCGTAAAACTTGGTAAAAAAAATTGATTTTGTACAACATAGGGTGTTACAGCTGATCCCCCTTATGACGAACACCACCTCTAGTGTTCTTTTAAGAAAATAATGTCGGATAGTATTCCTGCATGGTCTCCTCTTCTTCCCAAGTAGCCTCTTCTGGGCCAAAGTGCTTCCATTGCACTTTAACATGGGTGATGGCTCGCTTCTACAAGGTGGTTTCTCTCTGATCGAGAATATGAAGAGGTTTTGCAAGAAAATCTCCCTCTTGTTCGGCCTGTATATTTTCCCAGTTAATTATATGTTGAGGGTTTTATACATATTTTCTTAGCAAAGAGACATGGAAGACATTGTGGACTCAGATGTGGCCAGGGAGTGCTAATTTTTATGCCACTAGTCCAATTCATTCTAGTATTTGGAATGGTCCACATTACCAGGGTGCTAGCTTGGTGCAACCCTTCCACTGTAAAGTGCCTCTTCAGGGTTTAACTTTCAAGTACACATGATCCCCCGACTGAAATTATTTATGAGCAATTTTTTATCTACATCAATCTTTTTCCTATCCTGAGTAATTTTTAAGTTCTGGCAGTCCTTTTTCACTGTGGCCTCCATTTCAGCTAACATATCAGGACCCAAATGCTAACTTATTAACCAGGTTATTCTAATATATGGGTACTAGACACTTTCTTCCTTAGAACACCTCAAAAGGGCTCATGCCCAATGATTCGTGATGGCCATTATTATAGGCAAACTCTACCAGATGGAGGTAGTCCTCCCACTTGTGCGGTTGTGGCAATACGAGCATCCTCAACATGTCTTCCAGGACTTGATTCACTCGTTCTGTCTGGCCATCCATCTTTGGATAGTAGGCAGTACTGAATTTCAACTAAGTACCTAACCCAGCAAAGAGGGTTTTCCAAAATGTGGATGTAATTTTTACATCTCTCTCGGAAATTACTACCTTGGGTATCTGATGTAATCCGAAAATTTCCCTCATGAATATATCTATGGTTTCTATAGTATTGTAGGAAGATTTTATAGGTATGAAATGGGTGGTTTTGATTAGCTTATCCACTACCACCATAATTGAGTCATGCTGCTTCTTAGTGCGGGGTAGTCCTGTGATGAAATCTATAGTGATCATCTCCCATTTGCGCTCAAGATTGGATAATGATTGTAATAGACCAGTAGGATGCTGATGCTCTGCCTTCACCAACTAACACTCTAAATACTTTCATAAGAATTCCGCAACATGTTTCCTTAAACCTAGCCAGAAATAATTTTCCTCATGGCTGACAAAAGTTTTTGGTATCCTGGGTGAGCAGTGTAAGGCTTGCTTGAAATTCATCCAGTGACAATTGTTTGTAAAAAATTTGGTTGGGAACATAAATCATGTTTCTAAATGTTAATAATTTGTCAGATTTTATAACATAATCAGTTTGTTCCCCCCTCTTTCGATCCATTGATGCTTGCTGCCAAAGGAATGCATATTATGGGCCTTTGAGGGATGCTTCCTTGATGATTTCAAGAAGGTTATATTGTATTTGACTGAATTTTATTTCGTAGACACAATGCATTTCTTTCTCAATGCGTGAGCCACTTGATTCTCTTTTCCTTTAAGGTGCTTCATTTCGAAGTCAAATTTACTCAAGAATGCGGTCCACCTAGCGTGTCGAGCATTTAAACTATACTAGCTAAAGAAATTTGTTAGGCTGCTATGATCAATTAATAACATAAATATCTTTCCTCGAAGGTAGTGCCACCACATTTTAAGTGTGTGCACTATTGTGGTTAACTCCAGATCATATGCGTAGTATCGCTGCTCATTGTCCTTCTGTTTCCACGATTCATAGGCTATGAATTTTCCTTCTTGTGTTAATACCCCATCGACACCCTCCTAACTTGCATCTATGCATACCACAAATGATTTGTTCGGATCTTCTACATTTAGCACTGGTCCAGTGGTAATTAATTTCTTTAACTGCTCAAAACTTCATTGACAATCTATTTCCCAGTGAAAGGCATGCCCCTTTTTCTATAGAGAGGTCATAGGAAGAGCTATTTTTGAAAAGCCTTTAATGAATCGATGGTAATAACTTGCCAGTGCCAAAAAGGATCTAATGTCAGGAACATTCTTTGGAGTTGTCCATTCCATTATATTTTTCATCTTTTCTAGATCTACCACTATTCCCTAAGCTTATATAGCATGGCTCAAGTACTAAATTTGGTTTTTGTAAAAATCACACTTGCTATACTTAGCGTACAGCTGATTGTCTTGCAAAATCTGCAAGACTATTCTTAAGTGCTTCTCATGCTCATCCTCATTTTCTGAATAAATTAATATATCATCAATAAAAATCTGTACAAATTTATCTAGAAAAGGCTAAAAAATGCCATGCATATGCTCATAAAAGTGGTTTGGGCATTAGTAAGGCTAAAAGGCAGTACTACGAACTCATAATGACAATAACGAGTTCAGAATGTGGTTTTACAAATGTCTTCATCCTTTATTCTGATATGGTGGTAACCAGACCTTAGATCAATTTTTGAGAATACGCTAAGCCGCTGCACATGATCAAATGAATCATCAATACGAGGTAAAGAATACTTATTTTTTACAGTCAGTTTATTTAGCTTACTATAATCGATGCATAGCCTTAAGGTCCCATCCTTCATTCGAACAAACAACATAGGGGCTCCCCAAGGAGATACACTAGGGTGAATGTACCCTTTATATAAAAGTTCTTGAAGCTGCATTTTTAGTTCTGTTAACTCCGGAATGCTCATGCAGTAGGGAGCTTCCAAAACAAGAGCTTCTCCAAGTATTAGTTCAATGGTATAATCAATATCACGTCTAGGTGGAAATCTAGGGATGGATTCAAGAAACACATCTACAAAATCCTGAATTACAGGAATATTCTCTAATGAAGTCATCTTATTTATGTCATTAGAGTATCATACTAGGACAACATAAATCTAGCAGGCCTTTCTAATGCATCTTCCTAGCTGGTTAGTAGTAATAGGACACAATTTAATGTTTTTCTTGATTCCTTGAACTTCCATTCTTTCCCCGACTCTATGAGGTGGCTTACATATTTCTCTTTAAAATTAACTAGGGACCAATGCCCTTCCAACCAGTCCATCCCTATTAGTACATTGTATGAACCTAAGGGAAGTATATTTATATCAACATGGATGGGTTGTCCTCAAACTGTTATATGGCAGTTTTTTGTTTTCGTAGATACCTTTCTCTTAGTTCTGGTGGCTAGCTGAACTAGCCAAGATTTCTTAAATTTGTGTCTTAGCAGCTAACATTTCCCTACCAATGTAACTTAGGCTAGCACCTGGAGCAAATAAAACAGAAACATGTTGATCATCAATCATACCTTCACACTTGATCATGGTGGGTTGGTATTCTTCTTCATGATCATTCAAAGAATCATTAATTCTGGGCATACTTCTTGCTATATCTCCAACTGTGGAGGTTTCCTACATATTTGAACGCTGCTCCGTTTGAGCTTTGTGTAGGAAGATCTTGTAATAATTAGATTCCCCACATCCCTAGCATTGGAAAGATTGTTTTGGCGGTTAATTTGTGGCAGGTTTATTAATTCCCTTTGTCTGTCTATTTTCGGTGTATGTTGGGACCTTGGGCGCATTCCGGGAAAACTTCACAAAAGTTCTTTGGTGATTACTCCTTCCATTTACATTCCATTGTTTATTTGGGGGTAAATTTCTCATTCTTCTGACTGAAGCTACTTTGGGCACTTCACTTTTCTGTTTCATTTGCTAATAACATATACGAGCTTTTCGCACTGCATCATCCATTTTTCTAGGATAGTCAAATTCTAACTTTTCCTTCATAAAATTGGGTAGATTTCTAATAAACCGCTGAATTTTGGCTTTTTCCTATTAAATGTAAAGGACATATCATAACAATGAGTTGAATCACTTCACATATTCATCCATGGTCAAGGTCCCAAACCTTAGCTCATGGAATTCCTTTTCTTTTTCATCATAGTAATGTTCAGTCAAATATTTGTCCTTAAAATGTTTCTAGAATTATTGCGACGTCACTTGTTCTTCATCAATCATTGTCACAGTTTTAATTTCTTCCCACTAGAGCATGGCCTCTCCCCTTAATTGGTAAACTACCAATTGTGCTTTATGTTTGTCAGTATATTCATAAATATGAAAATATTTACCCATGTCAATCAACCATGCTTCAGTTGCCTCTTCAAATTCTCCTTCGAAAAGTGACGATTTATTTTTTTGAACTCGCCCTGTGATTCCATATTTCATCTTTTGGTCTTTCTATGGTCAGAAACATTATCTGAACGCCACTCTTCATCCTCCTTATGTCCCTCTAGTTATTCTCCATTTTCCTCACCATGGTGGACTGTTGGGGACTTCTCTCTATCCTCCATACTGGGGTATGGTCCTCGTTGATTCTATCTGTCAGAGAGACTTTTGAGAATCTTTTCCTTCTCCTGCCTCAGTCGTTTGTTATTTGTCCTAAAATTCATCACTTCATTATGTAACTGTTGCACAAATTCACGTAGGGAAACGTTGGCTTGATGGGATTCTTCTCCCAGCAGTATCCATATATCCGGATTAGCCTCAACATAAGGCACTTCCAGCTCGTTTAATAATCTGGGATTCCTCTACATTTTTGCTCGTTGGTTCTAACTTCTACCTCTGTGTTCACATTTTCATAAATATAAGTATTTTTTAATTTAATTAAATGTGTAATATCTATGCCTTAAGTCTCAGTGTGTGAGCATGGCTCTGATACCTTTTGTAACACTAATCGCTATACTATATGATTTTTTTTTATTGAACTGTAACTTAAAGTATTACCGAATATTATCCTAATCTCTTGCATTTATTTAACCGTAATGTCCATGCATATAATTGAAAAGATTTAGCTTGATTGGAAAGGGTTATTAAAGTGTTAATTTATGGTTTTCTAGTGAAACTACGTGAGTCGTTGGATCTGCCACACCAGACACTTGCTTGAAAACCGTGGAAATTACAGCACACAGAGAGCATATTATGATGTGGCGCTGCCACTTGAGGTTCGACTTTAATGCTGATAGCCTAGCCTGCTGCGAGAGGGCCAGGGCATTAATGGAAAGGTTTTTGCATCGTAAGATCCATGGTGGATGGATCTAACGATTCCAACACTTCTTGTTAAACCTAAGCATCTCCTTCATCTATCAAAATTGCTCATTTCTCATTTGGGTGTGGAATTTCCTGAGTATTGTGTCTTTGCAACTCTGTTAAGGTTAGTAAGGGGCACCATGCCGGCGCCAGATCTCCACGTTTCATCATCCTTAGGCGAGCTCTCAGG
This sequence comes from Pinus tabuliformis, assembly GCA_031772625.1. Taxonomy (NCBI): domain Eukaryota; kingdom Viridiplantae; phylum Streptophyta; class Pinopsida; order Pinales; family Pinaceae; genus Pinus; species Pinus tabuliformis. The sequence continues at coordinate 437,057,721 of CM062815.1, read as the reverse complement.
TAATATTGAAAGGGTTTCTGCTATACTCTGTACTCAGTTTAATTTCCTCGCTTAGAAGGAAAACTACTAAAGGTTACTTATGTTGCAAGTGTGCTCTTCGAGTGCTACCTTGTTCCTCCAGCTGAATCGCAAAGCATGAGGAAGGTCTTTCCTCTGAGGAAAGGGCTCCAGGTTTGCACTCAGAAATCCCTTTTTCCCTTTTTGTTTCTCTTGTAGAGAGAGTTAACTATCTGATGGTGACTATAGGTCTTCAGCTCTCCCTCAGCTAGGGTGATTGTTTCTCAGGTAAGAAGGAAACTTAAAATGTTTTTGGTCTTATTTCTAGTTAAAAAATTATTCACGAAATCCAAGGTTTAATCCTCTAGTTTACCCTTGCAGGTAAACCCTTTGTCCAGTGTCTTTCTTAAAGCATAGCTATGGAAGGCACCCTAACAACGTACTCATCTTCTGTGTCTTTAGGTTGGTCTTCCATAAAACCCTCCAACAACATTGAGAAAGGGAATTTACTTCATTTGTTTTGTCTACTGTTAAGAGTAGTTAAGGGTTTTTATAGTTTAGTGGATGAGAGGGTTTGCTGGCTTTAAGTCCATCTCGGCCAAACCTTCACTGCGTAAATAGTTTTTAACTTCCCTTAAGAGGGTTTCCTTGATGCAAAACTTGGAGATTTTCTTTTCTAGTTGTTTATGGGTTCTCAGCCTGGCTACGTGATATCATCACTGTGTATTTATATTTATGACTCAAATGGTTTATAAATTATAATGTTGTACTTGGGATATTGTTTCTCTATTTATTTGAAGTTTATTGTTTCAATGGTTTCATGTAGTCTCTACTGATATGAGGTCGGTTGGCTTTCAGTTCTTCCTTCTAGATTGGACAGAGATGAAAAACAGACCATAACCACTCTGCCATGATTATATATGTATTCATCATTTTGTTTAACGATTAAATGGAAGAAAAGTTCAATAGCTTTGGACTGATTGTCACCCTTCGTATGTTGAAAGGATTCCAATGTTGTTTAATTGTAGCGATAGGGTTCCATCCAACTTATTCATTACATTAATAAGATTTATGGTTCTATTCTCAGACAATAGTGTGTTGTTTATCTTATGTTCCTATGAACAAACAATTAAAGTTTAGTATGAAACTAATAGTATCAATATTTTTTGGTCATATGTTTAATAGATTGTATCATTGCATTATCTCAACCAAGCGACCATAATCCTAATAAGAGATATAATATAGTTACTACTTTTCCACTCTTAATACAATAGAATACACTTAAATTTTTAGCTATAACAATGATTCTCTATTCCTGGTTGAAAATAATGCCTTCCTATGAATTAAATAATAATCCTAGAGTTGGTAACTGATATGTTTATGATTATTTTAGAGTTGTATAAATACTTTATGTTTTTCTGAAAGGTCTCACCACCCAACCATGGACCTGGCAATTACGTCCAGCATCACCCTCCGAGAACTTCCTGCTCCTGACAGTTACTAGGCATACACAATTTGGTATCTTGGCTTTAGTACTATTGTCCATCCTCAAGTCACATACCAGCTCAATTGTTAGCCATAGTTTTGTTTCGCACTGGTTACTTTTGCGTAGCTCAAGGAAAAATCTCAGTAGCCTCTCCTGCCTTCTGTATGTCCCCCTTTCCCCATTCTTTTCCCTCTTTTGGGGAGGAAAGGTGGCTACTGTTTCTAACTCTCCAAGTAGTTATGTAACTGTTTTCATTGAGTTTTCTTAACAAACTGTTTAAATTATTTAAATAAAAATATAATAATATTCTCGCTTTTCGAGCCTTGAAATAAATGTTTTGCAATAGAGGGTGTTACATGGATACCATATGTTTATTGCTGGAAGGATTAATTGTTTGGTTCACTTAGGTAATTTTTACTTCAAATTCTCATCACTATTCTCTAGTGGGCATGAAAGGATGGTATTTTTTTAATGATTTATGGAACTTGAAAATATGGTATTGTTGGTAATGTTTTATTTTTAAGTTAATTATTTTACATATATTGAAAAGTATAATTATATTAATTTAATAAAAAATTTAAGAAAATTTTAAAGGTAAAAATGTTTCTTAAAGTTTAGAAATTTTATTAAATCTTACTGATATCTAATATAAAAGCTTTAAAATATGATATTGGAAAATATTCAAATTACCTTTTAGATTTATACTTCACCTGCTTTCAATGAAAATGGGTTGTAAACACGGTAATTCTCTAGTAATTCTCTAGTGGGCATGAAAGGATGTTATTTTTTTAATTCTTTATAGAACATAAAAAGATAGTATTACTTGTAATGTTTTATTTTTATGTTAATTATTTTATATATATCATATATTGAAAAGAGTAATTATATTAATTAAATATTAATTAAATAAAATCTTCTCGAAAATTTTAAAGATAGAAATGTTTCTTAAATTTTAGAAATTTTAATAAATCTTATTGATCTCTAGTATAAAAACTCTAAAATATGATATTGTAAATTATCCCTTAATAGTATATCCCCTTAGATTTATACTTCAACTATTTCTCTAGTACCCATGAAAGGATGGTATTTTTTTAATGCTTTATAGAACATGGAAAAATTGTATTGTTTATATTGTTTTATATTTATGTTAATTATTTTACATATATCATATATTATTTTACAATATTATTTTACATTTTGTAGATAGAAATGTTTCTTAATTTTAGAAATTTTAATCGGCAAAAATATTCATATATCTTTCTTAGATTTATACTTGAATCCAATGAAAGCGGTCACTACGAGAAAAGAAAATATTATGGCAATATTTTTTATTAACCGCTTCTATATTTTACTCTTCATGTGAAAAGTTGTTTCCTAAATTGTGATTTTTATCTGAAAACTAGGTAATTGGCTGATAATCACTTCGATGTTACATTGAGTATCGAGATAAGTATTTGTTTAATTGATATCTATTTAATTAGTTCCTATAATGTGTTTATTTCTTAAATTTTTCGTTTAAATTATGTTAAAACTTTATAAAATAACAAATTTAAATTATTATATTGGTATTTAGATACATTTTAAAAATGGGTAACAAATAATTAATTTACAATCTTATAAAAAATAATTGTAATTCAGTGGAAAAAAGACAAAAAAATAGAATTAAAATTTACTTTATTGAATAATTTTCCTTCCATGAATTTCTGGGGGAGCATGATCTTGAATTACTTTTATTTCCACATTTACCATTAAATATCACTTTTCCATCTTGGGGTTTGAGAGTAGAAGTGATTGTTACATTAGAATTTATGCCCTCTTCAACTTTTTCATTAGAAAACTTTAGTAACTTTTGTTTTCAAAGTTTTTATTCAAACATGATAATGTGATGTCTTCTTATTTTTTATTTTAAGGGTAGAACACATTTTTTATTGTCATTGTGATTGGTTACACCCAGTTTCTCTTTTGTTTTCTTCTTTGCAGTTTCAGTCACAACCTCAAATATCGCAGGAAGATCATGTGTCATGTTGAAAAGACGCCTCTTGTGATTTTTCTCAAATCTAGAGCACACACCAAAATAGAATGCCACTACAAGTAACCATCCATCATTATGAATAGCTACCAAAGATATCAAATCATTTTCTTTCATTCCATACCTTTTAAAGTTAATTCACATAGATGGCGTAAGAAGCTCGGGTGGAACTTCTTCAACAGGTAGATTAACTTCCCATTTTTCACTTGGAAGGTCGTATAGATGCAAATTATTTTTGTGGATCACATTACTGGTAAAATTCCTCCTCGAACTTATTCGACACTATGCATTCAAGCCCCAGGCAACTTGAATAGGGATTGTTAATGACCTGACCCAATCCATTTTGTTCTCTGACTTACCATGTAGGTGCTTGTGCATGCATGAAATTTGCAGCCCACCAAGGCTCCCAATGCAACATTTAGCGGATGGGTGGATTTATTAAACCCCCAACAAACCATAAAACCTAATTCTTTCGGCTCAATCCCACACACATGATACCCTACCACTGAAATGACCTGAAACCAGAGATGCCATCGTGGGTGGCACACCCATCTACACATAGATGTGGTTGTCCAAATGAGGCTTCCAACCCACAAACAAATCCATCTCCGATTTTCAAAACCCGAAACCCTATTCCCAGTGGAGCTGTGTATACACTAGCCACATCGCTTCAGAAGAAGGTCATGAGTTTGGATCCATTGGCACTCACACCACATAGAGCCGGTTCGTTTTCTCCATAAGAAGCCACCAAATAAGTCATACACCTTGTTGCCAAGGGCACACGATTCTCACAATTATTTTCCCTCACCATTACCTAAAAGAAAAAAATGCAGATCTCAACCTCTAGCTCTTTATGGATGCCATTAACCCTAGATGGTGCTCTGCATTATGATATTTAAGAAAGTGCCCATATCGTAGCTATCACACAACAAATTGAATCGTAACTGACTAATATTCATTTTTAATTGGATGGCAGAGGTTACTTCAATCATCTAACACCTGAATCAAAGGTAAATAAAGGTACAAGTGGCACGGGAGGGGAGTTCTTCTGAGATGGAATACCTTATGGCATAAATATTTAGTTGTTCATGTGAAGTAATATAATTTTATATCAAGAAAAAATATTTTCAGTTTTCAGTATGAAGAAGATGTATAACTCTTATATTTTTTAGAATATTTCAACAAAGGAGTTCAATAACTTACTTGAATACCCACATTAATTTATTTTTGTAATTATCAACTTTCTTAGTGTGCTTGGGATAGCTCAATTTCGTATGGCAATGGGAATGAAGTCTCGCCGAACTAAAAGGCTTGGGTTCAAATCTTGTGCTATCCCCTCGCTCGGGGTGTGAAGTTGGACATGATGAAGATGTAGTCCTACCTAGCTTGCAAAAAATAATAAAAAATTATCAAATTTCTTTATATATTTAAAAATTATTTTAGGCTTCATTATAATAAAATATTGCAATCCCCAAAAAATAAGAAATAATTGGGAAAGTAAAAAAGATGATTACTTTCTAATATGCGTACCATTTAAATCTTTATATAAAGTTAAATTATGATATATGAAAAAAAATAATAGTAATAATAATAAATTCAAAATATATCATAAATCAACTATTTCAATATTAATCTGTATTTTAAAATATATTAAATAAAATTATTTTTAAGTTCTAAATGGAGGTGTCTATCAGGAGACTAGGGTTTCCCTAATCATCGATAGTTTTCTTACAAGCCCAAAGCATGCTCAAGCTTGTTTGGATGGTTTAATCGTAGGGATTATCATGCTTGTTGAGACTTTAAACCTGTAGCTTCTCTTGTTTTTGCTGTCGTCCATGTTTTCTCTACATTCTGTTCACAATGACATGGAGAAGGAAGCAACTTTCAAAGCCTCACTATAGTCTCAAAAACGTTAGGGACTTCTTCTCCCAAAAACAAAATTGTGAAGAAATTAGCTGAGACCCCTGTAATGGATCTCTCTCCTTAATATTTGTGCAAGAGAGCCTTGTCCCTCTTAAAAAATATGTTGGCTAGAAATTTCATGGGCTTTTGGCCAAATCTAGAAGCTCTTGAAACTTGGATCATAGAACAATGGTCCCTGAAGATTCAAGGACAAGTAACTTTGTTTGCAGTTGGAAGGGGATTCCATGTCCTTTTGTTTCTATACAAAAAGGAAAGATATTTTATTTTCATATTAGGTTTGTATTTCATTGGTTCCGTAGGCCTCTTCATCACTCCGTGGACTCTTGATTTCAATTTAGATTATGATATCACTAGATTTCTACTGTGGGTTCAGTTTTCACACCTCCTTGTTCATCTCTAAGGCCTGATGCACTGAACACAATGGAAACAATATGGGCCACTATCTAAATAAAGAATAAACAAAAGGAGGACACTTTTCTTGTGCTTGCATCTATGCTGACCCTAGAGACAAATCTTGGAGAATGGATCCATATCTTCGAATTGGACTATGAGCATATTTAGTTTAAATACATCATTTGTCATTGTTATAGGAACTTCACCAAAAAAATTCCCCTAGGAAAAGATATGAACAAGCCCCAACCCTTGTTTCTAAAGGGATGAGTTTCCAACCAACATAAAAGAAAATACAAAAATAACATAACAAGCTTATAGACCCAAATAATATGTTGCAGCATATTCAATCCCGAAACCTTCCTTCAACAAAAACTCTTTTAAGGCCCTTCAAGATCCTGAACAAGAAGAAGATACCCCTATGGAGGAATCCCCTAATGAGGATTAGGGAAATTCAAAAGTGTCAGTGGAAAAAGAATAGCAAGCCTCTTCATAGGTCATCCCTCTTGGTCCAAGCTCATATTTTGAGAAAACATTAGAGGAAATTTTAGCCTTAAAGCGACATCAATAAATTAATAAAAAATGCTATGTAGATAATTTTTTAATATTATGTTATTTTTATCTATGGCAATTAGAGCAGTTCATGCAAACTCATGCATGGGAGAAAACACTGGAAAAACCTTCTCGTCAAGTGCAATGTAAGCCCCTCTCAGGTAGGAAACCAAATAAAGAAAACGGAGAACGCAAAATAGATTCTAACTTGGCTTCAGGTTCCCAACTCTGTGCAAATTATCTACTCCAAAAGACCCACAAATAGCTCAGTGTACTATTTTTTCATTCTCTTATGCTTGGAATAAATAAGAATATATTATTGTAAACCTGAAGAAGGTCTCAGTTGTAATAGCTATGGAATTGTTGGGATGTGTATCCCATGAGTTTAGTTATTGTCTCAATGAAGGATCCCATAAAGAGATGGCAATGCATCGAATTACCCTCGTATTTGTTGTGACTAGGAAAAAATTTAATAAAATCACTTCTCATTTGTGTCTTTTATATATATATATATATAACAAAGTTACTTATAAAAGAAATTTAAAAATGTAAATTCTTATGGTTAAAACAATTTGATATTTTAATTATTTATAATTCTCACCATTTTTAGGTATTTTTTTCAATAAATTTTGTCTAAAATCGAACAAAGAATGCTTGGAATTTTAGGTTTTGATTGTGTTGTGTACACAATCCAAGTGTCCAAGAGATATTTGGAAGGGTTTAATCCATTTCAGTATTCAAAAATACACATGGTGTGTGTAGCATGTGTATTTTTTCGTTTTATAATTGTATATTTGAATGCATAAATATGTATAACGAGTATAGATCTATCTTAACAATTTGTTGAGTAAAACATCACTGAATTGTCACCCTTAAAGGAGAAAGAATTTCCTCAAATTTTAATATTTTTCAACCCACAATATATTTATAGTTAAAATAGATATACTTTAATTTTCACATGTCAATCTCATGTTAAGCATGAAAGGAATCATACATCTCCCTTATAGTAAATAATACTACATTCAAATGTTTTAACCATAATATCATTTTACTTTCTACTTCACTAACATTGAAATGATTTTTTGTTATTGATAGTTTTTCAAATGCCACATTTAAACTATATATTAAGATTTGCATGAATTACAAGGGTCTCTCAAACATAAGTATAAAGACACAATCACATTTTTTTAATTTTGAGTTCCATTTTCTTTTTATATACTTGTAAATTTGGTACATGATTAATTGACATTAATGGACATATTTTTTGGTTATTAATATCTTTTCAAATGCTATATGTGAACTCCATACGTATCTCCAAAATCACCTATAAGCCAAATAACAAATATCTTACTTTCAATCACCTAGCCTTACATTATTTAAGGTCCCATTTTACTATTTCTTTATGAGTAACATTGAATTATTTTTTATTAATAACTTTTTAAATGTAGTGTGAACTCCATGTTAATTACCTAAGAAGCTATACATTTCTCTCATATTGGGTTGCAAAAGGTTTTGTTTTTACACCTAATAAGTTTCTCACATTTAATCACTTATATATCAAATAGATTTTGAAATATTTATTTAATGGGAACAGATTAAAATGTCATACTATCTCATATATGTTAGTTATTAATGTTGTGCAACTGAAGATACAACTATTTCATAAAAGTCACAAATAAGTCACTTACAACATGTGTATTCCACTGGAATTTGAACTTCAAATCTCATGGTTTACACAATACTTTACAACAAAAGAATCCCTAATTAAAATTCCCATAATGATCTCTTTTTCTATTTTCAATTTAGATTTACAACATCAATTTTTTATATGTTTCTAATATTTTACATTAACCCTAAATAAATATTTATAATCAAAATATAACTCATACAAAATCTACATAAACTCATATTATATATATATATATATATATATATATATATATATATATATATATTCAGGAGGAAGTTTAAACTTGGAATCTCAACCAATCAGTATTAATCACCAATAAAACTACTAAAACTACCCTCGTGAGGAAATATATTATATATTTTCAATAAAATTTATATATTCAAGATAATAAAACAAAATAATAAAATAAATAACTTAATTTTTTATAATTTTTTATTTCCGCTTCAGGGTTTACTGATCTTTCGAAATCCGTTTAAATATCGGTCACTCCTGCATTAAAATATAAATAAGAAAAACAAAAATTTAAGTTTGAAATATTCAGTAGATTAGAACGTTGCCTCAGATTTGCCCGCTCGGTTTACGTTCACACTCTATGGATTAGAACGTTGCCTTAGTTTTGCCCGCTCGGTTTACCTTCACACTCTATTTTTCCTTTCTTGGTAATGTCCCTATAAACATGGAACACATGTGAAAACGACAATTTCAAATTGATAGGCGCACGTTTTCAAACCGAAGCATTACATCATCACAGCATTACATCATCACAGATGATCGTTTGATGACTTGCAGTTCGTTTGATGACGTGTCCTTGCGTGCATCTGAATACAAGAAGCGTCGATCTATTGACCTTTACGCCTCAAATTTATCAAAATATTATTGAATATCGCAAAGTTTAGGTATCGTTCGCTTTCCTCATGTGATAGTTAAAGATAGGATCCAATACAATAAGATGGAGTGACGCTTCCACCTCCAAGTTACAGATGTTAGATTTCAAGTTATAAAGGTTATAGGAATGTTTACAAGTTAGCAAAAGGTTAACATAAATCCTTAAAAGATATTGAAATAGGCCCATCCATATTAAATGTATGTGTTTTTTTTTAACTTAATGGTCTTATGAATATTAGTTGTAAGATATTGAAATATGCGTATCCATATTAAATGTATGTGTTTTTTTTTTTAACTTAATGGTCTCATGAATATTAGTTGTAATTTGTTGTTGAGTTTAAATTTTTTATTATGTAAAACGAAGATAGGTTTTCTCATGTGTTTTAGAATTTTTTATTTGAAGTTACAAAATTTATATGAATGTGTACAAATTAGCAATAATCAAATGATGTGAGAACTTTACTAATAAATTATATAGTTATTAAAGAGATATGGAATATTTATTTCCAAATAAAAAATTTCAATACTAAAATCAGCATCTAGATGTTTTATATAGCCACTCCCTCTCTCTTCTTACATTGTTTGTACAAAATTCAACATGTCTAAAAATTTTCTAATCATTAATTCACTAATATCTTTATTATTCATTCATCCACTTGTCCCTTCAAAAATAATTATAGTTTCTAAAAACATATATCATTATTTTTTCACTGGGTAATTTTTCAAATTTTTAAAGTTTCCCATTATCATTTTTCTTGATTATTTCAAAAAAACATTTTATTTTTAAATTAAAAAATGTAGCATAATATATTAAATTTATACTAATATGTATGGTTAATATCTAAATTCCATTTCAAATTACATAAAGGAATAAAATGCAATTTTACTCCAATGTCACTCTCATGAAATCCATGTAATTATCCTTGTAGGAATATTACTTTCATGAATTTATTTATTCATAATGTAATTTTGAATGGGATCCAAATAATGGATATATTTCTTAAAATATTTAATATGTATCAACAATACTATTGATACCAATATAATTAGTACCAATGGTGAGGTTATGGTCATCTTTTCAAGTAGACATTTTCATGGGAGGAAGAAAACCAATATAACATGGAAAATTTATTTATATTCCATTTACTAACATAAGAGGCTAGTGGTCATTGAGGTCTTAGGGATTGCAATTAGATATAACATGCTCCTTACTTATACTATGTGAGTTGCTTCATATGATCTTCCCTCATGGAAATGTGAAATTTATTTATCATATATCAACCTCTTCTTACAACAGTTACACATGTATAAGATCAATTAGCAATAATATATATATATATATATATATATATATATATATATATATATATATATATAGAGAGAGAGAGAGAGAGAGAGAGAGAGAGAGAGAGAGAGAGATTTATGTCATTCTTCCAACAAGTTCTGAATCATATTAGCATGTTAATAACTTCATATTCAAAATGATTAATAATGTCATATCCACAACTTCAGCATGTAACTTAACTCACTTTGCATTACATAGCGATGCAGTTCTTCATATCCACTTGAGAGGTCATTAATAGATTTGAATAAGAATATTACTGGAATTCTACAAATCATATATATCCACCATCAAACAAGTTACTTGTTCATACACCCAATCAAACTGTTTGACAAAATTAAGTAACCCTTGATATTTTCATGATTCACATATATCCATGACATGAAAAATTATTAGAGTGTATAATCCAAAAGAGTACCGAACATCAATCTAGTCAAAGCATATCAATTAGGAAAGTCGGGCAATCATCAAATCTAGAATGCACTCAATGATTATTCTAAATTATAGTGAAAAGAGAGGCATACATTGAAAAAAAATGATATTAACATTATCAACATACAATATTGATAATCTCATAATCTCATTATTTTAACAAAAATAACATGACATTATTAAAACATATATCTTGACCATTTTTAAAGAATCTTAAAGTTCAATTATTCCAAATTTAATTAAAAATAATATCTATGGGATAAAAATATGAATATGAATAATTGAAGGTGGGGTAGACATTAGGTATCTAGTCACTTTGACTGATTATTGGTGTCTAAATCAATGTTCGATAAGGAGGTCATTACCAAAGAAACTACTACCCCCTATCTTGGATAAGATCATTGGCCAATTCATTTCGAGATTTATTTTAAAGAAGCCCCATGTAACAAACCTTTTCGTTTTGAGAGATTTTGGCTTAAGCCACCTGAGTTTTTAGAGAAAGCTAGAGTATGGTGGGAGACAATTACAATACAAACAAAGAATAAGATGCATACCTTGTAGTTGAATCTTGAGGAATTGAAAGCAAATATTCAGTCATGGATGAAGGCGGAATTTGGTAGCACATTAAAGGAAAAACAATGGTTGGAATATTAGATGAAGGATATTCAGTAGCATACGATTATAGAAGGACACTATACTGATTTACTGATGAAGGAGGGGATCACAGTAAATAAGCTTGAAATGAGAATACAATAGGAAGAAACATTATTGCGACAAACTCTAGAGTTCAATGGTTGAAAGAGGGGGGAATAACTATAATTTTCTTTACAAATCTATGATCCAACATAGGCATGTGAGCTATGTTTTCTCGTTGACTGGAAATGATGGATAGAGAAATATACAACATTAGTAAATTGAGGATGAATCGATAGCTTGTTATAGGGATTTACTAACAAATCCTTCACACAATATAAAATTTGCTATCAATAATATTAGAACATGTACTCCAAAGAACATCAATAAGGAGTAGAAATCAGCTTTAATGTGATCACTTGGTTTCCAAGAAGTGGAGGAAGTAATTAGGGCTATCCCTCAAAACATATCACCTGATCTAGATGCCCATACTTCAATTTTTCCCAAAATTGGTTGGATTTGTTTGGACAAAGAGATTCGTGAGTTGGTGGAGGAATCTAGGATGTTTTAGTTTATGTGCGGTGGTTTGAATGTTACTTGTTTTACTCTAATTCATAAGGTTGGGAAATAATACGATCCTATTGGTTTTATACCCATTCCATTGTGCAATGTCATTTAAAAGGTGATTTCCATTGTTATTTTTAATCATTTGAAGCCATTGTTGAAAGTACATACTTCTTTAGAACAAACTCACTTTGTAGAGGGAAGACAAATTTCTAATGGAATTACAATAGTGCAAGAGATTATTCTATCTTTGAAAATTATGAAGAAATCAGTAATGATCATCATGATCGATTTGTCGAAGGTTTCCGATAGGATGAGCTAAGATTATTTATTGCAAGACCTAGATGCTTCTAATTTATCTTGGAAATGGATCTTCCAGGTGAGATATATTATATGGACTCCCTATTTATCTATATTTATTAATGGTTCCCCTTTTAGTACTTTAAACCCGTCACGTGGGCTCAAGAAAGGAGATCCCTTATCCCCCTTTTTATTCATCTTGGAAATGGGAGGACTAGGGAGATTCTTTAAAAAATCTTGTTCTAGAGGGATTCCTTGAGGGTAGCATTTATTTGATGAAGCCCTGCCTATGAAATAACAATAATTTGTTGATGATGTATGTCTATTTGGTAAACAAACCCTTAAAGAGGCGAAATAGTTTAGGTCCCTTCTCTAAATTTTTATGAAATCCTAAGGTATCCTTGTCAATTATCTCAGTGTGCCATACATTGAAATTCAAAGCACACTTCCTATTGGAAAAGTTTCCTTTTAAATCTCACCAACAATATTGAAAATTGGACATTTTGAGCTTCAAATTTTACACCGAGATTGGACCCCATGAAATCTAAGCTTCAGGTAATTCCCATTTATCAAATGTTGTTTTGTCTACACGTAAGTTTATTTTGAAGACTTTTATCTATAAATGGAGATATTTCCTTTGAAGGGGTGCAAATAAGGAAAATAAATAGTACTTGGTGGCATGGGAAGCTCTGATTCTACCAAGATTTGTTGAAGTTTTATGTTTCCGTTACTCGGAAACATTAAGTGTGGCATTATGGGTAAAATTATGGTGGTGGTGGTTGGCAGGTGGGATATATTTATGGAAGAAGATCTGGTTGCAAAATAACACTCCCCTCATGTAGCAAGAGGAAGATTAAGATATAATTTGATTGTTGATGGACCAAGTATATGGAGATAGGCTAAGGGAAATTAGAAGTTGGTGAGCAAACATGCTTTTTGGGAGATACATAAGGGATATTAAACCATGTTTTGGGAGGAAGCATGGAAATATTTACCATGAATTACTAAGAGAGAAGACATTAGCATTTGAAACTTTTTACGACTAACATAGGACCGGCGCGGGTTAGGGATTATTGGAAGGTGGAGATAGCTGATGAACTTTGGAGAGGTGGAAAGTTAAGAAACTCTAGCCCTTCTCATCTTAGGTATTTCCATGGGAATTATTTCAGCAAGAATTATTATAAATAAAAATACAATTCTCATGAGACAAAGATATATTGCACTAGGGTAATAGTCCTAAAAGAATGTTAAATATAAAGGAAGCTCATTCCTTTCTTATAGGCCATGAAAATCAAGAGAAAAACAATATTTGGAGCAACATCTATTCAGACATTCACTATCCAAAATTTTTTACTTACCTATGGTGGATTGTAAGGCACAAACTACTTACTTAGGAGTGGATTCAATAAAATGGTGTTGAAGGACCATCCTTTTGTACACTGTGTTCACGTGTTGAAGAAACTATAGAGAATATGCTTAGCTCATGTAAATTTCCAAAGGGAGTGTGGCCCATTCCTCCCTTCATTTTTGGTAATAATAATTAGAAGCAGGGCAATATAGTAGAATCATTAGTTCGATGGAATTGTTCTATGTTAAAAAACCATATAGTTAATAGGGATTGGATCCAAGTTACACGTTTTGTTCTTCGGAATTTGTGGAAGGAAAGGAATGCAAGAATTTTTAGGGATAAAAATAGTGTGGTTATAGTGTTAAATGATGTGATTATACAAAAAATTAGAGGAACCCTTCTTGTTGTCTGTTGGTCCATGGATGATTGGAAGGTAAACATTTTAGAGGTAGCAACCTTGAAGAGACTAAATCTGACTTAAAACATGAGAATTATTACAGATAAGCCTCCTCAAGACCTGACTCATTCATAGAATACTTATTTTTCCCCTCATTGTGCTCTTATCAAATGGACTTTTGATGGACCTTCTAAGGGTAACCATAGAATTTCCTATTCTAGAGGTGTATTTTCTGATTAGAACTCATCAACATGGAGAATATTTTCTCAGAGTTTTCGACCGAATAGTAAAAATATCGTAGACTTTTTATCTTATGGAGAGTCACACATTTAGGGAATAGAAGAAGGAACACAAATACAAAATGGGTTTTACAGTAACAAATAAATCTATTCTCAACTAACTTATTTTTTCTATTCAATTAACATGTAACATTATTTTATGAGATAGACTGGTCTCCATATTTTGAAAAAGTAATAAAGCCAAGTCACTTCATAGGAGTCAAAAACATTTTATTGAACCTATCATTTAATTCGAGAGGAGCACATGCATGAATTTGACACTTGAAAAAAGTATAACGGGGTGTCAACAAATTTCATGCAAGTGCACAAGGCATCGCCAGTTCGTTACCTGTGGGCATAAATCTAGTCATGTTAAGGGGTTGTGTGGCCTAGGTCTGGTGTGATCCCCTAGTGGAAAAAATCGTGCAAGAATATACACACTTACGTATTTAAGAGATAAGGACAAATTTTGAGAAGAAAACTCATAGACACAAGTAACTATTTTTTTTAGATATTCAAACGTTTCATCGTATTCAGAGGAATATCTAAACGTATCATCATATCGAGAGGAAGAAAATTCTACAACATAGTATGGGGGATATGTGTAATTCCTTCCTTGCTCAATCTTGCGTTTACATTTGTCCCTTTTAAAATAAAAATAAATTATTTTCTACATAAAAAAACAATGTAAACCAATAAAAAATAAAAATCAATATTCATATTTGGTTACTTTTAACTGAAAGCATTCTGAAACATCAATAATCATAATCTCACTTTATTTCTCGGTTATTGATATTACAATTGAGTCTTAGAAATATGCGTTAAAAATGTTTAACTCTCACTTTTGATTATAAATAAAATAGTTAATTGTTAATGTGAAGTAACATAATTTTATCTCAAAAAATATTTTATTTTCAATTTTGAGTGTGAGGACGATGTATAATTTTTAAATTTAAAGTTCAATAAATTACTTGAATATAATGTAAATTAATTTATTTTAATATCAACTCTCTTTATATATACAAAGAAATAAAATCATTTTAGTGTTGTTTATAATAAAATATTCCAATGCCAAAAATAAGAAATAATTAAGAAAAAAAATCAATTACTTTCTAATATGAGTAATAAGAAGGAAATGTGAAATTAATTTCATTATTTATATAAAATTAATATATGATATTTAAAAAATACTAATAAAAAAAATAATTTAATATAAAGTATAGATAAAGTATTTAAATGTTAATGTTATTAAAAATATATTAGTAACCAAAAAAATATTTTAATATGAACATTGTGATTCATCAATAAAATATTTCAATGCACATGTTAAGTAAAATGCTTTAAAATCCAATACATATATAAAATAAATTTAAAAATCCATCTTAATCACATATTGAGTAAGAGGCCAGCCAAATGTCATGAGGAGAAAATGATTCCTTAAATTTTGATCTTTTTCAACCCATGATAGATTTATAGTTTAAATCGATATGCTTTACTTTTCATGTGCCAATACCATGTTGAGCATGAAAAGAATTATACATCTCCCTTATAGTAAACAATACAACATTCAATTTTTTTAACCATAATACCTTTTTACTTTCTACTTCACTTAACATTGAAATAATCTTCTTGTTTTAATAGTTTTTCAAATGCCATTTATCATCTCCCTATTAAGAGTTGCATGAATTACACAACTCCCTCAAGGATAATTACAAATAACCTATCAACATAATAAGACCATATTGTTCTTCACTTTTTCATTTTATATACATGTAAATTGGGTACAAAATTATTTCACTGAAGTTGGGCATTGAAATATTTTATATATAGTTTATATGATTTTTATGGAAGGAATTACATATCTTTCTCATATAAGAATTTAATTTCCATGTATTTCCAAGCTAGAGAGAAGTCGATATTGATATTAAGTGACAGGTTTTTATTATTAATATATTTTCAAATGAAAATATGTGAACTCCATATAAAACATTGAACGACATACAGATGTCCAAAATCACCTATTCGGTTGAATAAGAAATCTCTTACTTTGGATTACTTTACATTACTTAAGGGGCGTTTAATATTTATTTATGAATTACATTGAATTTTATTTTATTAATAATATTTTAAAATGTTTTGTGTGAGTTCTATCTTAACCATCTAAGAAGCTACATATCTCCCTCATAATGGGTTGTAGAGGGTGTTTTTTTACACCTATTAAATTTCTAAGTTTTGATCATTCATATATAAAATGGATATTGAAATATTTATATAATGTGAACAAATTGAAATATCTGGTTTATTTATGTTTAATTTTTTTTTCTAAATTAATATATTTTTAAATACCACATTTCAAATTCACAAAAAATTACATATCTTTTTTTATCTCTATATATAATGTTGACACAAAATTATTTTATTTAAAATTTAAAAAATTACATGTCATAACAATGACGGGTGAAGGGGTGAAGAAAAGTAAAGACAAAAATCTAACATAAATAAAATATATAACAATTAAATATAAAAATAATTAAATTCCAAGAATTAAAAGGAGAAAAATAGAGTATTACAATACTCTATATAAAGCCCTCGAGGGTTAGCTCAAATGGTCGAGTTCCCGCTGATAGTACTCTCCGGTTTGAGAGGTCACGGGGTCAAATCTCCTCGACGCCCTCGGGGGTAGGCCTGATGGCCGTGCAGCTCTACGTGGACGTACGTGGACGTAGCGGCCACCTCCGGTGCCCCCGTGAACCACATCGAAAAAAAAAAAAAAAAAAAATACTCTATATAAAAGCAAAGACTATATAAAATATGTAATTATATTTAAGAAAGTGTTTTATGGAAACTTAGTTCCCGAAATGAGATATAAAATGAATAGCTAAATTTAATTTGTCTATCTAAATTACTAAAAATTGTTTTTATTTTCTTTAAAGATAATTAAAATAAGAAAATAATTATTTATTTATAAAATGTATAAAAGAGAATTGAATCATTCTTACTAAAAGGAAAAATTTATTTAGATATTTCAAAAGGTAAATTCATATGAGTAGTTATCAATTGTATATTAAGAAGTTAATACTATTACAGAATAAATTATTTATACCATTTCATATATATTACTTATTAAAATTGTGCAATTGAAAATACAACAATTTCGTAAAAGTCACAAATAGGTTGGTTAAAGCATATGTTTGATTGGAACACAGTTGGGGAAACTAAGTGTTTACCAAAGCACTCTAGTTAAGATTCTTTCAGTATCCTTACATTAATGTTGTCAAAAATATTTATAGGATTAGGAGTTTCAAGTGAGAAAACATTTGAAATAGCTTTTAACTTTTTCTATATAGGCTTTTTATTACCTTTTTCTATTTTAATTATTGCTTTTTAATTTCTACTTTTCTAATTTTTTTTTATTCTTTCTCTATTTTTTTCTTTTTTTCTTTTTTCAGATTGGTTTAATCCGCAAAGATTTAAACTTTGAATCTCATGATTTATCCCATAGTTACCAAATTGGGTAATATTTCCCAAAAAATACCTAAATTTTCCAATTCTGCTAGGTACCAAATTTACCAATTCAATCAAATACAGCTTCTGTATGAAGCATACTTATGGCATAGTCAAAGCTTTCTAGTAACTCACCTGCATTGTTGCCTCCAACCTTCACTATCCATTGTGATTCGTGCTGCAAACACATAATCTTCCTTTCCATAGAGTTAGTGGATCATTGGGACAATCATTCAGTCAGAACCAAATCAACTAGAGTAATGCCATTCATATTCCACCCAAATCAACTACAACAATGTATAAACATAACTTGATAAGTATTTAGAAACTGATCACTGACTTGAATAAGAAAAATAATACAATAGTACATATCCAATAAGCATTACTAAATGAGTGCAAGCTCGGAACCTCTATTCTACCTAAAGCAGACTGCCCTCTTTAAATTACTTCAATAGGTAGTAAATCCAGTCTATAAGTACTTTATACAATTAATCAAAAAGTTTGCAAGTTTCGAATTTTGACCTGCCCAACCATGGTGGAAATAATGCAGGGAAAGATACCAAGGAAAATCCAGGTTCTATAAGACGGTCACAGTGAAGGTTTCTCACCTAGGTTGTATAAGAGGGTCAGTTTCTCTCAGTAGATTTTATAAATTATGTTCATAAAAACAAAAACAAAAAATTCCTATATTGTAAAGACTATAAAATAGCATATTGCAATTGTCAACCAGTAGTTCATATATAAAAAAATAAAATAAAATAAATGGTTATTTTCATATCTAAACTAATAGAAAAACATGAAGTCACCTAAATGTTTGTAAATGGCATTTATATTTTCCAAATTTACACGGATATATTTAGATAATTAGATATAATTTTTTTTGTATTTGGAGATCATTTGAATCATATTTTTATTATCTTATATCTCAATTTTTACATTGACTTTTAGTTTTAAAATTTTGTGACTCTTATTATTAAATTTTATTTTTACATATTTCTTAGTGAAGGATATTAATAGATTTGATGCATTTTTCTCTTTATTATTTCTAAACTATTTTAAAGAGAGAGTTTATAACATCCTAAATAGGGGAAATTAATGTGGGAGATAAATAAACACAAATATCTCTGTTAGAAAATAGTTTAATAAATTTTCATTAAAAAATGTTCATTTAAATTTAAAAATTAAATTAAAAAAATATTTAAATATGTGTAAAATGTATATTCTTAAATTCTGTATTGAATTTTACACCGTTAAATTTTTCTAGTATCTAATAAAATGAATTCGAATTTAGTAACTGTGATTTATATAATATTTCACAACAAACACGGTGACCAATTATATATTTTCGATGAAACTGATATATTGAGATAGTAAAATAAATAGCTTTAATTTTTTTTTTCAACTCCGAATAAAAGTGGTCTTCTATTGCTTTCAAATAGATACGTTTAAATAACGATCATTCATACATTAAATTATGAATGAGAATAACAAAAAAAAATCGTAGATTAAAGCGTTGCCCGGTTCGTTCTTCATAATTTTCGGTTTCCTTTTCACACTATGTGCTTCATGTATAAAGATCAAAACAACAAACATGGTTAGCCAACAGCGGAGTTTCAAATTTGCTTCAATTACGTTTTGGAAAATTTCTGATCAATGAGACAAGCAAGCGGCCAAAGAAATCACGGACGACGTAGTGACAGAAATACGGATGTAGGTGCACGTTTTCACAGTGATACGAGGCATTTTCAAACCGAAGCATCCCTAATCTCAAAGCATTACATCATTATAGATATGCTACGTGGTGATCGTTGACGAGTTACTGTTCGCTAGCATGTCAGTTAAATCTGCATCTGAATACGAAAGCGTCGACCTTTTGACTTTTCAGCCTCCAACATTTCTCAACTTTGTCAAAAGATTATTGAATCTTGCAAACTTTTAGGTATTGTTCTTGCACTCTTTTAGGTATCGTTCGCTTTCCACGCTTTTCTCATGTGATAGAGTTAGCATCTAGATAGAATAAGAGGGAGTGAGGGTTCCTCCTCTTTCAAGTTACAAAGATTATATGAATTTGTACAAGTTAGATTTAAAAGATATTGAAATAAATTTATATATAGATTTTATGAATATTAGTTGTATATGCGTTGTTTTTAATTTAACTATAAGAATTTTATTTTTTCTATAAAGTGACTATAGGTTTTTCATGGTAGTGGTTTAGGGTTTTATTATCTCCATCTTAGTGAATGGAAGAGGAAGTGGGACTTTTTATTTGAAGTTACAAAGATTATATGAATGTGTAGAAATTAACAATAATCAAATGGTCCAAACATTTTATTAATGAATTATGTAGTTATTAAAGAGATATCAATATCCATTTTCAAATAATACTTAATAAAGATTTAATAAAATTAGGAGAAAATTCTTTACCATTTTATTTTGCAATTTTTTAGTAATAAAATAATCATCTAGATTTTTTATATGGCCACTCTCTCTCACTAGCTTTACATTATTTATAGAAAACACAACATGTCCACTTATGTAAAATTTCTAATTAAATAATATCATTATTATTCATCCATCCACATGTCCCTTACAAAAATAATTCTAATGTCTAAAGATGTATATTATTATTTATGCTATCAACAAATTTTCTATTATCATTTCTAACCTATGTTGCACGGGTTCCCGAACCGAGGGGTGGGGTTCTCAAACCCGTCACGGGTTCCCGTTCCCACGTTCTGGGTTGTGGAACGGGTACCTCTGAGAAGAACCCTGAAGAACCCAGTTCTTCTTCAAAGAACCCGAGACTTCGAAATCATAAACCGGGTTCTTTTGATACATTGGAAAGGATTGCAAAGTGTCAATGTAGATGTAATATTCCCAAGTCAAATATACTCAATTTTCTCTTAAAATTTATGTGTTTTTAATTGAGTTTCAATGAGTCTTAATTGAGGTATTTTATCAAATAGTTGAAGGAAAATTGTTGTAGACGTTGGTTTTATATTTTCTCTCAAGTGACATGGATAGGGGTCATTGCAACCATAATGGGAAAATGCTTCAAATAACTAGACAATTTATTTATAAACTGTTATGAAACCAACTCAAGAAAAGATAGAAAAGATAGATCAATGCCTTAGAATTCAGCCTCTTCGAGGGGGCAACCTCCTTTACATTACATAAATGAATAATTATTGGATGATACAAATGAAAGGACCTCATTTCTATATATAGAAGTCTAAGCGGTCATAACATAATCATAGCCGACATAACAATAATAATGTAAGGGCACAATAATAACAATAGTGGGCTTCTATGTGGCACAATAGTAACAATATGGGCACTACATGGGTACATCAATATAATAAGTGGGTTGTACTAATAACCCTAAGGGGTTACACTAGTAGTATAGGGGCCTAACATGCCCCTCTCCTTCAAAAAGCATTGTCCACAATGCTTGAGTAGTTCTTGATGCTTCTGTATAAAATTCTTGTCCTCCCTTGTGGAATCTTCAGCGGGTAAGTTCTTCCACTTGATGAGAAACTCTGAAATTGATCGATTTCGTAGCTGTCAGGTTCTTGTTTCTGTGACTGCTCCAGGTTCCAATATGAATTTTCCTTCCTCTTCAATTTCTGGCAATATTGTTTGAATTGGGATCTTTTGCAACTTTTGAATAAGTGGTCATACTTCTTCGTCCTTCTTCCATTCATCCCTTGCTTCGTTTATCCAATCTAGTTGGATAATAGAAATAGCACAAAACAATGCTTCCACATCCTCATCCTTGAAGAGTCTTCCCACTCGGTAAGGTTGCCATTTTTTAAGTGCATGTAGTATTGCCAACATTTCCTTCTCATAAATAACTTGCTTGAGATTTAGCAATAAAAATACCCAATCACCTACATCAATACATTTTTTACTACGATTTTGATCTACCTGTTGCTTCGTTTGATTTTGCACCAAAGTGGTGTTATCCTTTAAAAGTTGGAGAATTTCTTGTTGATGCTTGATGTGATCTTTCACTGCTTGAACCTTTTTCTTCTTGATATGTCCTTCTATCTCTAGAGTTTGAGGAGTGGCAATTTTTTCCAATCCTTTACAAGATATGGTCGGATTCATTTCTTGATGCTCGATGTGATCTTTCACTTCTTCAACATTTTTCTTCTTGATATGTCCTTCTATATTTATAGTTTGATGAGTGGTAATTTTGACCAATGAATTAAAATATATGGTTGGATTCATTTCTTCTTTCTCGATGTGATCTTTCACTTCTTGCACCTTTTTCTTCTTGATATGTCCTTCTATCTTGAGAGTTTGAGTAGTGGTAATTCTTGCCAATGCTTTACAAGATATGGTCTAATTCATTTCTTCTTTCCCTGGGTTGGGGTCCGGGCGTAGATCCTCTTCTTTTGACGTTTTTTTATCCTTTTCTTCCTCCTCCTCATATTCTATGTAAAATAATTTCTTCTCAGCACACCTATGACCTTTAGTGCATTTTCTATCACAATTGTAACGAAGCCCTTTTTCTCTTTTTTCTTCCAATTGTTGTGGTGTAACCCTTGTAGGTTGTGGAAGGCCAGGAGAAACAACACTTCCATCTTTATAGTTGTGAGGGGTATGCTTCCTGGTTTCCATAACTTTTCTTTCCACTATGTCACAAAGCCCTTTTACTCTTTCCAATTGTTGTGGTGTTGCTCTAAAGAAGGTGTTACTCTTTGTATCCTCATAATGTGCTATCATTTCCTCCGTGAAAATTGACCAAGTAACAAGTCATTTACGAGAACAAAGCCCTTCATACCATAAAAATTGATCAGGTTCTAAATATGAAGATGCAATACATAGCTTTTGTAACAATGGTACACCATGCAGATCAAAATATTGCTCCATCTGAAGTATCCAATTTACCAGATCCTTGCCATCAAACTTCCTCACCTTGATTTTTCTTGATTTTAGGAGCTCGATCTTGAAACGAATTTAACTCTGTACTTTCATATCTTTAAGTTCTGAAATTGTGGCTTGTAGTAGCCCTCTGTGTCCTCTTTCAAATGCCACAATCTGATCCAGATTGGATTCTCCAAGAAAGAGTTATGTGAAATCTCCCACAATGACTTGATTATAGACTAGTTCAGTAGAGCGAACTTTTACGATGTGCCACGAGTCACTGTTTCGACCTTTGGATCTACAAAATGCATACAAGAAACTACAGTCTGCCCTCTTTCTGTACCTTCTTACGAAATTTCAATCCGATCCCAGAAAGAAAGTTATGACAATTTTACCCAGGTCACCTATTTGGAATGTAATTCCAGAGTCTGCAAAAAGACCAACTTCCTCAGATCATATCTTCGCAAATATATCGCGAAAATCTCTGAAATTCAGACCTGAGGTTCAGTGCGATTTCTTCTCAAATGGTTTTTTTTTTGCAACTTCTGAAACGTCGCAGAAAAAAAGTTATAGCGAAAATGCCACAATGACCTATTTGAAGCAATGAAACCCTAGAATCCAAAGCTCTCATACCAAATGTTATGAAACCAGCTCAAGAAAAGATAGAAAAGATAGATCAACGCCATAGAATTCAGCCTCTTCGAGGGGGAAACCTCCTTTACATTACATAAATGAAAAATTCTTGGATGATACAAATGGAAAGACCTCCTTTCTATATATAGAAGTCTAAGGGGTCATAACATAATCATAGCCGACATAACAATAATAATGTAAGGGCACAATAATAACAATAGTGGGCTTCTATGGGGCAAAATAGTAACAATATGGGCACTACATGGGTACATCAATATAATAAGTGGGTTATATTAATAACCATAAGGGATTATACTAGTAGTATAGGGGCCTAACGTAAACTCAAAATTAGACTTTCACTGCTGTTACAACTTAAAATAATGAAAATTTCTGAGCATAAATAGCCATGTAATTAACTAGAAACCAATAGATGTAGTGAAGGTCAAAATGGTGGAACTTGGTAGCATTACAATAGTATATAAATGGAATATCAGCCTTTAAATAATAGATCTTTAGCCACTAAAATCAGTCTTCTACAACCGAGATGGATCAGCAATAAACATAGTTTGTTCTCTGAAAAATCGTTGTTTAACAAGGCAAAGTCTGATATTTTTTAAGAGAAAATTTCCCAAATTTTACAATGCCATTGCGAATGACACACTTGGAACATGCTCCATCTGATAATAATTTAAACTTGCTGATTGTTAGAGCTTCTGCAATTAACTTGATTTCTTGAGTAGGCAAGATGCTACAGGATTTGGCAAAAATCTTGAAATCTGGACAGTGAATAAAGATACATAAATTGGGCTCTATTATCTCTTGAAAGATGATATTCGATCAACCTTTAACTTCTAAAATCAATACAGTTAAATCATAAATATTTTAGTTTTCTTGTTTAAAGTTGAAAAATATACAAATTCATATACATTATAATTTATAATATATATATATATATATATATATATATATATATATATATATATATATATATATATATATATATTATAATATACCCCCGACGAACCCACGCACCTTATTTCAAAAAATGATGTACCCATCCTCGTCCCTGTCCCCGTACCCGTCCCGGAACCCACGTTTCCTAGCAACATAGTTTCTAACATTCTTGGTTATTTCTTTTTTTTGCTAAGGCAAGAGTGGATCCTTATCATTCAATTAAAAAGAGAAATAGTGTACAATCAACAACCTCAATGGTGGGGCACACCAAAAGGAAAATGTAAAACTTTTTAAGATGTACTTCTCAATAAAAACATTATCATTATAATAAGACTTGTCGTTGAATAGGTTTGGATTCTCGATTACAACAATGCAAAATTACAATTAACCAAATATCTCAATTTACAAATCAGTAAAACCTAAATTAACTAAATTCTAAATCTTAATTCTAACTTGAATTTAGTATTTTTACTTCAATTTATAGTAATTATGACTTAGTTTAAATATACTTAAATTAGTGCAAAAATACTAAACTTAAGTTAGAATTAAAGTTTAGAATTCATTAATTGGTAAATTGAGATATTTTGTTAATTGTAATTTTGCATTGTTGTGATGGAGAATCCAAACATATACAACTACAAGTTTTATTATAAGGATAATATTTTTATTGAGAAGTACATCTTAAAATGTCTTATATTTTCTGTATAAAGTGTATAAAGTATAGATAAATATATTTTAAAAGATAGTTGTTCTTAAAAGATAATTTAATATATTGCTTCAAAAAATATAAATATAAAAATGAATTTATTTTATTTACTTCATTATTTGATAATCATTTAAATTTACTATTAATATTTTTTTTATTAATATTAAATAAAATTATATAATACTTAAATTTATTTGTTAAAAGTGAATTTGAACCAAAAACTTTAATAAAAATGTAATCTAAATAAATACTTTTTATTTCTAAAATAGTTAACTATTTTCAATATATTTTAAATAAAAATAAAAATTTATGTTTTGAAACCATTTTCATAATATTCATAATTAATGAGTTATTTCAAATATAGGGTTTTAAAAATTTCACTCAATTATTAATTATTAACTCTTAACGAGTTTGATTGCATTGGTTTATGTATTAATTTTGTCTACACTACTCATAACTTACTCATAACTCTCTCCACATGAAACTTGGATCTAGTTATATTACCCAGTGCCCCTATCCCATAAACTTTTCTCCATACTTTGATCCAAATGGCTTGAGCGCCCCGCCATGAACACAGTGGAGTATTACAATAACAATTTGATTGCTCATTTTTTACGGCCATGACTCATGTTTGTCTTGTCAAGTAAACAACAACACTGGTGCTTCTTGCCTCTGCTCTTGCAAAAGTCAGGGCTTTCTTGTAGCATCCACCGGAGGATGGGGCTAACTTCCCACCCTCATCAGCATAGCCCCCCAGTCTGCTAACATTCGGTTCCATGGCACATATAACCCAAGGTTGGTCCCATATTTTCCACATCTGTCTCGCTAATCTCTCCTTTGTGACTGCTTTCGTCCGTATGGTATAAGGTTTAGACCATGGGTAAGGGCTAAGCTTCGATCCCTTGGTCGATTTTCCCACAGTCTCATGGGTAGTGTAGTGACCAAGGGCAAGGGGCTTAGCTCTGACTCCCTGCCCAAAGTTAAAACCCTTAAATTTTAAATAGGATTTCAATGTTATGGTTTATTAAGTAACACCCTTCGCGATGTAGTAGACTGCTATATTACTTGTTCAGATATCCCGCTATTTGAACCTAGTCGGGCCTCTGGCCAACCCATACCAAAATTTTATGCTGTGTCAGGATGCCATATGGTAGCCCATGGCTTAGCCATGTGGCATCATGTTATGAAGCCAGCTCACAAAAAGATAGAAAAGAGAGATCCACGCCTTAGAATTGAGCCTCTTCGAGGGGGCAACCTCCTTTACATTACATAAATGAACAATTCTTGGATGATACAAATGACAAAACCTCCTTTCTATATATAGGAGTCTAAGGAGTCACAATATAATCCAGCCGACCTAACAATAATAATATAAAGCCACAAAAATAACAATAGAGGGATTCTATGGGGCACAGAAATAACAATATGGGGGTAATAGGGGTACAACAATATAAATAAGGGTATAACTACAATAGTAATGGGGTAATCACTAGTATTATAGGGATCCAACAGGGGCACAACAATATAAATAAGGGTATAACTACAATAGTAATGGGGTAATCACTAGTATTATAGGTACCCAACATGCCCCTCTCCTTCGAAAAAGTGTTGTCCTCAATGCTTGAGCAGTTCTGGATACTTCTGCATAAAATTCTCATCCTCCCATGTGGAATCTTCAGCGGATAAGTTCTTCCACTTGATAAGATACTCTGAAATTGATCGATTTCGTAGCTGTCGAGTTCTTGTTTCTGTCACTGCTTCCGGTTCCAATATAATTTTTCCTCCCTCGTCAAGTTCCGGCAATATTGTTTGAACTGGGAGCTTGTCGCCTATAACCTCCTTCAAACATGAAACATGGAAAACTGGGTGCAATCGAGAAGCTGCAGGAAGCTCCAATTTGTATGCCATAGTACCAATCTTTTCCAACACCTTGTATGGACCATAGTACTTTGGTGATAATTTATTATCCTTCTTAGCTTGCTTTAGGGACATTTGCTTATATGGTTGTAGCCGTAGGAATACCCAATCACCTACATCAAAACTTCTTTCACTGCGATGTTGATCTTCTTGTTGTTTCATTCTATTTTGTGCCAACACGAGGTTATCCTTTAAGAGTTGGAGGACTTGTTGTTGATGTTCGATGTGATGTTCCACTGCCTGAACCTTAGAATTTTCTCTTAAATATGATGTGATTGATGGTGGTTGGTACCCATAAAGTGCCATAAATGGGGTCATTTTTGTTGCTGTATGGAAGGAAGTGTTATACCACCATTCAGCCAGAGGCAACCATTTGACCCATTGTGTATGTTTATCAGATATAAAGCAACGAAGATATCCTTCCAAACATTTGTTTACTATCTCAGTTTGCCCATCAGATTGAGGATGATAAGATGAGCTATGAGCTAACTGAGTACCAAGACAAGAAAATAATTCTGTCCAAAAATTTCCAGTGAAAATGGGATCTCTGTCACTTACAATAATCTTTGGGTTTCCATGTAGCTTTTGAACTGTTTCCATAAATGCAGTAGAAACTGTACTGGCTTTAAATGGATGTGATAATGCAGAAAAGTGTGCATACTTGGTAAGTCTGTCAACTACCACCATGATGACACTCTTTCCCTCAGACTTGGGTAAACCTGTGATAAAATCCATTGAAACCTCTTCCCAACGTTGGCTTGGAATGGATAAAGGTTGTAATAGACCCGGTGTCTTAATTGTTTCAACTTTATTTTGTTGGCAAACCAAACATTCCGCCACAAACTTTTGAATATCTGATTTAAGGCCATCCCAAAAAAATTCCTTCTTAACCCTGTGGTAAGTTTTTAAAAATCCTGAGTGCCCTCCTAAGGGAGAAGTGTGCAATTCCATAAGAATCTTTTGTTTTAGCTAGGAATTCTTACAGAGGTATAAGCGATCTTTGTACCATAACGAATCATTTTGCCAGCTAAATGTATCAGAAGTACTGGAATCTTGTTGTAGCTTTCGAATAAGTGCCCACACTTCTTCGTCATTCTTCCATTCCTCCTTTGCTTCGTTTATCCAATCTGGTTGGATAATAGAAATGGCACACAACAATGCTTCCATATCCTCATCCTTTCTTGAGAGTGCATCTGCCACCACATTTTGCTTCCCTTTTTTGTAGATGATTTCAAAGACATAACCCAACATCTTTGTGACCCACTTTTGTTGCTCTTCAGGGGATAATCTTTGTTCTAAAAAGTATTTAAGGCTATCATGATCCGTTTTTACCTTGAAGTGTCTTCCCATTAGGTAGGGTCGCCATTTCTTAAGTGCATGGAGTATTTCCAACATTTCCTTCTCATAAATAGCTTTGCTTAAAAACTTTCCCTTGATTGGACGATTTTCAAAAGTAATGGGTCTTTCATCTTGCATTAGAACAGCACCAATTCCATTTCCTGAAGCATCACATTCCACAATAAAGGTTTTTGTGAAGTCTGGTGTAGCTAAGACCGGTGCTTGGCACATTGCCTCTTTAAGATGTTTAAAGGCCTTTGTTGCCTCCGGAGTCCATGAAAATGAATCTTTCTTCAATAATGTTGTTAGAGGTGCTGCTATTCTCCCATAATTGTTAACGAACTTGCGATAATACCATGTCAACCCAAGAAATCCTCGCAAATGCTTTATGGATGTGGGGATTTTCCATTCCTTAATGGCTTTAATTTTGCTAGGGTCTACCTTAACTCCTTCATGAGATACAATATGACCCAAAGATTCCACCTCATGGACTCCAAAAAAACATTTGGATCTTTTGGCATATAATTGTTTCTCCTCCAATAGTTGTAGCACCCTGTGAAGGATAATATCTTGCTACAATTCTTCAAAGAATTCACGAGAGAAATCTTTTATTGAAGGAATATGAACATTATCTCCTTTATCCTCAATTAAAGGGGGCTCATATAATCTAAAATTCTTAACATTAACAATTGAATACATTTTCATATATGGAGGAAAATCCAACTGGAAGGCAGTATTAACAATATTTTCTAAAAGGTTGAAAGGTCCATACCTTATTGGTTTCAATTTTTTACCTTCTCCTTGAAGTCTCTCCTTGCTAACTTAATGCCAAACTTCATCTCCAACCTGAAAAATGTGGTCAACACGATGCTTATCATGCCTTTTCTTGTAATTGGCTTGACTCCTTTCCCAGTGTTCTTGAACCATCTAATGCACCAATTGAAATTGTTCAATTAATCTCTTGGCCTTATCAATATCACTATGTCTGTCAATAGCAACATCTTTCCCAAACATAAAATCTAAGGGTTATTTTGGTAAGTATCCAAAGCATGCCTTAAATGGAGATGTTTGAGTCCATGAATGCTTTGCCCAGTTGTAAGCATGTTGAATGTAGTGTAAGCGTTCATCCGAAAGATTAGGATCTTTGTTGCAATAACCACAAAGAAGATGTACTATTATTTTGTTCACCACTTATGCCTGACCATCAGTTTGTGGATGGAATGATGTGATATTTCTCAACTTGGTGTCCATGAGTCCCCATAATCTTGACCAAAATTTCTCGACAAATCGAGAATCTTGATAATTTGTGCAGTGTTTTCACTTGTAACCCACTTCTTACAAGGCATTAGAATACACATCTTTTTGAAACAATCCACCACAACATAAATATAATCATGATTTTTTTTAGACATAGGTAACCCTCCTAAAAAATCCTTAGAAACACTTTCCCAAGGACGGGAAGGAACTAGAAGTGCAGTATACAATCCTAACTTTCTATTGCTAGGCTTACTAGTAGCACATAAAGAACATCCTCTTACATGTCATGGGACACTTTAATTCATACGAGGCCAATAAAAATACCTTGGTAATTGTTCCACTGTATTTCCTACACCAAAATGGCCAGTAGAAAGAGAAGTATGTGCTTCCCTTATGATGTTGTCTTTTTCACCCTATGGAATGCATAGCTTACAAAGATGATACAATAGTTTACCATGAACATGGTAATCTAATTCCTCTACTTAGTTTCCTTGACACAAAGTTGCATATACATCTTTAAAATAGTCATCTAAAGCATACTCTTCAATATAGCTCTCATGCATGATAGAATTATGCTTAAGAATAACTGATGCACGAACAATTGGTCTAGATAGCATCTTAGCAACATTGTTATAGATACCTTTTTTATACAGTATTATCAAGTGGAATTGTTGTAAGTAATCCATCCATCTGAAATGACTCACTTATTGTAGCTTGGTTTGTGATTGCAAGTATTGCAATGGTTGATGGTCAACGTGAATTATAGTTTCCTTTCCCATCAAATAGTGTTTCAATTTTTTCACACTTTGCACCAAAGCATACAATTCTTTGTCATATCTAGGTTAGTTAATTACTGCACACTTAAAAGTTTCAGAATGGTAGCAAATGGGCTTACCATGTTGCATGAAGACCACTCCCATGGCATAGTCACTTGCATTTGTATGTATCTCAGATGGATGTCTTAAATCAAGAAGTGCAAGTATTGGTGTTGTATTGATTCTCTCTTTAAATCCATGGAAGGCCTTTTGTTGCTTGGCTCTGCACTGAAAAAATTGTTTCACACTTGTCAAGGCATGTAATGGAGCTGCAATTGATGAGAAGTTAGAAATGCACTTTCTCCAATATTGGGTTCCTCCCAAAAGGATCCTAACTTCTGTTACATTATTGGGTTTAGGCCAATCCATAATGACTCTGACCTTTGAGGGATCTATCTTCAATTCACCCCCTCCAACAAGATGTCCCACATACACTAATGAGGTTTTTCCCAATTCACATATAGACATATTTAAAAATAAGCTTTCTTTCTTTAAGACACCTAAGACTTACCTAACATGCTTGACATGCTATATATGAGTCTTGTTGCAAATCAATATGTCATCTAAGTAGACTATCACAAATTCATCAAGAAAAAGTCCTAGGGCATAACTCATAACTCTCATGAATGTTGAAGGAGAATTACAAAGCCCAAACTACATAACCAACCATTCAAACAAACCTTGTTTGTTTTGAAATTTGTCTTCCATATGTCTCCTTCAGCAATCCTAATCTGATGATAGCCACTTCTCAAATACAAATTAGTGAAATAAACATTATCTTTCAACTTATCAAGTAAATCATTAATTTGAGGAAGAGGGCAACAATTCTTTACTGTGATCTTGTTCAAGGCTATGAATTCCACACACATATGCCATGTACCATATTTCTTTGGTAGTAAAACAATTGGTGGAATGCATGGCTATGCGCTTGGTCTCATGATGCCTTTATCAAGCAACCCTTGGATTTGTTTCTTGATTTTTGCATTCTCCATTACTAGTATCCTGTACATGCCAATGTTTGGAAGCGGAAAATATTTCTACAATTGGATATGATGTTGGATTCCTCTTTTAGGACGCAATCCTTTAGGTTCCTTAAACATCTTATCATAGGTGTTAACAACCTCAATCAAATCAGATTTTTAATCTTGCATCATATCCTTAGAAGGCTTGATTTTCAAAATTCTCTTTGGGTTTGATCATCAAGACTACAAAATTCTTTTGAACATTAAAAAGCCTCTTCATTTTTCCAGAATTCACAAGTGATATATTCAACTTCTTTCTATGTGCTCCAGCAAAGTACTCAATCCAATTTTTAAACAAGTGATATTTGTTCTCATGTCGATGAAATATGGCTCTCCTATCATATAGATATGGACTTCCCAAAACAATACCACAAATGTCAAGTGGAAATACATCAATATCTACCTCATCTATAAAGTTTGTAGTGATGGAAAGTTTTAGTTCACATATTTTTGTCACGTGCAATTTTTCATTGTCACATATCCAACCTAAAGGATAAGGTTTTGGATGAGGAATGGTTTCGAAGTTTAATTTTTTACCAATGTCTTCTAAAATAATATTTTCTTGTGATCCACTATCAAACAACATATCTATCATGCTATGTTTTAAAATATCTCTAATGTGGAAAAACTCTATTCTTTCTTTTTCATGTTGAGTTTCATTAAGGTTACTAGATGAACTATTACTCACAATAAAGTCCTTACCTTTAAATCCCATGGTTGTGACCTTTGTTTCATCCTTGGAATGGGATTCTAAATCATGTTGTGTAGATGAAGTATTCTTTAGTTTCCCTTTGTTGTTAAACTTCTAATATCTCATAGCAGGATGAAGTTTCTAACAATGATATTCATCATGGCCTTCTTTTGAAAAAATATTTACATGTCATTTTTTTCTCCATCCCTCTTGACTGAAGAATTCTTATTCCCTTTTTATTTGAGTTTCCCCTTTCCTTTGTCTCCACTCTTGAACGGATTTTTGCTTTCCTCTTCGGGAACATTCTTTCCTCTTGCTTCTAAATGAGTTTCTTGTACACAAACTTCATTTAGTTTTGTAGGATTAAACATGAGAATTGTGTGTCTCAGATAACTATGTAAGCCTTCAATGTTTCTGAGTAGAGTTCCTTTAGAGGATAAATCAATACCCAAAATTAAAGATCTTTTCCTAAATTATTGAGTATAAATTCACACATTTTTACCCTTAGCTTGCCTAAAATTTTTCAATCCATTATAGCTTTTTGCTTGTATGCCAATAGATAAAATTTTCTTCTTATTGCAACATAAAAATCATTCCAAGAGGATAAAACCTTACCACTTTTCTTCATGTCCTCTTGAGTTTTGGCGTCCCACCAAATGAGTGTTGTGCTTTCCAACCTAAGAGAAGCAAGCTTGATTTTGGTTTCATCATCCTTAATTCTTTTTAATGTGAAATACACTTCAATATGACAAAGCCAATTATCTAATTTCTCAGCATTTACCTGTCCATTGTAAATAAGCAATTCAATCTTTATGTCAATATTTAACAAAAGAGTTTTACCATGTCCCTTTGGAGAATTTGGAGGTGGTTTTGAATGGGTAGAAGTAGAAGAAGATGAGGATGAGCATGAGGATGGAGGTTAAGGTAGTGGCTTATCACCATTTCCCCCATTCCCTTTTGGAGGTTTGTATCATTTTTCTCCAACGCCTTTTGGAATTATTGAGCTCTCTCTTTGCAACCTTAAGTTACTCTCCTCATAAAGAACTTTCACCATTTTAGACATTTCAAAGAAATATTTTATCAAATTTCTCTCATCTTCGTACATCCCTTCGTGATCTTCTTCATGTGCCATGATTAGTGAAGCTTGAGATATGTGTGTTCTCCTTGAAACAATTTGAGACCTTGACTCCACAAGCTCTCCTTCCCCTCTTTGGAGCTTCAACCTTGTAAGCATCATAAAACACTTTCACATAAAATCAAACCTTCAAAATAACCTTGAGCTCTGATACCAAACTGATATGCTATACAAAATTGAAGGTGATAGGAAAATTTGTAAGTAAAATTTTATGTCTTTTAGGCAATGGATCACTTTGCAAAAGCACATAAATTAATGGTTTTAAAACTCATTTAATAGCATAAAAGCATAGACAAATATACCATATAAGAAACACAAAACAATAAAATGATAAAGGAGTTCACCCCTCCTTGTCCAACTTCCAATGTTGAGCCTCTTTCATTAAGTGTGCAATTTTCGATTTATATGGATTTGCAATGCTCAGAATGTAAAAAATATGTCTCTAATGGCTTGAGAAGACTAAAAGAACCCTAGATAGCCTCTTGTTGGGTACATTTGGCTAAAAACAGAAGAAGTTATGCTCTACAGAATTTTTTCTGTTAAATCCTCTACAAACTGTACTGTTTTGCTAGTTGTTCTGTGAATTCTCCCATTCCAAGGCTTGTCGAGCACCAATTTCACCCAACACTGGTCAAATTCCTATTGGTCCAAGAGTAATTTGTTGCTTCTTTTAAATGTGGAATAATACCTATCGGTGAAAATTTTGGGCCACATGCGGCCATGCTTCTCACAGATGTGGCTAACTGCCCTCCCCCGTGGGCAAAGCCCCCGGTCTATTGGCATTTAGTTCAATGGCACATATAACCTGAGGCTAGCCCCCATATTCTTTGCACCAGTCCTGCCAAATTCTTCGTTGCGCCTACCTTCAGTCGTATGGTACAAGGTTTTGACCATATCATATTTTCATTAGGTACCTTGTGTTTGAGGCTCGACTTATGATTACTTTCAGAAATGGTCATATAACCATTAGTGGTCTTTGTGCCTGGTATGGGTTTGAATAACTACTTAACCATCTGATATTTTTGAGATGGCATAAGAATTTGCAAATTTTTACAGCTTGTACTCTAGCAAGTAAAAGTTGTTTATCATAACTCCCCTCGATTCTTGTATTTCCTTACTCATTTCGCCTTATTTTGTTTCTTCATGGTACTAAACATAAATTGTATCATGTTTTCCCAAGTAACACTCATGGGGTTTTCGAGGAATGAAGTTTAATAGTTAGATTGGTTTGAAGTTTTATTATTTTCAACACTTTTACTCCAGCGTCACACCACACAGATCAACATTCTTTTGAACCTACCTATCCTTTGTGGCATGCTCAGTGCACCCTATATGGAAGTCAATAGGGTTCTCAGAGCTTCTTTTATAATTTCTTTAATTTGTCTTCTTTGTTTAAGTTTGAGCCTATTATGGTTTGACTTATTGTCTTTTTAGAACACTTATAATTGAACTTATTGGTGTATACTTTCTATAATATTTTGTATTTTATTGAATGTAAATAAAATGGTATTTAGCACATTTCTATTGGTGTTATGGTTTTCTTTCTTAATATCGAAAGTCTCTATGTGCTTGAGATAGCGCTCTTGTATATATCATTTTTTATTTATGATCACAACATAATCTCTGTGTAGCCATATGTGTACTAGTCAGAATTTGATTATGAATATCTTGTATAGACTAGCTTCTATTCTAAGTTAACCTTGATGATAAAAATTTTTGACTATGACCTTATTATGTATGTCTATAAAGATTTATATGCATTTTTAAGCATTTGATATTTGTGTATAAGCTATATTGAATTTTTTCTTTGTCATGTTCACTATATGCCATACTAAGTTAATATAGATTCCTCTTATATAATTTTTGGGCTTCTTTTCAAAATTAGAGATCTATCCACTCTATAATGGTAGATACAAGTCACCATCCTTAATCTTTTATAATAGTAGATTGGAAATATTATTCCAACTGAATTATTCCATTTATCTTTTTAATCACCAGTTAATAAGGATTCAAGACATCCAATATAATTAATTTTACCATAATCATATAAGTTGTAATATTAATAAAAAATTTATTGTGTATATTAAGTACAATTTTAAGGGAATTCTATACATATAAAAAAACATAACTTGTCTTTTAATTTATTTCTAGCTAGACTTACAAATAGAAACTTAGTATACATTAAAAATTATTAATGATCATATTAATTCCCAGATTTCTTCCTATAAGGAGAACAACTCCATCTTGTATACCTCTACTTTACTCTTTTTTATTGAGAATAAGTCCAACTTAGCCTAAATTGATGAAATAAATTTCTTTTGCTATATCTTAATTGTTTTTTTGGTATATTCACATTTTTAGAATTCAGATCATGGGCTTAATCATGGGATAAGAATACACTAGAATTTTCAATAACTATGACAATCTCCTTTAATAAAAAGGAGAAACTTTTCGACTTCTGTCATGGATGTCACGAGAATTTCATAAAATATTTCCATGCAATGATATTTAATATTAAATAAATCTACTAGAGAAATTCATTGTGTTCATGTATTTTAATATATTTATACTTAGATCGAAACTTAGTTCAGATTTCTCTTATCGCTAGCAATTCTTTTTTTATTATTTATTCCACATGCATTCATATAGAGTTAATAACCAAAGGACAAAAATCTAAATGAAACATACAATTTTGCATGCATATCTTATCACATGAAATATGAATAAAATCCTGCATCATTTCCGTTATTATGTCGAAACATATAATTAAACAATGAAATATCAAAATTAAAATTAATGAAAAATTTCATCTACCCTTTACCATTTGAGGAATATTTACGAACAGAGC
Source organism: Pinus tabuliformis (assembly GCA_031772625.1). Lineage (NCBI taxonomy): Eukaryota > Viridiplantae > Streptophyta > Pinopsida > Pinales > Pinaceae > Pinus > Pinus tabuliformis. The sequence goes on along the minus strand of CM062815.1, from coordinate 437,021,783 downwards.
ACGTTTCACCCAACCATGAATTGCTTCTACCAATTACCTCCGAGCTAAGATCTTTTTCATTCAAGAATCAACAAATTCTTTGATTTCTAAGTGGTTTATTTTATAGATTTCTTCCCAACATATTTTTATGAGTGTCATGCTTTAAGCTATGTCTGTCTTTTGCATAGGTCTTTTTGTTTTAGTTGGTCGAAAAAGATTCTTATGTTTTTCTCTAAAGTATGACTTTCTCTTCCATTGTCTTTTATTCTACTACCCCACTTAGCATTTCTCGCCAACTAAGTGATTAACATAATATTTCTCTCCCATTATGTTAATGTATTTAACAAGTTTCTCCTAGCGATTTTTAGGAAAGTTTTATGGAAGGTCCACCATGTGGAATTTAACCACTTTTCAACCTTTTCCATAAGTTGACAAGAAGTATTTAATACTTTAGTGCTCTTTCATAAATATTCACAAGAAATATCATTTATTAATTAAATAAAAAAATATAATTACATCATCACCTAGTTTCCATTCCAGCTTCCATAGCCATTAAGTCCACAATAATTTAAAAGTCTAAAAATAGCCATGTTTGAAAACTTAATACATATGAGGTTACATAAAATGACATAACACATTTCTTTCAAGGGTGCTAGCTCAATGGAAGAGCACTTTTCTTGCATGTATAAGGTTGGTGGTTCTATTCCATCATGCCCTATCATGAATTAATCATTGAACAAGAAAAAAGATTCACATTTTATATTATGTTTTTAAAGAGAATATTTTGTTGTCTCTAGAGAAAAAAATAACTAGTATTAAAGACATGCATTATCTATAGAGACAATGTGTTTTTAATCATCAACATAGACTCCTAAAAGAGACAAAAAATGAATTTTCTCTTAAGAGACAATAATATTTGTGTTCGATATGGTCTTTATAGAGACAATGTTTTGAGACAATAATTTGATACACTGACGTAAAGACAATATTTAAGATAATTTATGAGTTTTTTTTGTCTCAAGTTAAGACAATTTACTTAAATATTTTCTTCAAACCCCCTTTATGTAGTAGTTTTTTGAGAGAAAGAGAGACAAGGTATGGCCTTTACTACAATAACTCAAGTTAAATATTTTAATTGTCAATAATTCCAACTGTCATTTCCATATGATCGAGATGAAAAGATGGTCAAACTAACAAGTGTGACAATAAGAACAGTATAAGAACATAGTTTAAGATTGATCACAATGAAAACTATTTGTAAATGACTACATTCTTATTATTCATATTTTCTATCATTGAATAATGTTAGATTGTCACTTTGCATTCAAAACTTTTATTTCATCATTTATTATCATTCAAGTTTATATCAGTCTCTATCATCTCAACAAACTGAGGTAACTGAGAAAATTTAAAATTAATGACCAGATTAATCTTAGATGTATTTAGTATATTTAAAATGATAAAAATAACTAGATGTTCAACAAATTTGTGTAACTGCACATGACTGAAACTAGTCTAGATCCATCTTAACCCTGGATCTACCAAGTGCCGAGAGGGATCAAATCTCTGAAGGTGCTAACCATTTTTATAGTGAAAAGCATACAAAAAATTGCACCTCCAAGAATTGTATCTCTCTAAGGACTTGATAGATGATGGTTAAGATGAAAAGCTCTCTCTCTCTCTCTCTCTCTCTCTCTCTCTCTCTCTCTCTCTCTCTATATATATATATATATATATATATATATATATATATATATATATATATCATTTTTGAACTATTTTTTTGAATGCATAAATGATTAAACCTCTTGAAAATCCATTGAATACAAGGAATAAAATGGCTTAAATATTTAATTCCAATAAATATTTTCTCCATTCAAAATTAACTCTTAATAAAAAGATCAAAATGTAAAACAATGATACTTGAAATGTTATAACGATAAAAATTTAATTTTTCAAGTACTTTGTATAATATATAGGCTTCCTTCCTCGGATTCGGGTGACAAGACAGAAGGGACGCGTGTTTAAGGAGGGACACATGCATTCCATGTGTTGCCTCAAGGATCAAGCATGCAAGCTGATATGTAGTTGGCCGCCAAGGAATAAAAGAATGGGAGTTCTTTAGAAGCAATTCAATGCTCTGTCCGGCTCACTGGTTCGAATGAAGCAAGCAGTAATGGCGGACGGGATTCGAGATGGCGGTGGGGAGGTTAAAAGAGGTGGTGGGTCGGCTGTCCATGCGTCGGTTCACACTCAGTTCATGGTTCTCGGTGTTCAGGCTCTTGCCTAGTTTATGGTTCTTCAAGAAACATCTCTTGCTATCAAGGCCATTGCCCTGACTGTTGGGGGCCGTCTTAAGTCTGAACGGTTATTCTATTCCACGTTGCTCCATACCCCTGGTGTTCCTGCAAATATGGTAAGGCCTCGACAGCGATTGCTCAGTCGTCGAGGTTCTGCCCGGGGTGGGTCTTCGCGTCCTCAAGTTAATGCATCCCAATCCTACTGTTTCCATTGCCATTGTCATCGAATCTCGGAGGCCAACCCCCTTCAAACTAGCCAATTTTTGGACTCAAGCGCTCCTGATTCTGACCCGGCTCCCACGCCTGCCTTCGGTTCTGCCATTTTCAACTTTAGCAGCTCTCTGAATAAACCCCAAATCAGTGCCCATGTATCGGTTCTCTTCCTCACTCTCCGGATGGCGGTGATGTTCAATACAGTAAGGGGAAGCAACCTGGTGGCAGCTCAGAGGACGTCATGGAGAAGCCTGCGGATGCTACAGAAAACGCATCCAATCTTCCTCAGACTCAGGAGGTGTCGACTAGCAAAGGGGACAATGTCAACATGGATTCCTTTCCCATTGCAGAGGAAATTGAGAAGTATGGATGGTGTCGAGTGGTCGAGGAGGAGTCGGACGAATAGTCGCCCATCTGTTCGGAATCCTGACCTCCATCGCTGCTCAGGTCTTGTTTTGGTTTTACTGTTTATGTTACGTTGGCTCAGAGTTTGTTTATGTTATGTCTGCTGAAGTTATGCTGGTGCCCCTGGGAGGGATGAACTGTTTTGGTCCGGCGCCCCTGCGAGGGTTGTTTAGTTTTGGTTTGGTGCCCCTACAAGGGTTGTTCTTCTCTTTTTTGGTATGGCGCCCCTGCGAGGGTTGTTTTTCTCAGATGTGATGCCCCTGCGAGGGCTGTTCTTTTTGGTCACTCCTACCCCAAAGTGACACAATTGGCCTCTGGTAAAATGACACTGTAAATGTAACTGTTTTTCTTGATACTATAAATAATAGATTAGTTTTAACGAGAAAAAAAAATAAAAATAAAATATATATATATATATATAGGCTTCCTTATTATTATTATAAACCATACATAATATGTAAATTCTTGACATTCAAATAATGTAGTTCATATGAGAATTGAGATATTTTATTTATGGATTATGTTGTCTACATTAAAGTTTTATTTTTCTATTAATATATTGTAAAATATCTTTCAATATTAGTTAATTTCATCAATTGAAATATTTTATTTATGATGCACATTGAATTTTTTAATTAATATTAACATTTTTAAAATGTCACATATTAATTTTATAATAATAATTGAATTAATTATAAATCTTACTTTTATGAACTTTATAAGGAATTGAATCTTTTTACTTTCAGCTACTTATTCTTTTTGTGTATTTAAATATTTTATTAGGATTCATATATATAGATATATGTTTATGTTTTTTCTAAAGTTTATATTAAAATTAAATAACTAACATAAATATTAAAATGGTTTATTTACCCATCTAATAGAAACATAAAAATATAAATAATATCAATTTCACTTATTGTTTTTTTTAATTACTTTAAATTAATTTTAATGATTGGTATAAAATTATCTTATTTATTATGGACATAGAAATATTTTATTTATAAGTGAGAGAGAGTGAAATATGTTTATCATGTCTCCTTTGTACCAATAAAGCAAGCACAATCAGAGTGGGACTATGTTTTGTAATACTTTTAAGTAAAAGTAACTAACTATGTATATTTCTTTTCTATTTTGATTATAGTAAACATTATTTTTTAATTTAAAGAATATGCTATTTCTATTTTAAAAGGCACATGTGGTAGCTCTACATTGAGCATTGATGAAATTACGCATTGCACTCATATTAGGCTATGGAAAAGCTTTAAATCCATCTTAACAAGAGATCTAGCAAGAGCCTAGGGGGATCAAATCTCTTGAAGTGCAAGCCTTTTATAGTGAAAAACTTAAAAAACTTGCACCTGAAACGATTACATTCCTACGGAGACTTGATAGATGTTGGTTAAGATGAATTTCTGAGTGTATGTGTGTGTGTCTCTCTCTCTCTCTCTCTCTCTCTCTCTCTCTCTCTCTCTCTCTCTCTCTCTATATATATATATATATATGTGTGTGTGTGTGTGTGTGTGTGTGTGTTAAATTGCATTTTTGAATGCATAAATAATTCAATCTATTGAGAATCCCTTGAATACATGGAATAAAATAGCTTAAACATGTAATTCCAACAAATATTTGCTCCATTACAAATTCACCCCTAATAAAATGGTCAAAATCTAAAATAATAATTCTTGAAATGCTATAAAATTAAGAATTTAATTTTTCAATTTCCTAATATAATATAAAGACATTTTATTATTAGTATTATTATTATTATAAACAATATATAATAAGTAAATTGTTGAAAATGAAATAGTTTAGTTAATATGAGCACCAACATATTTTATTTGTGGATTACATTGTTGACATCAAGGATTTTTTTTATTAATATATTTTTCAATATTGCTTGATTTTATATATTGAAATATTTTATTTATGATGCACATTGAATTTTTTAATTACTATTAATATTTTTAAATGTGACATATTAATTTTATATTAGGAATGGAATTAATTACACATCTACCTATTATCATTGTTGTATGGAAGGAATTGAGTCTTTTTACTTTCAATTACTTCTTCTCTTTACAAATTAAAATCTTTTATTGTTGTTCATATATATACATATTTGTTTATGTTTTTTCTAAAGTTGATATTAAAATAAATCAATTAACATGAGTATTAAAATGGTTATTTACACATCTAAATGAAATATGAAAATATAAATAATATAAACATTATTTGCTTTTTGTTTTAATTACTTTAAAAGATTTTAAAAGTTGATATAAAATTATCTTATTTTTAATTGAGAGCGAGAGTGAAATATTTTTACCATATCTCCTTTTTATTGTGTTGTAATATCAACAACCATAAAGAAATGACAATTAGTGTGTGACTACGTTTCATAATACTTTTAAGTGTAAATAACCAAATATGTATATTTGTTTTTTATTTTGATTATATTCGACATCATTTTTAATTTAAAAATATTTCATTTTTATTTTAAAAAATACTGATGTCAACTCCTCGTTGAGCATGAATGGAATTACACATCGCCCTCATACTAGGTTATAGAATGAGCCTCTGAGCTCAATAATCTTAATATTTTATTCATAATGACATGATATGTTCTTCATATTTATTATGAATGTTCATGTATGTTCATCTAACAAGTCATTGGAATGAGGTTTTTATTACTCAAATTTTACTCTTTTTCATCCCTTTACTCTATCATCATGGTTGTTGTCACTGTGACCCAACATCATCTCCTACCATTGGAGAAAACAATACCATTTTCGAGCTAGATGAGAAAGGATCATATAGAGTGAGCTACAATGCATAAATGGATATATGAGCTAACCTTGTTTTGGTGAGTGAAAAGGATCATATAGAGTGAACTACAATGAATGAATGGATATATGAGCTAACCTTGTTTTGGTGAGTGAAATAATTTTTGGAAACAATGATATGGGTAGGTGAATTGATTGTGTCAATGAGCCATATTCGTAGTTAGACATAGATCAATGGTCCACCCATATCTTCCTCCCTGTGGAAATGGAAATCCCATCTCAATGATTTAATTTTCTGGAGCCACTATTCAGAGGAAAGGTATTTACCATAACGTTGTGTAGACATTTACACTCATGAATGTGGATTCCATGAATGATGATGTTTGTCACATTTTTTATGGTGACACATGCATCATTAGCAATGTGGATGTTGGGTACTCATCCATTGATTGTTTTGAAGTTGTTAATAATGAGCTCTTCCTTTAGTTGGATGACCATGTTATTCTAGAAGATTATCCAGAGCAGCTTTGTCTAAATGATTACATCACATAGTGTGCCATTGGATGGATTGAAGACATTATCATTAGCATCAGTAAATACATAAAACTTTACCTTTTTAACTCTAATGGAAGTGTGTGATTTACTTAATCTTAAACTCTTTTTGCTCCAATGCTTAGATATTTCGAGCCACTATTCAAAGAAAATGTATTTACCATGGAAGGAGGGGGAATAGTAGGCAAGGGAGAGGGGGAATAAAAGGCCTTAAGCCATTCTATTACACATCATATAAATCCCATTATATGAATTTATAATACATTAATAATGATATGGTCTCATAATTTGTGACTATTTAGGGACTCACAATCAAAAAATTATATTTATTCAATATTAAGGTAGATAACCACATTGACATCTTGGCATGGTCTAAAATATGTTTTTTATTGTTAATATGGTTTTTCAAACTATCGTGTTATTCATAAATTGTTGTTAGTAGCTTCTGATAGACTAGTTTGTTATTGTTTTGCTATTTTTAGGGGATTTATTTATCTTATTTAGTTATTTATTATAATTTTCCTTTTTTCTCTATGAATTCAAATGTATATATGGGATAGAAATAATAAGCTCTAGGATGAGAAAAATCATAAATAATTTAATTTAAATTAGAGTTTAACCTCCTTCCTAGAAAATCTTCAAATAAAAAGAAATCACAATGAAATAACGTTGAACAAAAAATAGTGAAAATACTAAGGGATAATGATTTTACATGGATTTATTACTAAAATATTTCATATAGAGCTAATTTGAAACGTCAATTTTGTAAAACTCCAATATCCTACCAGAAGATAAAATCTACAATTTGCACAATCTATATTTTTGTATTAACATATTTACACCTTTGAAATTCATATAAATATCTTTATATAGTGAAATTACATGTTTAATGAAATGATTTTAATGTATGAAGAAATGGAATTTATTATTTTTCTCTTTAATAAAACTTATCATTGTGCCAAGAAGTGCTTTGTAACCCTATGTTTTAGAGATGTTGTAACATAATGTTTAACATTTTGACAACGTCAAATTATATAAAAAAATAAAAAATAAAAGCATTAATGTAATGTAAACATTTTAACTCAGTCAAAATAAAATATAAAATAAAGATGAAAATAAAAAAATAAAAATAACCCTTCAAAAATAAAATTATAATAAAAATAAAAATGACTCATGGTATTCATGTGAAATATAGCCTATTAAAGGGGCGAAATTAAACCAACCTAGATCCATATTAACTCCAGATCTACCAAGTGTTGAGAGGGATCAAATATCTTGAGCATTTGTGTCTAAAAATATTCGATCCCTCTCGGTGCTTGGTAGATATGGAATTAAGATGGATCTAGGAAGGTATTATCATTGAAATCCATCCACTTTTTTAAGATGGATTTTGTCGCATAAAAAATTATGAACACTCTATACCACATTTTCACCTAGTGCCCCTCTCTAATAAAATAAATTATATAATGGAATAATCTCAATAGCTTAAAAAGTTACTTAATTTTATTATTTTTTTTAAAAGATGGAAACCATTCTAACTCTTAAACTAATGGGAAATCAATAAATTTTGTTCTATCAAAATGATTCTTACTCTTGAACCAATGGTATATGTTAATTAGGTGAAAATCAATGAATTTGATGGAAACCTCTTTGTGGTACTATATGTTTTTTTTTTGTCGTTCCCCATAGATTCGACGCTTTGTGAACTAAAGTGTGAATTTCATTTTCTCTATCCTTCCCCATTGTAACATCCATCTACACACCAAAAAAATTATGCACTTGATTATGTTTAACACCATGTATATGATGTATAATATAATCCTTCTAGTGATTATAACAATATTAATTCCTTATGGTATGGGTATAGTTTAAATATGTAATTCTCTTACATTAAGTATTAATTTGTTTTATATATTTCAATTTCATAATGTTCTTTCTTCTCCACCTTGGTGCAATTCCCAGTGAAGTATAGAATAAAGTAATATCTATAATGTTTCGGCCTTCAGGTTCATTTGGTTATAATATTGCTTGAATGTTATTACGATATTAATTTATTGTGTCTTGCAAGTTATAAAGTTTGTAGTGTATATGTGATAAGATTCTACATCTCTTCGGTTAATTGATGCAATATTTTACCATTTACCCTTCTTTTGGATAATTCTATGTAAATTTGGCTTTAATATACTATCATGCAGTGGTTGCAATCCTCATCCTAGATTGCTAGGCTTTAAGATTTGACAGTCCAAAACAATTGCGGTCAATTATGGGTGTAACTACCCCTTACCCTTGTTGCACTTGCACCTCATTCTTACTTTTGATCACTTATCAGAGCTTACCTCAGGAAATTCATACCTAGGTTAGTGGTTTCTACATTCCATGGTAATACACCACTAAATTCAAACTTTGTTATTTTATATTATTAGATGGTGGAGTTTCTTTGATAAATTTCCAGCGCCTGCATATGTAGAGATGAGGTTTTCCATGAAATTAAAATTTTCCTTAGCTTTTCTAGGGATGGGGAAAGACCCTTTACTCATTCTTCAACTTTCGAGGTCTCTATGGTCACTTGCAGGGTTTTCAATTTTTAACTCTTCACTAGAGAATAGATTAAGGTAATGTTTCATTCAAGTCCCTTTACCATCACTACTATAAATATGTTTTCTTTTACTTGCATTTACCAGGGTACTAACCCTATTGTGTTTCCCATCTACAAGTTGAAGACATAGAAATGTCGATTATTTAGGTACTAACAATAGTTCCAAATTTTATTTTCATTAGTTTGAGTTTGCGTCCCTTCTTGGTCCACTTCCTAATATTTACCCTCTTGTTGGCCAGTTTGTAGGGATCCTAGGTAGGTTTATTTGTCATGGAGGTTCCTCCATCATTTCCTTTGGGTTCTACATTCAACTGTTTAATTGTCTTGGATTTTTCTTTCCTCCAGGTTCCTACCATAACATACTTTTTTTTAACTGGTCATAGGAATTGATTTTTCATCTTTAAGACCACGCTGACTTGCATTTTTCACTTATTTTGTGTTTAATTTAAGTCAGCCATCCGGCCCAGGCCTTGCTTAGAGATTAATATGATAGTTTAGTCATTCAATGGAGGCATCCCTTAGAGATTAATGTGCTAGTCTGGAAGTTCATCCCTTGAAATGTTTTCAACCAATTAGGGTTTTATTTTTTTATGATTGTAATTATACGGTTTTAGCAGTTACTAGTTTATGAAGACAATTTCCTTCCTTGTTAGTCTTTTCCTTTGTCTTTTCTATCTGGTTCTAGTGTAATACAATAAATTTATATAAACAGAGGGGATGGTTTCTCTCTACCTACAAATATCTGAAATTTTGTGTATTATTATGTATCAAATACAATGGAACTATTATGGTGTTCACTGGGTATATAGTAATAGATTCTGAATGGTTATTGTGCTCGGTATTTTCTCGAATTACATCTTCAACCAGTCAACTTCGAAAGAACTGGAATTTGATAGTTGTTTCTTTTGTTTTCACTTACAATGAACAATTACCCTGGTTAGTTTTCCTACCAGTAAATACTAAAGTATATAGTTTATATCCAAGGTTTTTTTCCCTCAAATTTATAGTTCTCGACTTACACGCCTGTTTACAAAAGTGCTTCCAACTAGTTTTTTGTATTATAATACATTTAGAACTTGATTTCAGTTATTGAATTTCTCACTTCTATTTCCAGTTTCTTGTTCAATACATTATGAATATTATTACTATTATGGTTCTAGTGTTAGGTGGGACCTAGTTCTTTTGGGACCTGCCATACATAGTTGGGAACATATTGTACTAATTATATAGGACATGGACTATTCTAGATGGAAACTCCTGCTTGCTAACCAGAACTAACCCTAGTTCATACAATTCATCATTAAATCATTTGCATGTTAACATTAACACTTCCTACAGTTTTGTACCAATATTCTCCTTACTGTTACAATTCCCAAATAATATCAGTTAACAAATAATTTGTAGAAAAAACATTTACCATCATACTACAAATTACCATTCAATTTATTGTTCATTATAAGTTCTAAAAATGTAAATGTACTTATATGTTTTTAGTTTGGACAACCAGGGAATTCAACCAGGAGAAAGATCACTCCTCCCAACCAATGAGAATGGCAATTACATCCAATTCTCCCCCCAAGCCTTTTCAATTTCCAAAATAGCTAATAGATAATGGCCTAGCAATGCTTGTACTTAGGCATCAATACCACACTAATATAGCCAAGAACTCACAAGGTTTCCACTAGCCTTCAATCTAGCCCAATAATACCCTAACTGGCAGTGTCTTTCTTTACCTTATCACATCATGTTCAAGGTATGAGTTCTCTCTCCTTCCTTCAAGATGCCTCTAGCTTCCTCTCTTGCCTTCCTTGGCTTATTTTCCCACTAAGATGTTTTGTCTCTAGGGTGATAGGAACTAAATATCCTCTAACTGTTTGGAAAATGAAAATATTCATTTTTGGTCTTTTCCCATAAATTCCAAGACTTGTCATAACATTTTAAATTTAAATTAAATTAAATTTTAAACATTAAAGTTTTCCTCTAGGCTTTCACCCAACCCATCATTTACCAATCTTGTTCAATAAAAGTAAATAAAATGATATTTACAATAATTGCGGGTGTTACATCCCCCCCCCCCCCCCTTATGTGAAACACCATCCCCGATTTTCACTCTTTCCCTTGGAATAGGCTAGTATATGCCTCTCTAATAAAGCTTTCATCTTCCTGGGTAGCCTCTTCTGAGCTAAAGTTCCTTCAATGGAATTTAACTTGGGTGATAGATTGCCTCTGTAACATTATTTCTCTCTAATCAAGAGTACATAGAGGTTGTACCAGAAATTCACCATCCATTTTAACTTGTTTCGTAATCATAAAAACTATCATTAGTTCATATCAATCATCAAACAAAGGGCATATATATTAGAACTTTTAATGTGAAATTTTTACCTGCACATCCTTCTAGTTAATGAAATGTCTACAATCATACAAATATTTATTTAACAGTAAAACATGAAACAAATTATGGACTTATATGTGACTAGGAAGTGCCAACTGGTATGCTATAGGTCCAATTCTTTCCAAGATCTAGAAAGAACCACAAAATTAGGGAGCTAGTTTTGCATTAACACCCCATCTAAAGGAACAATTATCGGGTTTAATTGGTACATATACATGATCCCCAACTCAAAATTATTTATAAGTCCTCTTCTTGTCTACATTAGCCTTCTCTCTATGTTGAGCAACTTTTGAGTTATGACTAACACTTCTCATAGTATGTTCCATTTCTTCTCGCATATTAGGTCCTAGTATCAACTTATCAATGTGGATGATCCAATTAGTAGGTGTACTACATTTCCTTCCATATAATACTTTAGAAGGACTCATTCTCAATGATTCAAGATAGATATTGTTATATGAAAATTCGATCTGGTGGATATAGTATTTCCACCTAGTTGGTTGTTGCATAAAATATATCCTTAATATATCTTCCAATACCTAGATCACATGTTCAGTTTCTTTGACTATCTGTGGGTGGTATGTGTTACTGAATTAGACTTCGGTACCTATTGAGTAAAAATAGCCTTCCAAAATGCAGAAGTGAGCTTCATAACCCTTTCGGAAATCACCACTTGAGGTATACCATGTAACTGGAAGATTTATTTCATGAATATATCTACAATGTGGAGAATTTTATAGGGAGAATACACATGTACGAAGTGTGAAAATTGACTTAGTTTTTCCACCAAAACCATAATCGACTTATTTTTCTTCTTTGATCTAGGTAAACATGTGATGAGGTATAATGTAATAGTGTCCCATTTCCATTCAGGAATGGGTAGTGGGTGAAGTAGACCAGCTGGATGTTGGTGTTCAAATTTAACTTGCTAACACTTTATACACTTAGCCAAGTATTTTTCAATGTCTTTTCTCATATCCATCCAAAAAATAATTCTTATTTATTGTAGAAAATAATTTTTGTTAGCCTAAATGGGCAACATAGGGGATCTTATGAAATTCATCCAACATTAGTTGTTTGACATGCTATTGATTTGGAACATATATTATTCCCCTATATTTAAATATATTATCTTTATTAATGCCATATTAAAGCTAATTTTTAGAGTTCTCTTCTTTTTTAGCTTGTTACCATAAGAACCCATATTCTTGATCTTTTAGGGCAGACACTTTAATCTGATTTAAAAAAATAGATTATATTTGACAATAGGAAATTTCATATATACAATGTAGTTTTGTACTTAATGTTTCAGCTACATGATTGTCCTTACCTTTCAAATGATTGATATCAAAATTGAATTCACTAAGAAAAGAAGTCCACCTAGCTTGACATGCATTAAGATTGGGTTGTTTAAAGAAACTTTTAAGACTACCCTGATCAGTCATTGAAACAAAGATATTACCGAACAAGTAATGTGTCCATACATTTAAAGCATGAACTATAAAATTCAACTCTAGGTCATAATCAAATTACCTTTTCTCATGTTCCTTTAATTTCAAAGATTCATAATCTAATACTTTGCATTGTTGCATAAACATCCCTCCTACTCCTTCTTGGCATGCATATGAGTAGACTACAAATTATTTTTGCATGTTTACTATTTTTAGTACTAGGGATGTAGTTAATAAAAGTTTCAGCTTTTCAAAACTATGCTCGTAGTTCGCTATCCACCCAAAATATTTTCCTTTCTTCGGGAAAGTAGTTATAGGGTAAGAAATTCTAGAAAATCCCTCTATAAACTGACTTTAATGCCCAACTATACCCATAAAATATTGAATGTTAGCAACATTGTTGGGGACAACCCACTCCATAATAGATTTGATTTTAGTAGGGTCCACAATTATTTTGTCTTCTCAAATTATGTGTCCCAAATATTGTATTCAATCATTATAAAAATCGCACTTACTATACTTAGTGTATAGTTGATGCTCTCATAGGGTCTATAGTACTATTTGCAAATGTCCCTTGTGCTGCTCTAGACTCCTTCAATAAGTAAGAATGTCATCAATAAATATTGGGAAATTTTTTTCAAGGCAAGGATGGAAAATTCCATTCATAAGATTGATAAACATTGCTAAGGAATTAGTAATCCAAAATGGAAAGACAAAAACTCATAATGACCATAGTGGGTCCTAAACATTGTCTTACATATGTATTACAGAAAATCAATCTTAGATAATATTGTAGCACCATTCATTTGATCAAATAGATATATCATAAATCCTACGAGTTATTCATTTGATCTAATATTAATATTGTAGCACTAGGGTATCTCCTCAGACAAATTCTTTAGTAAAATCCACATCTTCCTTAGGAGGTACCTCGAGAATTTCCTTTGGAAACACATCAACAAAATCTTGAATGACTGGTATATTCTCTAAGGTGGTTGTCTTGTCTTTGGAGTTAGTGTATCCTACTTCAACAACATAGAACTGATAGCCTTTTATAATGCATTTTCCTAGTTTTGAGGTTGTAATGGGGCACAATTTCATCAACCTCCTCACTCTCGGAATTTCCTTCCTAACATGCTCCTTACTGAGGAAAATAATAGTTTCTCCTTATATTTCACCAACGACTAATGTCCCTCTAACCATTCAATTCATATTAGGATGTTATAGGACACTAAAGGCAACATATTTAAACTTACCTTATTTTTTTGTCTTGTTATTTCAGTAGGTCAATTCTATACTTTAGCAGTCACTCTTCTCTTTGCCCCAATGACCAGCTGTACCAATACCATATTATTCACTCACTCTTCACTTATTTGATATGGGACAATACAATATTATTCTTCATTTTCACCTATGTCTCCTTATGATCTCTCAGTATGGCTCCTTTCTAGCATATTATCATCTCTTTGCCTATGTTGTTCATCTATGTTCCCAACATTAGGCCTTCGTATAGAATTTTTGTGGTTTTTCCTATCCGAGATACTTTTCATGATCTTCTCTTGATCCACAATCAACCTCTCATTGTTGGCCCTCATATGAGCCATTTCAATTTTTAATTATTGAATTGTCTCTCAAAAAATAACAGTTAGATTTCAGGACACTTCTGCCAAGTGAACTCACATTTTAAGATTGGCTTCTGTAAATGGTATAACACTAGCTCCTATGGATGGTCTTATTGGTGGTGTACTTCTAGGTCCTTTCATCATCATGCTTCTCCTGTGAACATTAATACACTTTGTTATTTAGTTTCCCATGTACGCCACAATGTAGAAATTGTGGCTCTGATACTACTTGTACATCCATTGACCAAAAAAAAAACTTATGCATTCAATTGTGTTTAATAACATGTGTATGATGAATAGTATTATCATTCTCATGATAATAAAAATATTAGTCCCTTACGGTATGGCTGTAGTTGAAATATGTAATTTTCTTACATTAATTATTAATTCATGTTAAATGTTTCACTTTCATAATGTTATTTCTTCTTTGCTTCTATGTTAGGCCCCTATACTACTAGTGTAACCCCTTATTGTTATTAGTACAACCCACTTATTATATTTATGTACCCATGTAGTGCCCATATTATTACTATTTTGCCCCATAGAAGCCCACTATTGTTATCATTGTGCCATTACATTATTATTGTTATGTCGGCTCTGATTATGTTATGACCCCTTAGACTCCTATATATAGAAAGGAGGTCTTTTCATTTGTATCATCCAAGAATTGCTCATTTGTGTAATGTAAAGGAGGTTTCCCCCTCGAAGAGGCTGAATTCTAAGGCGTTGTTCTCTCTTTTCTATCTTTTTGTGAGCTGGTTTCATAAAATTTGGTATCAGAGCTTTGGATTCTAGGGTTTTGCTGCTCCAAATAGGTCATCGTGGCATTTTAGCTATAACATTTTTTTGCGATGTTTCAGAAGCTAAAACAAAAACCCATTTGAGAAGAAATCACACTGAACCTCGGGTCCAAACTTAAGATCTTTCTGTGCTATATTTGCGGAGACATGATCTGAGGAAGTTGGTCTTTTTGCAGACTCCTGAATTACATTCCAAACAGGTGACCTGGGGAAAATCGACATAACTTTCTATCTGAGGATCGGATTGAAATTTCGTAAGAAGGTACAGAAAGAGGATGGACTATAGTTTCTTGTATATATTTTTCATAGCCAAAGGTCAAAACATGGACATGTGGAATGTCGTACAATTTCGATGTACTGAACTAGTCTATAAATAGGTCATCTTGGGAGATTGTGTATAACTCTTTCTTGGATAATCCAATTTGGATTAGAATGGTGGCATTGGAAAGAGAACACAGAGGGATACTACAAGTTGCAATTTCGGAACTTAAAGATCCAAAAGTACAGAGTTACAGTCGTTTCAAGATCAAGCTCCTAAAATCAAGAAAAAGCAAGATGAGGAAGTTTGATGGCAAGGATCCAGTAAATTGGATACTTCAGATGGAGCAATATTTTTATCTACATGGTGTACCACTGTTACAAGAGGTATATATTACATCTTCATATTTAGAACCGGATCAATTTTTATTTTATGAAGGACTTTGTTCTCATAAACAACTTGTTACGTGGTCAATTTTCATGGAGGAAATGATAGCACATTATGAGGATACAAAGAGAAACACCTTCTTTAGAGCAACACCACAACAATTGGAAAGAGTGAAAGGGATTTGTGACATAGTGGAAAGCAAAATTATGGAAACCAGGAAGCATACCCCTCACAACTATAAAGATGGAAGTGTTGTTTCTCCTCGCCTTCCACAACCTATAAGGATTACACCACAACAATTGGAAGAAAAAAGAGAAGAAGGGCTTTGTTACAATTGTGATAGCAAATGCACTAAAGGTCATAAGTGTGCTGAGAAGAAATTATTTTACATAGAATATGAAGAGGAGGAAGAAAATGATCAAGAAACATCAAAAGAAGAAGATATATGCCAGGATCCCACCCCAGAGAAAGAAGAAATGAATCAAACCATATCTTGTAAAGCATTGGAAAGAATTACCACTCCTCAAACTCTCAAGATAGAAGGACATATCAAGAAGAAAAAGGTGCAAGAAGTTAAAGATCACATCGAGATAGAAGAAATGAATCCAACCATATCTTGTAATTCATTAGTCGAAATTACCACTCCTCAAACTATCAAGATAGAAGGACATATCAAGAAGAAAAATGTTCAAGAAGTGAAAGATCACATCGAGCATCAAGAAATGAATCTAACCATATCTTGTAAAGGATTGGAAGAAATTACCACTCCTCAAACTCTAGAGATAGGACATATCAAGAAGAAAAAGTTTCAAGCAGTGAAAGATCAGATCGAGCATCAACAACAAGTTCTCCAACTTTTAAAGGATAACGCCACTTTGGTGCAAAATCAAATGAAACAACAGGTAGATCAACATCGTAGTGAAAAATGTTTTGATGTAGGTGATTGGGCATTTTTACTACTACATCTCAGGTAGGCTATTTATGAGAAGGAAATATTGGCAATACTACATGCACTTAAAAAATGGCGACGTTACCGAATGGGAAGACTCTTCAAGGATGAGGATGTGGAAGCATTGTTTTGTGCTATTTCTATTATCCAACCAAATTGGATAAACGAAGCAAGGGATGAATGGAAGAAGGATGAAGAAGTACGACCACTTATTCAAAAGTTGCAAAAGATCTCAATTCAAACAATATTTCCAGAAATTGAAGAGGAAGGAAAAATCATATTGGAACCTGGAGAAGTCACAGAAACAAGAACCCGACAGCTACAAAATCGATCAATTTTAGAGTATCTCATCAAGTGGAAGAACTTTCCTGCTAAAGATTCCACATGGGAGGACAAGAATTTATACAGAAGCATCAAGAATTGCTCAAGCATTGAGGACAATGCTTTTTGAAGGAGAGGGACATGTTAGGCCCCTATACTACTAGTGTAACCCCTTATTGTTATTAGTACAACCCACTTATTATATTGATGTGCCCATGTAGTGCCCATATTTTTACTATTGTTCCCCATAGAAGCCCAGTATTGTTATTATTGTGCCCTTACATTATTATTGTTATGTTCGCTCTGATTATGTTATGGCCCCTCAGACTCCTATATATAGAAAGGAGGTATTTTCATTTGTATCATCCAAGAATTGCTCATTGGTGTAATGTAAAGGAGATTGCCCCCTCGAAGAGGCTGAATTCTAGGGCGTTGATCTCTCTTTTGTATCTTTTTGTGAGTTGGTTTCATAACATTCTATGTGATTCCCAGTGAAGTATAGAGTAAGGTAATATATGTAATGTTTCGGCTATCAGACTCATTTGGTTATAATCCTACTTGAATGTTGTTATGATATTAACTTATTGCATCTTGAAAGTTATAAGTTTTGTGGTGTATATGTGATAATCTTCTTGGCCCCATTGGTTATTTCTTCATTTATTATCATTGATGTAATCTATTACCATGTACCGTTATTCTAGATGACTTTATGTAAATGTGGCTTTAATCTATTATGATGCAGTGGCTACAATCTTGACCCTAGATCACTAGGGTTTAGGATTTGACGGTCCAAAACAATTGGGTTTAGTTATGGGTGTGACTTCCCCTTACCCTCACCACACTTGTACCTCATTCTTTTTTTTTAGCACTTGGCAAATCTCCACTCCAACTTGTCGAACCTAGGTCACTGGTTTGTGAATTCCATGGTAATACACCATTGATTTCAATCTCTGTTTGTTTATGTTATTAAATGGTTGAGTTTCTTTTCTAAATTTCCACGACATGTAAATGCAGAGATGAGGGATTCCAAAACATTAATGTTTTCCTTGTCTTTTCTAGGGATATGGAAAGACCCTTTACTCGTTCTTTACTATTTGAGGTCTCTATTGTCACTTACAGGGATTTCTAGTTTTAAATCTTCACCTGAGAAGAGATTAAGGTAATCTTTTAACGAGCACCTTTACCATCACTACTATAAATATTGTTTCATTTAGTTATGCTTACCAGGGTACTATCCCTATTAGGTTTACCCATATACAGGTTGGAGACTTAGAAATGTCGATTATTCAGGTATTAATAGCAGTTCCAACTTTTCCTTTCATTAGTTTGATCTTGCCACCCTTGTTGTTCCACTTCCTAATATCTACCCTCTTGTGAGGGCTCCTTGTAGGTTCGCTCATTGTGAGGGTTCCTCCATCATTTTCTTTGGGTTTGTCAATAAATATTTTAATCAACGAGGTGGTTTTCCCCTTCTAGGTTCCGACCATAACATACCTTTGTTTAACCGGTTATAGGAATTGATCTTTCATCTTCAAGACCACCCCGACCTAGATTGTTCACTTACTGTGTGTTTAATTTAGGTTAGCCATATGACCTAGACTTTCCTTAGGGATTAATGTGACAGTTTGGCCATTCAAACCTTGAAATAATTTTTCTTAATTAGTGTTTGAATTTTCGACAATTGTAATTATAGATTTTTAACAATCACTGGTTTATGAAGGCAATTTCCTCTTGTTGGTTGTGTTCTTTGTCTTGTCTATGTGATTCTAGTGTGTATATATATATATATATAAATTTTAAAAACACAAATAAACTTAGAACTCCAAAAATATTTCCAAATTAATTAATTCAAACTAATGAGTTTTTTAAAATCTAAAATAGATTTAAAGCAAAATTGACTTGAAAAGATGATGGGAAAACCATTTTATTTACTAATTAAATTAAGCATTTAAATATAACTTAAAGATTAAATTGAAGATCTAAATTTAAATAAATAAAACACAAATAATTTATGAAAGCGTAGTTTTTTTTGTCTGAAGCTAAAATTATGAATTCAAAGGAAAAAAATGATATTATTTTAATATAAAAATATAATAATGGGTATTATTACATTGAAAATACCATGAATGGATAAGGGATATATGTATATAAACAAGTCATTTTATTTACTACTGGAAAAAAAGGTCATTTTATTTACTAATTAAATTAAGCATTTAAATATTACTTAAAAACTATATTGAAGATCTAAATTTAAATAAATAAAAATCAAGTAATTTATGAGAGTATAAAAACAATTATTTTATTGCCTAAAGCTAGTCTAAACTAAAATTATGAATTTAAAGGGAAAGAAATGATACTATTTTAAAAGATGTATTATCATGCATTGGGCCATTCTTGAGCTCCACGATATGCCTCCCTCCCTCTATATCACGGGGGCATGAAATTGCGCATTGACACTGATGCACCAATTGTGGTTGGGTCAAGTGAAGTTATGATTCATTACCTATGGGGGACACCTACTTCACATGTATGTTTTTTTTTGGATAATTGGTAACTGGTGAGAGTTACCCTGAATAGGCTCAGGACCAAATCTACTTGGGGTCGCCTACTCTTCTAGCCAAGACACAACAGGCCATATACTCAATGAGATTTGAACCTCCATTTCGTGGGTTTCACCAAGTGAAACTTACCGTTAAACCCCATGTCACTGTATTACTTCACATGCATGTTCACTCCACTCAATAGAAAGCACTGAGGACGTATAAGGAAAACACGACCCGACGCTTTCTAGTTTTATATATATATATATATATATATATATTAAATAGTAAATTTTGATTATCCAATCATAAGCCTGTTAAGCTCCATTAATTATTTTAGCAAATGCTGCCTACAATTATGGAACTAAACTGCAGTCTTTCCTTAATTTCTGGAAACCAACTGCAGTAATTTCCTTAAATTAAGGAAATCAACTGCAGTTAATAAATTCATTGTTGGGATCTACTGAAGTGTTCCATTACTCCATCTGGAGTTCTCTACCTTGATCTGTGGAACACCTGACACATAGCCATCAGAAGCTTGATGGAAGCTTGGCTATAAATTTATCTGTTTGGTCCCCAAGCTAGCATCTCAATCCCCTTCAGTTTTTTACACCATCTAGCTGAGAGAGCAGAGCTTGGAAGTGCCTTCAGACTTTCTGTATTCTTTTCTTTTTGCTTGGATTGAAGCTGGAGTGCTGAAGTAAAGAAGCAAGTGGACTGTGGTTTGCATCAAGAACATCACCAATGGCTGGAGGTAATTTATATTTCTGGGCATTAAGTTTTAACGATTCTTTGAGTTTTCCGCATACAGAATCGTTGTTGAAATTTTAAGTTTTCATTTGGTATCAGAGCCATAACATTTATCTCTGCCTTGGTTTATTTATCTCTGCCTTGCTGTGTTGGCCAAGAAACGAATTCTTATTTTTCAAGCATGCCTAAGTTTATTGAGTCGGAAACATTCCGCATAATAATGAAATGAATGTTTGATTGCGCAAAGCTTTAAGTGTAGTGAACGAGTTTAAAATTTTGAACATTAAAAAGAGATGGAAGTGAATATAACTTGTCACAAGATTATATGGAATAAGAATCATGACCAACATCCTCGAAACCAATTTTAGCAGTTAAAAAAAAAAAAACAGTCTTCTAACCTGTTTTTCCCAAGGTTTTGGAGAGTCAAAGTTCTACTCTCACTTTAAGTTTTTTCACGGAACTTGGTTCTGTATTTCTGATTGCAATATCATAATCTTGTTCTCACTGCCCTTTATTATGATTAACCTTTATGGAGTGTAGCGATAGTCAGTATGTGAGAAAGCAACATTGCCCATCTCATGTCAACGATTTTGCCAAATGGAATCATATAGCTTTCCTTTTCAAAAGCCTTCGTAATTCGGACTGAAAACAAAAACCTTTTGGTGAGTTGCTATGTTATCCATGTACTAAATTTGCTATATCTAAATTTGAACAATATGCTTCATATTCATTTAGATTTTCTGCTCTTTACAAATAGACGTGTTGTCGAACTTGGCAATGTTAATACAGACTATCCACTGTAATCGCTATCAGAAAATTAACACGATAAAATGAAAATTAGATAACGATTGAATACAAGGGTCTTGGTAATGGGATATGGTAAACTACACCAAAATATGCGATGTCATTTATATGGACCTCTCGCACCCAAAGTGAGAATTAGAAGCTAAAAGCCTATAAGTTTTCCCATGTGTCGAGAAGGCCATTTTACTGTAAGCCTGTATATTTTTATTTTATGAAACACAGTTTGTCTGATTTATTTGTTTAATCATCTGCTCTCGAGGTTAGACCTGATCATAACTTTCACATATTTAAAAGATCAAAATTAACTTCAGCAAACAGTTTTGATCATTACGTCACAGTGAAGAACTTAGGTCTATTTATTTAATTTGTTCTGGTTGGTGAACAATCACGGCTCACAATTAATAATATTAATTTGATCTTCGTATCATATGCATATTTGGAAATTTTTGCAAATTATTGCGTCAAGTCCATTAGTCATGTTTACATATGGTTCGATAAGCATGCTTTCCAAAAAAAAAAAAAAATCGTACATGTATTGAAAAATCATTGTTTCAATGAACAATTATTTTTCAAGAAAGAAATTCTTGTTGTCATTTGAAGTAATACTAATATTTATCCCAGTTTTTACTCATATAGTTTTCTTGTATGAAGTTTTTTAAAATGTCAATTTGACATATTCATTTTCACCGAACATTTTTTTTACTCTAGTTAAAGAAATGTTTATAATTTTGTAAGAATTTTTTTTTTTAAGAGTTTGATTAGTGCGGTAATTGTTTCCGCCTTCCATATATATATATATATATATTTGTTTATGCAATTTATAATGGATAATGTCTACTGATCATATAATTTTAATTAATTAAAGAATAGCCACAACATCTTTAATTAAATAAAATTATATATTATGATTGATTAGATCACATAAAGATTATTTAGACATTAAATTGTAATTAATTAGACTAAATATAATAAATTTTATCCCACAGGAATTTTTATTATATTTATGTAATTAATTAGGATAAAATTTCATAGCCTACCCACAGGAGTTATGAATTAATAAGTTTTATCATAAAGTTTTATTGAATCTGTTTGAATTGAAAATTTAGCCCACAGGCAATTTTTATGTCATTAGATTCAATTTTTGAGCATGATTTACATTGGTAAAACATGAAAGTTTATTAAGCCTCAATTTTAACATAAGCATGTGATTTTTAATGCAGTAGTACAACTTGCAAATTTCTCTGAAATTCGTTGTGACATTCGCGAACTTAAGTGAGATAACTATAAGATTTGGAATGAGAGGATTCTCCTTCATTTAGGGTGGATGGACATAGATTATGCTATTAGGAAAGATGAACCATCGGCACTCACTAATACCAACACTGCAGCAGACATCACGCTTTATGAACGATGGGAGCGATCCAATTGTCTAAGCATGATGTTCATTAAGACTAAAATTTCAGTTGGTATTCGTGGTTCCGTTGATCAGCATGAAAAAGTCCAGACTTGTTGAAGGCCATTGATGATCAATTCGTCACTTCAGACAAGGCACTAGCAAGCACCCTAATCATGAGGTTCTCATCCCTAAGGCTCACCAGTGTGAAAGGTGTGCACGAGCACATCATGCAGATGAGGGACACTGTGGCTCAATTGAAGAAACTCGAGGTTGATATATCGGAGTCCTTCCTAGTGCACTACATCCTGAACACCCTTCTGCACCAATATGGACCTTTCAAAATCTCATACAACACACATAAAGATAAATGGTCAATTAATGAACTCATGACCATGTGTGTTCAAGAGGAAGAGAGACTGGTGATGGAACTGGGAGAGAGTGCAATGCTGGCAACGCGTGGAAGGGGCAAATCTCAAGCCAATCGGAACGGGAAAGGTAAAGTACCTCCCCAAGCCGACATCAAGAAGGATTCCAAGTGTTTTTTCTGTAAAAAGAAGGGACACATGTAGAAGGAATGCGCCAAATTTCAGAAATGGCTTGCGGACAAAGGTAATTTAATCTCATTTGTTTGTTATGAATCTAATATGGTTAACATTAATATTAACACATGGTGGATTGATTCTGGATCAACAATTCACATTTCTAATTCCTTGCAGGGTTTGCAAAACCTAAGGAAGCCAGCGGGAAGTGAGCAAAGCATCTTATCAGGAAACAAGATGGGTTCGCATGTGGAAGCTATAGGAACATGTTATTTAACTTTAAGTAGTGGTTTTGTTTTGGAATTAGAAAAGACCTTTTATGTTCCAAGTTTTTCTAGAAACTTGATTTCAGTTTCAAGGCTTGTACCTTTTGGATATTCCTTAAACTTTTCAGAAAAATCTTTCAGTCTATTCTACAAATCTGATTATGTTGGGAATGTTATTTTGTCAAATGGTCTTTACTGCATTAATTTACAAAAAAATGTAACTTATGATTCAATGCGTGTTCACACTGGCACTAAAAGATGTGTTATTAATGAAGATTCCTCTAAATTATGGCACCGGAGACTATGTCATATCTCCATAGATAAAATTAAAATATTGGTAAATGAAGGAATACTTAATACAATAGATTTTACTGATTTTGAGACTTGTGTGGACTGCATAAAGGGAAAGCATACCAACAAGTCAAAGAAAGGTGCCAATAGGAGTTCGGACATATTAGAAATCATACATACTGATATATGTAGTCCAGACATGGACTCACATGGTCAGAGATACTTCATCTCCTTTATAGATGATTACTCACAATATATGTATCTCTACATGCTTCATAAAAAGAGCGAAGCATTAGATGCCTTTAAGATATTTAAGGCTGAAGTAGAGAAACAATGCGGCAAGCAAATTAAGATCGTGAGATCAGATAGAGGTGGAGAATATTATGGTATATACACAGAAGATGGACAAGCACCTAGGCCATTTGCTAAATTTCTTCAAGAGCATGGGATCGTAGCCCAATACACCATGCCTGGTTCACCCGACCAGAATGGTGTAGCAGAAAGAAGAAATCGAACATTATTAGACATGGTGCTGCTTAGCAGCTCCAATCTTCCTAAATCCTTGTGGACTGAAGCACTTAAGAGGGCAATGTATATATTAAACCGAGTTCCAACCAAGGCGGTTCCTAAAACGCCATTTGAATTATGGAAAGGTTGGAAACTGAGTTTGCGACATATGCGCGTTTTTTGGGGATGCCCATCTGAAGTGAGAATTTATAATCCACAAGAGAAGAAGCTGGACCCAAGGACCATTAGTGGGTATTTCATTGGATATGCTGAAAGGTCTAAAGGTTACAGATTTTATTGTCCATCTCACAACACTAGGATTGTGGAATCAAGAAATGCAAAGTTTCTTGAAAATGACTTGATCAGTGGGAGCGATCAAACCAGAAACATAGTTTCTGAGAAGGATCATTCAGAATCTCAACCTTCCACTTCAAGTGATAGATTGGCTATTGTTCATAGCACCCCTCAAATGCAAACTGGTGTTGAACAACCAATTGTTGAAGTTCCACAAGCTGCTGACAATATTCCAGTAGATCAAGGAGTTCAAGAGTTGCCAAGAACTTTTGAACAACAAGTTGAACCACATACTTCTCAGGAAGATGATGGTACAACATTAAGAAGATCTACTAGACCAAAGAGATCAGCAATTCCTAATGATTATGTTGTTTATCTATGAGAATCTGACTACAACATTGGAGCCGAAAATGATCCCGAGTCATTTTCACAAGCCATGAGTTGCAAAGAATCAGAACTATGGTACAATGCCATGAAGGAAGAGATGAGTTCCATAAAGAGTAACGAAGTCTGGGATCTTGTTGAGTTGCCTAATGGTGAAAAAGCCATTGGATGTAAATGGGTCTTTAAGACAAAGAAAGACTCATTGGGAAACATTGAGAGATACAAGGCAAGACTTCTTGCTAAGGGATTCACTCAGAAATAAGGAATCGACTACATGGAGACTTTTTCTCCTGTATCTAAGAAAGATTCCTTGCGCGTTATTATGGCATTAGTAGCCCATTTTGACTTGGAGTTGCAACAAATGGATGTGAAAACGGCTTTTCTTAATGAAGATCTAGAAGAGGAGGTTTACATGAAACAACCTGAAGGATCCCCCTCTAGTGATGGTGAGCAATTGGTTTGCAAGCTCAAGAAGTCATTATATGGTTTAAAACAAGCATCCCGCCAATGGTATTTGAAATTCCATAATGTAATTTCTTCTTTTGGTTTTGTAGAAAACATTATGGATCAATGTATATACCTGAAAGTTAGTGGGATTAAAATTTGTTTTCTTGTTTTATATGTGGATGACATTTTGCTAGCAACCAATGATAAGGGTTTGCTACATGAGGTGAAACAATTCCTCTCTAAAAATTTTGATATGAAGGATATGGGTGAGGCATCTTATGTCATTGGCATTAAGATCCATAGAGACAAATTTCGAGGCATCTTGGGTCTGTCACAGGAAACCTATATTAATAAAATTTTAGAGAGATTTTGGATGAAGGATTGTTCACCAAGTGTAGCTCCCATTGTGAAGGGTGATAGGTTCAATTTGAACCAATGCCCGAAGAACGACCTTGAAAGGGAACAAATGAAGAACATTCCATATGCTTCTGCTGTCGGAAGCCTAATGTATGCTCAAGTCTACACAAGACCTAACATTGCATTTGTTGTGGGAATGTTGGGACGATATCAGAGTAATCCAGGTTTAGACCACTGGAGAGCTGCAAAGAAAGTAATGAGGTACCTTCAAGGAACCAAAGACTACATGCTTATGTATAGACGGACATACACTTTGGAAGTAATTGGCTACTCAGATTATGACTTTGCTGGATGTGTTGATTCACGTAAATCAACATCATGTTACATGTTTATGATGGCCGGTGGAGCTGTATCATGGAGGAGTGCCAAGCAGACCTTGATTGCCACTTCCACTACGGAAGCCGAGTTCGTCTCCTGTTTTGAGGCTACTTTACATGGTATATGGCTTAAGAGTTTCATTTCTCGGCTTAGAATTATGGATTCTATCTCTAAGCCATTGAGAATATCTTGTGATAATTCAGCTGCTGCTTTTATGGCTAAAAACAACAAAAGTGCGAGTCGAAATAAATACATCGACATTAAGTATTTAGCTATAAGGGAACGTGTTAAAGAAAAGAAAGTGGTCATTGAGCACGTCAGCACTGAGTTGATGATCGCTGATCCTTTGACTAAGGGCATGCCACCGTTTAAATTCAAGGACATGTAATGAATATGGGACTTGGTTCCATTATGTAGTTTCTCATTGTATGGACAATGTTATTTTAATGAAATTCTTAATTATTGTGATGTTTTTTCTCATATTTATGTGCACTTTAAGTTGATTTGAGAAAATTCATTTAAGAAGGACCAAAAATAAACATAAGGTTTATTCATTAAGAAATTGTTGCCACATAAATTATAATAAGAATAAATACATAGTAATACATGGAAGATAATACTCGTTATTAGAAGACTTATTGCCATGATTCATGTATCTATTACTTAATACAGATTATCAAAGGGTTTTAAACTGAGACATTAAGTTTGGAAGTATGGACCAAGTGGGAGAATGTTAAGCTCCATTAATTATTTTAACAAATGCTGCCTACAATTATAGAACTAAACTGCAGTCTTTCCTTAATTTCTGGAAACCAACTGCAGTAATTTCTTTAAATTAAGGAAATCAACTGCAGTTAATAAATTCATTGTTGGGAGCTACTGAAGTGGTCCATTACTCCATCTGGAGTTCTCTACCTTGATCTGTGGAACACCTGACACATAGCCATCAGAAGCTTGATGGAAGCTTGGCTAATTTATCTGTTTGGTCCCCAAGCTAGCCTCTCAATCCCCTTCAGTTTTTTACACCATCTAGCTGAGAGAGCAGAGCTTGGAAGTGCCTTCAGACTTTCTGTATTCTTTTCTTTTTGCTTGGATTGACGCTGGAGTGCTGAAGTAAAGAAGCAAGTGGACTGTGGTTTGCATCAAGAACATCACCAATGACTAGAGGTAATTTATATTTCTGGGCATTAAGTTTTAACGATTCTTTGAGTTTTCCGCATACAAAATCGTTGTTGAAATTTTAAGTTTTCAAATCCTACTCTCTTTTTGGTTAAATGATATTGTGATTATGAAGTGATAAAAGAATCTATTTTTTAAAATGATATTGCAATTATGAGAAGATATCGTTAGTTTTAATATAAAGATATGATCATGGGTATTATTATATAAGAAAAAACCTTGAATGGATAAGATTTCTCAGAATATATTAATAATAGAAATTGAAC
Organism: Pinus tabuliformis; assembly: GCA_031772625.1. Classification (NCBI taxonomy): domain Eukaryota; kingdom Viridiplantae; phylum Streptophyta; class Pinopsida; order Pinales; family Pinaceae; genus Pinus; species Pinus tabuliformis. The sequence goes on along the minus strand of CM062815.1, from coordinate 436,994,373 downwards.
TTTCTAAAACATATTTCAGTTGGAAACTTTAATGGCGAAACTTTAATAGTCAAATCATAATCATGCTACTCATCACTAAAGTTACATCAAAGTAAAATTAATCATAATCATTATATAGAAACGTCATTTTATTGAAAAAATAAAAAATCGAAATACCGAGATTTAAAACAATTTCTTGAACTTTTTGATATAAACATGAATCACTTATATTTATAAACATGAACCTTTTATATTTGCGAAATTGAAAAGGTAATAAATAGCAGATCAATATCCATATGCTCGATAGCTTAGGGTAAAAGATAATGTGAAGTAATTGCTCATAACTATTAGCTAAAGTTGCAAACCATGCATAGCTAAACTGTGAGAAGGGGGACATTCAAGAAGACGGTTATGAAAAGTTACGACAGTGTTTGTGGGCACTCAAATGCAAGAAGACGCAATAAATTAATATTTTTTTTCACAATTATTTACGTCATTTTTTTTTAAGCCGCCACTCATTATACACAATTAATGATTGAAAATTTATGCCTTTAAATTTCATATCTAATGTAAGATTCTTGTGTTATATTTTTAAATTTTATTTGACTTATTAATTTTTATACTTCAAACATTATCATAATTACTATTAATATTTTTTACAAATAATTAAATGAATAAAAAATTAAATACAATTGATTTTGTATTAATATATTTATTTATTTTTAAAATTAATTTATATTATATTAATATATATTTACGTTATTAATTTTTATATTTCAATCATTACACTAATAAAAATATTTCTTTTAAACATTATTCATATATATTTTTGGTAAGGGATGTATTTTATATTCTTCATTGACTTAAAATGGAAAAATACACTATAGTTATTGTCTATCTATATTCAGTAAGTTTTCCCGATAAATGTTTATACCCAAATATGCAATAAATAAGTTTTCTTAGGATAAATATTTATATTAGTGCATAAAAATCCAACCCAATGAAAGACCGGCAACGAATGAAGTTATAAGTGAAATGAAACACAACAACAGAATGAAATACAGAGAACTTTAAGAAAAGACATTTGATTTATTAGGGAGACTGATTCACTGGATCACACATCTGTCCATGATCAAATCTTTTATGTGGCTCTAGCGTCATAATAGACTAACAACTCATCTCCAACGTATCTATATTCTCAAACTTATATCACCTACTTACATATGTGGGTTTCTATGTTGATAAAATATTAACTCTTTATCCTGAGAATATAAGATTTGTGAGAATCTCGCAACAACCTTTAACTAAGACCGTTTAAGTGCTATGGTATTATGGATTATCCATTTTTATTGTTATTAATTAATAAACAAACCTTAAATTTAATTTTAATGATTGTGTGATTTTCACAAAGAAATTAGATAGTCTCTTTTAATTATATTAAAACATTTTGTTTTCATTTCCTAACATTCAGGTAATTTGCCGTTTATATTTAATCATCCCAAGGAAATTGACCGTCTCGATGAGAGTTTGACTCTGCTATGCTCGGTGGAAATCGTATGCGTTTGGGTTTGTAATGACTGTTCCAAGTAATTAACATCTCACAGCATGTGCATTGTAGCATAAATGTTATTTTAACTAATTAGTATAATATTTAGAAAAATAATATTTTTTTAATTAATTAGTTAATAATTTATTTTATGATTAAGATTGCAGATTGCATCATTATATAATATTTCATTTATTTCAACATTTTTATTGTGGAAAAACAAAAGATTTACTAGTGTGGAAAATTGAGGTTTGAAGTTTTATATTGTTAGTTTGATGTGTTAAAAGTTGAAGGTAAAACTTTTTCACTTAATTGTTGAATTTTATGATGTTATTATACATAAAGAAATTTTTAGAATGGTAGAAGAAAATATAAATTTATATATTTATAATATAATATTTCAATAATACAGAAAAATCAAATATGGAGAAGAAATATATGTTTCTTCAAAAATATTTTAATCCTACTTCTTTCTGAATGGTTTTTTTATACCTTAACCAGTTTATTCCCCTCTCCCTCCTGCATAAGAGGGTCATTGTTCAACAACCATAACTTCATTCTCTTCATGGATCCACGTGATTGATGCTAACCAACACAAACTCGAACCATCACCAAAGCTAAATCAAGGCCAAAGTTAATGACAAACAGACTAAGGTTGCTTACTTTTGTTTTTGTGAGAGGTATTTTTTTTTATTCTTAAAGGTTGTCTATCCATAATGGAGATATGGTTCAGTTGTTCGCGACGAACAAGTTATGACTGGAGGTATTTTATTCTATTCTTGAATTCTTGAAGTCACTAGTCCATCTAGAGCTTTTTTAAGACAACGGATTATTAAAGGGTTTTGTTTTGAGTCTAACTACAAATTTTGCAAGAATAAACCATGAGAGATCTATTTGGGAGAGTTGAGCCAACACCACTCATACTATTTGCAGAAGGTTGTGAGTATTCTTTTAGATGGGGTTGAAGGCGCTGGAGGTATTTTATTCTATGAGTTGAGCCAAGGCGACTCATACTATTTGCAGAAGGTTGCGAGCATTCTTTTAGATGGGGTTGAAGACCAACCTTCTCGCATGATGTACAAAGTGATTATCCATTTCTCAGATTTTTAGTAATTATTGCAGTATAATTGTGTTTGGTTATGGCCACTGACTCCTTGGTATATAAATTTGCGAGTATCCCTCTTGGCGGGGTTGAAGGTAGACCTTCTTACATGATGTACAAAGTGATTGTCCATTCCTTAGATTTTTAGTAGTTATTGCAGTATAATCGTGTTTGGTTAAGGGCACTGATTGCTTGGTATAGAAATTTGCTAACGCATGTATCACTTGTTAAGAGAGGAAGGATATGATGTTTAATACAATGTGTTGTTAAAATGTTGGTTTGAATGGTTTATAATTGTAAGTTATATTTTTAGATGATTTTAAATGAAAAGAAGTAATATGGAAAAATTAGTGATTGTTATTATAAGAAAAGTAGAATAAAATACATGGAGATTCTAAACTATGTTGCATTGATTACATTTTTATTATTCATATTTTTCATTATTTAACATTGAACTATTTTATTTATATTCAACTTTTTTTCATGCAATTGTTGAATTATACTTTTAAATTACATTTTCTAAATAATATTTTGTATAAATTTAAAACAATAACATTGAATTATCATCAAATCTAAATCATTGGATTAACTACACATGATCTTCTCAAATTCTCAAATTTATGTCTTAACGGTGTTCTCTATGAATAACATTATATTTACGAATAATTTATATATAAATTACAATTGAAATTTGATTTAAAAGCATCATGAAGAGGACTCTATCACATAAGTTTAAAGTATTACTTCTTTTTATTTGGCATAATGTAATAACATAGGTTATTAGAGAAATTTTTTTTTGAGATGACACAAAAACAAAAAAGGAGAGGATACCAAATTTGATGATTCAACACTTTTAGTATAAATTTTTCAAAAATACTAAGTTTTTCTTAGATTTGCTTTTGCTATAGGTATTTTTTTACACTAAAAAGGTTGTCTATCCATAATGGAGATATGGTTTAGTTGTTTGCGATGGACAAAGTTAGGGTTGTAGGTATTTTATTCTATTCTTGAATTCTTGAACTCACTGGTCCATCTAGAGATTTTGTAAGACAACAGATTATTAAAGGGCTTTGTTTTGAGTCTAACTACAAATTTTGCAAGAATAAACCATGAGAGATCTATTTGGGTGAATGAATTTGTCCTTTACTTTCACAATTGTGAGGAACAAATTGTGCCACTTATCATTGACTTCTTAAATGATATTCTCACGAACAAGGATTATGATGCCAATATTATCATGGTCAAATAACAATTAGAATGGGGAATTTCACAATTGTGAGGAATTGATTGTCACTTATCATTGACTTCTTATATGATATTCTCACGAGCAAGGATTATGATGCCAATATCATCATGGTCAAACAACAATTAGAATGGGGAATTTCATAAGTGGTGAGAAAGATTCAAGATTTAGATGAAATCATCACATGGTAAGAGAAATACAATTTTACCCCAAGCAATGCATACTCCTTTCTACAAAGTGAAATATGTTGGTGTTCCACCAACATTTATTATACCAAATTTATGAAATGAATTTCAAGGCATTGAGTCACTATGGAAAGAGAATGATGGGCACCTAGTTGAGGCTATGGAAATGATTGAGTTAGATAAAAGACAATGGTCCAAACATACAACAAATAATACCATTCTTTTATAGTTTGGACATTTTACACGAGTAAAATAAGGATAAAAAGCAACAAGTAACTAAATTAACAACATCATGTAACAAATGATGAGGGAGTTTATTAATGTTCCCCTTACTACTAAAGTCTTTCTATTAAGCTTTCCTCATAAAATTAGACAAATTTCTAATGAAAAAAGTTATTATCCATTGCATTGTGAATTAAGGTGATATGAGATTACTTTGTTATGAAATGTCAAATGTTTGATTTAAATAATTTACTTGTAAAGGTTCCAAAATCTTAATGAAGAGAATTTTCATAAATCCTTCACTTTGAAGGTTGCCTTCACTTTCAACATATCCTGGTTGGAATCTCCTTGAAACATAACATATGATAAAAAAGAAACACGAGTAAAGAAAATAAATTGCATAAAAGTTTGACATCTTTCTTCTATTTCTTATGCCATAACATATGATAAAAAGAAACACCAGTAAAGAAACAAAATTGCATAAAATTTTGACTTCTTTCTTCTATACTATTGTTTTTTATGCCATTGCCTTATTACGTTTTCTTTGCAACATGTGGTGCAAATGCTAGTTACCAGTTCCTTGGAGAAGAACTTCCTTGAGATGCCACGATTGACACTTCGATGACCTTCAATCGATTGTTAGAGGATTCAAGTATCTTGAGTCATTAAATACCACCACTTAAAATAGCAACTGCCTCCTTGATTTAAGCTGCTTGACAGAGAGACGGGTGGCCGAGATACGGGTGGAAGTGGTTGCCTCCTTGATTTACGCTGCTCGAGGAAGAGTCGAGTGGAAACGGTTGATAACTAGAGATGGGTGGAAGGGGTTGCCTCCTTGATTTACGTTGTTTAACGGAGAGACGGGTGTAAACGGTTCATAATTAACACCGAAAACCAATTCATACAAACCAGTGGCCATTTATATTGTTTCCCAACTTCTTGATGAGCATTCTGGAACGATGATTTGAAATATAACATCGAAACTACAGGAGATTATGAGTTTATAGTTGGTGTTATTAATTTAACAATCAAAACCTTAAAATAGGGGAGTACAAAAAATGACGATAATTGAAGCATATGAAGGACAGAATTGTGGCAAATATAATGCGATCACTCAATCAAAGATTCCTTTTCCAGAATAGCAGAGTGATCCTCGTCCTGAAGTTTCGATGATGAATTGATTTGTTTTTAACTCTATTTGTTTATATTTTCCATATATATATATATATAGATATATATATATATTTGGTTACATGCAATTACGTTAAATGTAAAACCCAAAATCCAGAGCCTATCTGCAAGGTGAGGACCAATAGTTGATCTGTTTAGACAGTGAGTAGAACACGGTAATGTTTAATCATAATTTTTTCATGTGAGACATATGAGTTAACATCTTTGTAGATTGTAAATTTTTATATGTATGAGAAAATTTAATATCTATTTTTTGTTTTTAAGATGTCGAATTGAAATATCTGATTTTTTTAAGATGTAGAAAGTTATGGAAGCATATGAATACAGAGTTGTGGCGAACGCATTGAGAGAGTTATGAATATAATGCGATCACTCAATGGCTAATAAAATGTTTGAAAACAATTTTTTTTGTGGGTTAAGATGGTAAAATATACTTTGTTTTTAAGATTATTATATTGACCAAGTTGTAAAGATATCTTTAGATATTGAAAATTTTGTTATTCAAGAATTAACTATGGATTTATTATTGTGAATGAATTTAGATAGTGAATACTTTGTAATTCAAGAATAAACAATAGATTTGTCATTCTCAATGAATTCCATTGATAAATTTTTAGTAAGTAATATTTATATTTTTGTTGTAAATTTTTTTTTTTTTTGAAGTATTATTTTAATTAGGTTATAAAGATATTTTTAGATATTGAATTACTATTACTTTTTTTTTTTGGTAAAAAAAGGAAATTTCTTAGTTAATTCAGAGAAATATATCTATATCTATCTATATATATATATATATATATATATATATAAAATAGTAATAAAGTATATAGATATTGTGAGATATTCATTTTTCTTTGTGAGATATTCATTTTTCTTTTCTTGTAGCGGATGCATTTCAACTAATACATGGGAATTATTTGCAGTGTGAAGAGCAAAGATCTCTCCAGTTCAGAAAAGCACACTGCTAGGATCCATTCTAAAGAAATCATCTCATTCTTAATGTGATCATAAAAAGGATAAAAGATTTAAATAAAACAATTATAATCTTTGTGGAAAGCCCCAAAATCCATTACCATTAGAAAAAATAAACCTTTCTCTAAACCAATTATTGGGTAGTATACATGTAACTCGAGGGAAATTTGTGAAGTTTGTTAAGACAAACACATGGAAAACACAAAAGATGAATGATAAACATGAGTGAATGTTTATTATTGACAATGATATACATTTATAGTACATTCACATGACCTTTGGTTTTGTATTCCAAGGTCTCTTGGACTTCCTTACAGTATTCAGATTCCACACCAACCCTTAGAGGATTAAGTGTCCAACATTCCCCCCCTTAATCTGAAGGGTTATGTATGAGTCCAAGAAGAGAGTTGTAATACAAAATGTGAAAAAATGTGTGGCAGCAGTAGGCTGAATGTGCTCTTTGAAATGTTGGTATAAAGGGCAGTGGTTTAAGGATGGCCACTAACACTAGAATTCTTAGTGTAGTTCCCGGAACTCTTCCAATTCTGGCATGAAGCTGAGGTGTTCTACTAGAGGAAGTGCTCCTTATGTTTTGAAGAGGGAAACCTTCAACCTTGAAACAAAGAAACTCAACCTGTGATGGTTTAAGGGTGACCAACAACTCTGGAATGCTTAATGCAATTCCTAGAACTCTTCCAAAACTGGCAAGAAGCTGAAGTCTTCTTCTAGCCGAAGTGTCTCCAATTCTTTGAAGATGCATCACCAACTGAGGGCATGTTTAAGAGAATCTTTGTTTCTGGATACAACTCTGAATCTGGTATGGAAGTTTGTGGCTCAAGCTCGCTTGATGTGGCTTTGAAGCTTGTAGATGACCATCATTTCCCCCCCTGTCAGATACAAGGTGAGATGATGAAGAAAAATCAACTGCAAGACTGTTCAATACTCTAGAACAATTTCAAACATATGATTGAAATATTTTCTTGGTTGTTAATGCCCATTGCCAAGAAGCGATCCATCCAAGATGAATCTTTGTTCTTACAGGAGGTTTTTTTCTGAAGCATCTATTTGAAGAATCATTGGTTTTAAGACAGTGCTTACATGGATGAAGATCAAAACAATGATCTTTCATATGGCCAACTTAGTCACAGTGTTGGAATTTTATAATTTGATGTTTTTGTTGTGGAAGAGGAGAAAAATATGGAAAAGCTAAAGGTGAATTGTCATGAAGGAATCTAGCACTCTGAAATTGAATGGGTTTTGAGTAATCTGGCATATCAAAGGAAACCTCCTTATCATATCCAAGACCTGTTTTGTGCTTGTTGTGGATAAGCTCTTCCCAAGGTCTGATGATGGGCTTCGGAAGTGCAGACTGAATTTCTGCTTTTGCATGCAAATTTTCTCTTGAACTGGGAACTGAATCAACCTCAACTTCATATTCTTGTTGCTGATGAGAGTCTATCTCAATCTTGAATAGAGGAATGTTCTGAACAGAAAATAATTAAGAATGATGATTTTTCTGTTGTAGCTCATCTTGCTGGAACTGAGATTCTAGTTGCAAAAAACAATCTTCTCTTCTGCATTTTGTAGACAAATTCTAATGTCAGCAAGAGATGATTTGTTGATTTCCACCGTGTCATTAGTTGTAGAGTGTATTATAGTTTTCAAAAAATCTAATACTTCATAGACTTTGGCCATTCTCGACAAAATCGATGATCTGATATGGATTACAGTAATGACACATATGCTCTGAAAATATTCAAGGGCAAGATCAAGCTCAATGGAGCTACAGAGCCTCTAGAATATGATATTGAGTTGAAGGTGAAAACCAAAAAATAATGAGAACACCAATGAAAAGGGAAACACTGATCAAATGGGTTCAAATAAATAAAGCCAATTAAATGCAGAGGAAAATTCTAAATTTTCCTATATGCAGTAATCAAGGAGCCCACACAATTGGTGTGTCACATTGCTCTTCCTTTGTGAGCAGGCTCTACAACTTCAACATCATGCATGCCATTGACCCATCGCTTGATCATGTGTATGCTATGGAGCTGGAGGCAAGGTGTCCCAATGTCAACCCTCCTATGCAATGTTGTTGACAAATGTAAACCTCAGGAATTTAGTTTTTGCAAATTCCAACGCATTTAGCAGGTTCACATCTTTAGTCCTGATTTTATATAACTGGAAAGGAAGCAACTTCTATCCATAAATTAGAGATGGGCAATCTCAAACTTTTAGGTGCATCAAACATCAGTCTATTCCGATGAAAACCACCCTTCCTGCAAAATAAAATATACATGGGTAGTAATAATACATGCAAGTTACTAGAGAAACCTATGTGAGGTCATCCAACTCAACCTCAACTTTCAAAGTGTTCTCAAAAGGCAATGCGGTGTTGTGAAGATCCGAATCAAGGTCATAGACTCTAGAAAACTGTCCTCAGTAAAATAATTATCTCACCAAATTCGAACCACAAAGCACTTTAACTCAAACAAATAAATTGAAATATGTCTTTTGTGGTTTTTACATTATACTCTCAATTGAATCCCTTTCACTAAGTTTCTTGGGAAGTTTTAGTGTCTATGGATAAATGCCTAAACCCTTAGACTAGTAGCTAAGTCTAGAAGAACAGTGCAAAGCATTTTCTCCTTTCTCTATAACCAATAGATTAAATAAGACAGTAAAGAATCCTACGTAAATCTTTCGCTTACTCCTTATCTCCCTTAACCAATTCTGTCACTCCTTTCCATACTTAATCCACTTGAAAAGTACCTGCACATAGATAGAGGACAAAAACCCATCAAAGAATATAATAATGATCTATTGATTAAACATAAAATGGAATAAAGTGCGTAATACATATATGAAAGCATCAATAACAATACAAACATATGGAAAAAGCTTTGAGCACTTTATTAGTAAAAGGAAGAGTTACAACCCAATTTGGTTGATTAAGTGCCACTTCTATAGTTCAATCGCATCCTCTCCTCATGACAAGCAAGACATTTTGACATCATTACAATACTTGAAACCAACTCAAGTCTCATACTAACAGCATCTCCCTATAATTCCATAATTTCCAGCCCCTAATCACATAGAAGAGTGGTCTTTTTATAGGTGAATGAAGGAAGTTATGTCATAAATGGTGACAATGAATGCCCTCCCAAACATAGAATCTAGTTCCATGGGAGAAGGGATAAAGGGATTGATGTTTCTTAACTTCCTCCCTCATCCAATTTCGAGCCCAAAGGAGTGGATAGCCTTGGGAAACTTCTGGAAGCATTGTATGGATAAGAATATTCCAAACCGAAATGCATATTTCGCTCAAATTCACCCAACGCAGGCCAAAGAGGGCTCAAGTGCACTGCAAGGCACCATGGCAGTGTACTGGGCTGCACTGCAGTGCACCCTGATAAATGCCTACCTATGCAGATCTTCTTAGAGGCAATATTTGGATGATTTCAGTCATGGAATCTCTTGGGAAGGAGGAATTTTGATGGTTGACTTCATTAGGGCATGTAACAACTGAATTAGGGTTTGATGGGCCCTAATAGTACTAATTTTTAAGTTGGGGTTGATGTGCCCAAACAGATCTGTAATAGTTGCCCCCTAAAGCATGAAGTCATAAATATGTATGTCGAGTGAAATGCTTTACCATGTGGAGAGGAGGTTTTGAAGTGGAAGGTGACCTGCATTAATTACAATACATATATCATGATAATTTTATTTTTTCTCATGAACTTTCATTAGATGTAGAAATATAGTCGTCTATAGATATAGACCCATGAATGGATGACCATGAATGTAAGGCCATTGTACATTTGACTTAGTACTCCTGAAAATATCGCAGCCCGGATGGATGAAACTAGATCCGAGGTCTTCAAACTTGTTCAATCCTCTGCTCAAGTGCAAGTATAACCATGTGAATAGATGATCTAAAGTCAAAAATGGGAAGAAATCGTCTAATTATTAGCCAATGATGAAAGCCATTAACAGATGCAAGAGGAATCACCGATAATGATAACGACCCTCAAGGTACTATAATACATTTTGCATGGTGTGAATGGATGATTTGATGTCTAACATCATACAAAGTACTTTGGTTTAAGGACATTGATGTATGCCTATCGCCAAAAGCAAGAAACCTGCCATTGATGTATGCAAGCCTCAAGGTACTAAATGGGTGTTTCTAAGTCAACTTCTTGGATAATGAGTTGATGTCGATAAGAAGCGACTCGTCATAGGAGGGCCTTGATGTATCCCTCATCAACGACACAAAACGAGTGTAGTGATTTTAGAAATGGAATTTGACTGATGACATAAGGTTCAAGAATGGCAGTCGTCAAAATCAAGGTTTACGATATTGCAAAGGATGAAGTTTTAACTGAATGACTTCTCTTGAACATGTTGGCGACACTAAAATGAATTAGTAACATTGACCCAAAACAAGGTAATGGATGGTATGATAGACCAACAGTGTGATAACCATCAAGCTGAATGACCCAACCAACATAATCACGGTGATGAGGTGAAAGTTTCATGTTCAAGAGCGACTTGCTACCATAAAGTGTTCACCCCTTCTTCCAATTTTCCCCAGTCATTACTGACCAGTACCTCTTTATTTTTATCAACCTTGAGGAGGATAACATATGCTTGTTGTATAATTCCACCCTTCGCGTGAATCCAACACTATTTGATGGTTTAACGAGTCTAGCGAGGTTGAAAATTAGTCTTGTCTAGATGGACAAGTTTGTCGCTATTTGATGTTTTTTATGAGTTTAACGATAAAGATAACTTGGTTCTTTTCATTTTTAAAGAGTTTTAAAAAGTACAAAAAGAAAACTCCACAAGTTTTTTTTCATAAATTAATCTCTCAAGTCCGAAAAAACATAAAATAATATAATAGAGATATCGTTTCCAATCCATTAGTGAGCTGGAAAGGACAAATGCTTGACAATCATTTCATATTTAGAAAGTTTGAAAAGATCTTAACGAGGACTCCATTTTGAGGAATGAGTGGTGTATAGGGTAGCAACTGGTTTCGGTGATATTGGAACTTCTCAAAACATGTTGATTTATGTGAAGAGGCTGGCTAATAAGACCACCCATTGCAACTGTTCCTAAAAAAAGGGTAAAACAACCAAGTGAAAGTGTATGATCGACCAAAGGGATGGTGGCAATGGGATGAAAACACCCAAGGCTCATCTGATGAAAGAGGCTGATAGGATGTCAATCACGAGGGTTAAAATGGAAATGGGTTTATTTTTTCACAAGTTTGAACCATAGGGAACTATGCTTAGGTTTAGTTTCATGTTTACACAAGCTAGAAATGAAAAACTATGCTTGGATTTAGTTTTATTTTTACAAAAGCTTAAAACAAAGAACTATGCTTGACTTTAGTTTCATTTTTTCACAAGCTTGAAATGAAGAACTATGCTTGAAATTAGTTTACATGCCCCCAGCATGATGAAATGGAGAGTCTCCTGTAACTAGATGGAAGTCGCTTCGGTGAAGCACGACAGTCATCCAACACCTATTTGTCTTCATCTAGATAGGGACAAAGGTGAATGGGGTGATTCCCTTCACATAACCTACAGAGAAACTTGAATTTACCATTAGGTGCATGCTCCCCAAGCTTCATTACATTCACTTAAGTAGACTACTCGTGGCTATCAGGTGGATGGAATGAAGGTTCATTTACGAGATCAAGTGAAAGACTCAACTGGGATTTTATGAGATCTAATCAAAGACTTGAATTATAACTTTGCTCCAAGGGACCTTGTTTCATTTTTTAATGAGCTTGACATAAGATAAGGAACTTTGCTCAGATTCCTTGTTTCATTTTTTAACGAGCTTGACACAAGACAAGGAATTATGCTCATACTCCTTGTTTCATTTTTTAACGAGGTTGACACAAGACCAGGAACTGTCCTCGTGGGAGCTGTTTCATTTTTTTAATGAGGTTGACACAGTAAAAGAACTATCCACAGGGACTTATTTCATTTTTTAACGAGGTTGACATAGTAAAAGAACTATCCTCATGGACCTGTTTCATTTTTTAACGAGGTTGATACAGTAAAAGAACTATCCTCATATTCCTTGTTTCATTTTTTAATGAGGTTGACACAAGACAATGAACTATCCTCGTAGGCATGTTTCATTTTTTAACGAGGTTGACACAGTAAAAGAACTATCCTCATATTCCTTGTTTCATTTTTTAATGAGGTTGGCACACGACAAGGAACTGTCCTCATATTCCTTGGATCACAACTCATAAGAGCTCATGAAGGAGAGATCTAGTTCCATTGCCCACAGTACATAATGTACAACATCACTGAATTGATCGTCAGTTGATGTAGGTATGGAATAGGTTGCCACATAATTAACCCATGGTGGGGATGATACCATTGGTACAAAAGGACCATTTAGGTAAGATGGTTGACTAGAAGCCATATTTGGACTGGGAAATGAAAGCTGGTCAACAGTGACAATTCTTCCTTCATGTGGGAAACACATCACTTGAAAGAGTGTGGAAGAAATAACTTCCATGCCATAAACATAGTCGCGCCTAAGAAGTAAATTGTAATCTAAAGGTACTGGGACTACCATCACATTTAGATAAATGATTTTTCCTCCCAAAGTAATAGGCGACTGAGGAAGGATCCCTAATGGTTAACTGGTTCCTCTGTTAAAAGCCAACTGATTTTGGGTAACAGTCACAAGCAACGGTGAACCCAATGCTTGCCAAGCAGTTGAGGAAAGGATACTCATAGATGCACCTTCATCTATAATAGTGCTTGATAGAATCATATTACAAACTTGTACTATGATTTGGAAAGGCACATAAGAAGGAATACAGAACCTTGCCAGTCAATTCCAATTAAAGGAAGTGACCAGACTACTTGGAGGAGGTACTGTAGAAACTAGAGAATTAACCCCTTAAGTTACAAGAGTGGGAGGATTTTTCTCCTGTCTTGATGGAACAGGAGGACTGCCCCCAATCTCATTAGAATTTGAAGAAACAAAAATAACTTGAGTGGTATCATATTCACTCTCTTCGGGAAAGGTACGATTAGCTAAAGGTGAAATCGGGTCAACTATTACCTCGACCTGTTGATTTAGGTCGGGTATAGACTCATAGGATTCACTTTCAGAGAGAGTGGGTTTGGCCGACGGTTGATTTTGGTCAGTCAATTCATCAACTAGTGAAGGATTTATGGAGAGTTTCCTATAACCAGTTGGAAGTCACTGCAGTGAAGCAGGATGGTTATCCAACAATTTTTTGGCTTCATCCAGAGAGGGACAAAAGTGAATGGGGTGATTCCCTTAACAGAACCTACAGGGAAACTTAACTTTACCCTTTTGTCCATGAACTTTACTACCACTAGTTGATGGGGTGAAACCAACATGATCTCTAGAAGTTGACGACATAGAATGATGTGAACGAGAAGACCATTCTTCTAAGATCTGAGGAATATCAGAACAATTTCAAAGAAGATGGTCTCCCGCACAAAATTTGCATGGAAATAGAACTTTGTGAGGCTTGACGGAGGGTTTCTCATTAGATGTTGCATTCAAAGAAATGTTTGCTTGGTTGCCCATCTGTTGAATTTGATTCTTCTTCTCGTTCTTCCCTTTCTTCTTCTTCTTAGCCACCTGGTTACTAGTACCAATACTTTCACCAGGCGAAGAGGATGAAGGGGAGGAAGAAACAACTGAGGAAGAATGCAAAGGGTCAACTTTGGGATCAACTGGAGGTTGATTTTGTCCAGTTGGAGGAGTACTTATTTGCGGAGAAATCACGACATATTGAACCAAGGAGGTTGAAAACAACCAGACTGGCAAGCCAATGGTAAGTCTCGGTAGGGATAATGTAGCCATATAAGGAGCACCGATATTTCCGAAATGAGGAAAAGGACTAAGATTCCCTTTGAAAGGAATTCCTTGATTGGTCGACTCCGAATTTGTCACCATATGTTTCACCCTAAGATAAACTAAGGAGCAAGCATTGAGGATGTTATCCTCGATCAATTAAATTTATTTTAATCAAAGTACTATAACAAAACAAAAAAGGGATAACATAGGAAAAAGGTTTACCAAGCAACTGTGAACTACAGAATACCTCCTGGAAAACCAAGAAGTATGGGAAGGCAATCTCTCTGAATGCTGTGTTCAATGTATCACAGTGTACAAGGTGGCTGACTCGGTTACCTAAGGATGGATAGCAACCCAGTGTTGTCCTCCCATATATACCTGAAAGTATGTGGAGGCCCAATCCGTATAAGTTCTATCTAATACAAAACTGCACAATGAGAGCATTCCCATATACTTTACGTACTGTAACACCGCCCTATATAGCCGAAGGTATGTGGATGAGCTACGATATACTCACATACGTGGAATGAGGTATCACATTTGGGATGTATTACAGACAAGTCAGCGACAACTACTTTATTTTACGATGCTAGAACACATCTCTAGCCTAGACCTCTAAATGGTTTTCATTAGGTGACAATGCTCCATTAGGTAAATTCAGATAAATTTTAATTTGATCTTATTTAGAATTTTCCTTTCAAGGTTCACCACGAGATGTATGTTTGAAATTCCTAAAATGCAACTAATATGATAAGCATTCTTTCCATTCAATTTAACAATGAAAATCCTTAGCTAGTAGATATAGAGCAATCAGATCTTTGACAAAGAGCAAAGAGCACACCTAATGCAATTTCCCTAGCTATTCCTTTCAAGCATTCACAAACTTTTTAAATGCAACATGCATGTATTTCTTTTCAATTTACCTTAATGTGAATGAACAAAAAAGAAAACTAATGCACAATCGATCAATAAACTCTTTTCATAAAAATGACGATTTTGCGATAATTTCTTTTCAAGGAAAAGAATACTTTAGGACACTTTCATTTTAAAAGAAATGAGAAATTATGAAACTTTCAACGAAAATACTATTCATATGCACACATTAATCAATCCATCTTTCATGAATGAAGACTTAACGAAAATTCAATTTTTGAATGAAAAGACAATTTTACGACACTCTCTTTCGACAAAGATCAATCAACCCAAAAACTAACTTTCAACTATAGATTGAAAATGAAAAAGTAAATACATAAGAAACATTTATCAATCCTAGTATAAGTAGGGCCAGCTAAGGAGATGAAAAACTATTTTCAGAGACAAGACATCATTGACATTCAGCAAATCATTCAAACAGTAGAAAATTGGCAAAAAACATCACCTCCTAGATGGGAAACTGACCCTCAAGGGATCTGCGTAGGCTGCAGTGAGAGACATGTTGTGTGTGGAGCATGATTGTTCAGAGGTCTTTGTTTCAGCTGGATGTATACCCCAGGAAGTTTGTACACCCCTCCACATGAGGGGGGTGTGGGGGGGACTTGCACCCCCCCGCGGGGGTCCGGGGGCCAGCGGGGCTTGGGGGCAACGCCCCTTAAGCCAAAAATAGATGTAAAATTTCGTTGCAAAAGTATAGTAATTTCTAGTCAATCTCGGCCATTCATTAGGAATATGATTTGACGGTAGAACTTATGTTTAGTTTAGGGTTTTTTTCCCTAGAAGGCAATCCCCTTTCTTTGTATGAGGGAATTGTATTTGAGGCTGTGAAATGGATGTGTATTCTCTAAGTGAGAAATAGAGAGGTGAGACTGTGAGAGAAAACAGAGGATATTACAGTGGATTTGATTTAGGTTGTGTCTCTTCATTTTGTTGGATAATAGAAAGGAAGGACTGGCTGTTTAGGGTGGACGTAGCCCAAACTAGTTGAACCACGTATATCTGTGTCTCTCTTGCTTTATGTGTTTTCTGTGTTTATATTTCTGCAATATTTTATGTGTTCCATTGCTCCGTAATATATAATTTTCTAACAAGAAAGTGTGCTTTAGTGCATTGGCTCTATGCGAGAAGTTCATTGCAGCATGTTGTGTCCTTCACTGGGCTACGCTAGTGACAGTAAGCCATTTTTGAAGGCAATTTGACACAATTTTGACTCAATTTTCAATGAAATAAGAATGAAATTCAATAAACGACAACAAGTCCAGTATGTAAAAATGTCTTAAGAGGCTGGTAAGCTACTAAGATGAATAATTTCTCCCCAGCAGAGTCACCAATTTGTTTTAGTGTGTCTATGGATAAATGCCTAAACCCCTAGACTAGTAGCTAAGTCTAGAACAATAGTGCAAAGCATTCTCTACATTTTCTATAACCAATAGATTAAATAAGATAGTAAAGAAGCCTACTTGAAGCTTTCACTTATTCCTTATCTCCCTTGACCAATTATGTTGCTCCTTTCCATACTTAATCCGCTTGAAAAGTACCCGCACACAAACAGAAGACAAAAACCAATCAAAGCATATGATAATGATCTATTCATTAAACATAAAATGGAATCAAGTGCATAATACACATATGAAAGCATCAATAACAATACAAACATATGGAAAAATCTTTAAACATTTTATTAGTAAAAGGAAGAGTTACAACCCAATTTGCTTGATTCAGTGCCACTCCTCTCGTTCAATCCCATCTTCTCCTCATGACAAGCAAGACATTTTGGCATCATTATAAATCTTGAAACCAACTGAAGTCACATACTAACAACATCTCCCTATAATTCAATGATTTCCAACCCCTGATCACTTAGATGAGTGGTATTTTTATAGGTGAATGAAGGAAGTTATATCATAAATGGTGACAATGAATGCCCTCCCAAAATTATGATTTAGTTCCATGGGAGAAGGGATAAAGGGATTGACGTTCCTTAACCTCCTCCCTCATCCAATTTCAAGCCCAAAGGAGTGGATAGCCCTGGGAAACTTTTGGAAGCATCCTATGGATAAGAATATTCCAAACCCTAATATATATTTCGCTCAAATTCGCCGAGCACAGGCAAAAGAGGGCTCAAGTGCACTGCAATGTACCCTAGCAGTGTACTAGGTTGCACTCAGTGCACCCTGATAAAGGCCTGTCTGCACTGATCTTCTTAGAGGTAGTTTTTGGATGATTTTAGTCATGGAATCTCTTGGGAAGGAGGAATTCAGATGGTTAACTTCATTAGGGCATGTAACAACTGAATTAGGGTTTGATGGGCCTTAATAGTACTGATATGTAAGTCAGGGTTGATGTGCCCAAATGGATTTGTAACACTGAGCTACTTGATCCTACCAACACCTTGTCGCCGGATTCTCTCGACCTCAGGTTGGAAGGATTTCAAGCCTCAACAGAGTATCAATTCTGCCTGTTTAGCTCCATGGCCCGCTTAAGGCTCCCGCTACCTTTCATTCATCTAATATCCTAACGTTCCATAGTAATAAGAACAAAATGGACATGCCTTATACTAGCGCAAGCCCTAAACCTATTGTCGTCCAACAACAGAAGTCTGGAGGCAACCCCTCTAGCTCTCCTTCAACATCTTTGAGCAACAATCAGAGGAGAGGCGACGTATTATATATGCCAATGATGGTAGCAGATCATATACCAATCAACCATAGGCTGATCATATCCTGCTTGGAGGCACCATTGCTAAGGCCTTTTCATCAAGCCACGGTTATCCTCAATTCATTGACAACATTGTCCCATTATTTAAATTGTATGAGGAATGAATTTGCACTAAACAATTTTGATAATCAATCACAAACTAGTACCTTAGAAAGCAATGAAGTAGAGGGTTTCAGATCAACGAGTTTACAATTAGCTATTGGAGGTTTTCCAACACCAACAGTGTTGGGGGCAGTCATTCGGTCCACACAACAGTTATTGACTCAGCAAGCTGGAGCTTCACTTGATCAACTTGCCACATAGCTTGAAGGTGAAGCAACTGTAACACAATGACATTGCGTATCAGATAGTCCTCGGTTGAGGCAGTATTAAATGTTGAGCCAGCGGTATTTGTCTCTACTTCTGGTCCTAACCCTTTAACACCATAACACCTTTAAGCAACATCTCGTCTTGTCGTTTAGAAATACCGATACATCCGTTCTTCTTGAAGTTATTGAGCTCATATTAAATTCCTACAATATTAGGTTCATGTATTGAGCTCACCTTACCTCAAAGGTATTCCCTCCAAAAAAAAGGACAAGTGAGGAAATTAGGTGAAATACGACCTTCGGAGTAGAGGATTATGCCTAGTTATTATATTGTGTACTCTCAGTGTAGTCAACAACAATGGGGCAGATTTCTAGACAAAGATTAAAACAAGTATCATTCTCGTTCTCAATCCACATCAATGTGCTTCAATTCCATAGAATTAACTTCAATAGATGGATGTTTCTCCTTCAACACATAAGACATATAGACTCACTCCATTTTATGTACAGAGAATACATAGCTGCTTCAACGTAGAGCTTGTTGGTTGTGTTATATTCTTTCGACGACTAGCCCACGCATTTAACCAGGGGGTTAGAGGAGGGATAGAGCCCCCCCTTCGTTGTGCCGATTGCACAACAGGGGTGTCACTGGGGGTTTGAGAGGGGTAGGTAGCCCCTCTCTACGGGGTCTGGGGTAGCTTCCCGGAGATTTTTTTTTTGGGACCCAATATTAGGTTGGGTGGACCTACCTATGGTTTTGTGCATGGTTTTCGCACATGGTTTTGGATGTGATGGTTCTTCGATCCATGGTTTTGGACATGATGGTTTTTGTTCCATGGTATTTGATGCTTCGACATGCATAAATATGTATTGTAACATTGAAAGGAATATAATGAAAAATCAATCTGGTAGTCTTGGTTTTGGGATCCAGGGGAAAATATCTATGTATATGTGTTATGCTCTCTCATTTTTTATTTTCAGTGTTTTAGAATTCGTATGTAAGTAATTTATGTACGGCGTTAAAACCTACATTTGGTATCAAAGATGTCTTGGCTTCAAGGGGACGCCTTTGTTGTTAAGGGGTTTCACTGAGGCTTATGGTAGGCCCTATTCAGTGGAAGATCTGTGAGATCGATTCTGGTGCTGAAAGAAGATGGCGAGCAGTGGAAAGATAGAGATCGAGAAATTTAATGGTCATAGTTTTGATTTGTGGAAACTCAATATGCAGGATCTGTTGGTGGATAAAGATCAGTGGATTGCGGTAGATTTGGGTGCTAAACCAGTGGGAGTGTCTAATGAAGAATGGAAGAAGATGGATCGGAAGGTAAAGAGAACAATACGATTGTGTGTCTCAGATTCAATATTGTTGAATGTATCAAGGGAAGCTATAGCTAAGGCTCCGTGGGACAAGTTAGGGACTTTGTGCCAATCTAAGTCTCTAGTGAATAAACAGTTCCTACACCAAATGTTGTATAACCTGAGGATGAAAGATGGAGACTCGGTGACAGAGCATCTAAGTGCATTTAATACTGTGGTAAGTCAGTTATTATCTGCTGATATTAAAATTTCAGATGAAGATAAGTGCATTAGTTTGTTGTGTTCTCTACCAGATTCGTGGGATAGTCTAGTTATTGCAATAGGTAGCAATGCAACTCCCTTGCAGTTTGATGAATAGTCTCATCCTTACTGACAGAGGAGATGAGGTCAAAAAATATGGAGAGCCAGAATGGTGTTTCCTTGTCTGTATGAGGATGGTTCCAGAATAGAAACAAAAATTAGTCATTAAGTGGGAGATCTAAATCTAGAGGGAGATCTAAATCTCTAGAAAAACCTGTAAAGGTGGTGTCCTAGAAATGCGGAAAAGAAGGGCACTACCAAAGGGACTGTAAATCTAAAACTCATGACAAAGGAAATGGATTGATGATGCTCCTTCTGCTGAGGCAAAAACCACCTCAGATGAAGTTGGGGATGTGTACTTTGCTTCTTCAAGTACACATGTCGATCATGAGGCATGGTTGATTAACTCAGGTGCATCCTTTCACTTCACTCCCCATAGAGAGTGGTTCTACGACTATGAGAAATATGATCGTGGTGATGTCTTCTTAGGGGATGACAGGAAGTCTAGAATCGTTGGTCATGAAAAAGTAAAGTTAAAGTTGCAAGGTGGAAGGGTTAGAACACTTCCGGGTGTTTTGCATATTCCTACATTGGCCAAAAATCTGATTTCCGTAAGCAAGCTAGATGATGCAAATGTAAAAATAGTGTTTGAGAAGGATACTTGCAAGATGGTTCAGGGAGCACTGGTACTGATGCGGGGAGTTCAGATTGGAACTCTGTACAAGCAACAAGGTAGCACTATTGTTGATGGGTGCAACAGTTCTATGGTTCCTGAAAGTGGAGCAGAAAGTCTAGTGGTCTCTAGAGAGAAGACCATGTTGTGGCATCAAAGGCTTGGACATATTAGAGAGAAGGGCTTTCGAATACTTCATGTAAAGGTATGGTATAAGGTATGAGTAATAGCTCTCTGGAACTTGAATTTTTATGAAAATTGTGTATATGGGAAGCAGAATCGGGTGAGTTTCCCCTCTGGTGGTAAGAGGGCGAAACATATATTAGAGCTTGTGCACAGTGATGTGTTTAGACCTGTGAAGGTTCCATCACTAGGTAAGTCTGTGTAATATGTATCAGTTATAGATGACCTCTCAAGGAATACATAGATATATTTTCTTAAGAAGAAATCTGAAGTCCTTGATAGTTTTAAAGAATATAAGGTTCTGGTGGAAAATGAGACAGAGAAGAAGATAAAGGTGTTGAGGTCAAATAACGGTGGAGAGTTTTGCAGCAAGGAATTTGAAGAATTGTGTAAGAAGTGTGGTATAGCATGGCAAAAAACTACTCCATACACACCTGAGAAAAATGGAGTCGCAGAAAGAATGAAAAAGACGTTGATGGAAAGGACCAAAAGCATGCTCAATGGTGCTGGGTTAGGATAGGAATTCTGGGTAGAGGTGGTGGAGACAACATGTTACCTGGTCAACAGATCACCTTCATCAGCGTTGGAGGATAAGACTCCACAAGAGTTTTGGACTGGTAAGAAACCCTCTCTTTCACATTTGAGGGTATTTGGATGTGATGCATATGTACATGTTCCAAAGGAGAAAAGAACCAAGTCGGATAGTAAATCTGAAAAGTGCATCTTTATTGGGTATAAGGATAGTTTATAGGGTTATAAGTTTTGGAACCTAGTAACAAAGAAGTTTGTGTATAGCTGAGATGTGATGTTCAAAGAGGTGAAAGATGTTATTAAACATGAAGTCCAACCAATGTAACCTAAGAAGATAGAGTTTTAACTTAAGGAGGGAGAATTAGACTTTACAACAGAGGAGGAATCAGAAGATGAAGAGCCACAAACTTCGGGTGTGAGAAGATCAATTCAAGAAAGAAGGCACCTAGAAAGGTATAGTCCATATGATTTCTGTTCAAATTTTTCTTTATCTGTTACTGATGATGATTCCAGAACTCTGAAGGAAGCATTGGATTCAGAGGATGGAAAACTCTGGAAAGAGGCCATGGTTGATGAAATGGCATCTTTTCACAAAAATGAGGCTTGGGATCTGGCAAAGTTGACGGCTAGAAGGAAACCAATTGGAAACAAATGGGTTTTCAAGAAGGAGACAAATGCAGAAGGAAAGTTGGAGAAATACAAAGCTCGGTTGATAGAAAAAGGTTATTCCCAGGTATCGGGAATTGATTTCGATGATATTTTTTCTCCTGTTACCAAGGTAGCTTTTATTAGATTACTGTTATCTATTGCTGCTGCTTTTTATTTTGAGGTAGAACAGATGAATGTGAAGACATCACTTCTTCACGGGGATCTGGAAGAGGAGATCTACAGGAAGAAACCTGAAGACTTTGCGGTGAAGGGTAAGAAATAACTGGTATGCAAGTTAAATAAGACTTTGTATGGGTTAAAACACTCACCAAGGATGTGGTATCAGAAATTTGATACATTTATACGAGGACTTGGCTTCACCAGTAGAAAAGAAGATCACTGAGTGTATTTTAAATTAATTGGTGACCGTGTTATCTATCTGGTCTTGTATGTGGATGATATGTAGCTGGTTGGAAATGACAAAGAAATTATCCACGATTTGAAGACCCAATTTTCCTCCAAGTCCGACATGAAAGATATTGGTGTTGCAAACTATATTTTGGGCATGGAATTTAAAAGAGATCGGGAAAAGAGGAAGCTATCGTTAAACCAGAGGAAGTATGTTGATACAATACTGAAGAGGTTTAATAAGCAACATAGTAAACCAGTGAAGGTTCCTATTCCTGTAGGTGTAAAGTTATCTGTAGAACAGTGTCCCAATACACAAGAAGAGAAAGAGGACATGTCCTGTGTTCCATATGCAAGTGTAGTCGGTAGTTTGATATATGTGATGGTCTGTACTAGACCAGACATTGCACATGAAGTGGTAGTATTGAGTAGGTTTATGTTAAAACCAAGGAAGGAGCATTGGATAGTAGTGAAGCAGGTTTTTAGGTATTTGCATGGCACTAGTGATTATGGTTTGTGCTACCAAGGAAGACCAGGATTGGACAGAGTTTTGGATATTCGTGTCTTTGTTGATGCAGACTGGGCTGGAGATCTGGATTAGGGAATGTCTACAAGTGGGTATGTGTTTAACCTATTTGGAGGTGCAGTCAGTTGGATGAGTAAGAAACAATATGTAGTGGCACTATCAACTATAAAGGAAAAATACATGGCAACCACTCATGCAAGCAAGGAAGCATTTTGGTTGCAGAGATTGTGTTTAAGTATGGGGTTAGTGCAGGGAGCTATAAGGATAGACTATGATAGCCAAAGTGCAATCTTCTTGGCAAAGAACACTGGCTACAATTCAAAGACAAAACACATTGATGTTCAGTATCACTTTGTCAGGGATATGATAGAATACAAAAAGGTGTTTTTGGTAAAGGTTGACACTTTGAAGAATACTACAGATGAATTGCAAAAATTTGTGAGCTCTAGGAATTCTCTTGGTGTAAGAAACAATAGGCGTTGCAAGGCTAGATAAAAGAGTAAGCCCTCCTATGCCCCCTGTGGAATGAAAACAACAAGTGGGAGAATGTTTGGTTGTGTTATATTCCTTCCATGACTATCCCATGTAGTTAACCAGCGGGTTAGAGGGGGGTCGGATCCCCCCCTTCGTTGTGTCGATTGCCCAGTGGGGGGGGTCATAGGGAGGGAGACAACCCCCCCTGACGATGGGGTTTGACGGGGGCAGGTAGCCCCCCTCTACAAGGTCCCGGGCACCACCCCACAGATTTTGTTTTTGACCCTATATTAGGTTGGGTAGACCTACCTACGGTTTTTTGCATGCTTTTCGCACATGGTTTTGAACACAATGGTTTTCAATCCATGTTATTGGATGTTTCAACATGTATTAATATGTATTGTAACATTGAAAGGAATATAATGAAAAATCAATCTGGTAGTTCCGGTTTTGGGATCCAGAGGAAAATATCTATGTATATATGTTTTACATGTTATGCTCTCGCATTGTTTATTTTCTATGTTTTAGAATTCGTATGCAGGTAATTTTTGTATGGGGTTAAAACCTACAGAGCTCTCGCCATAAGCTTCACCATACAATTCAAATTCCAACCAATGCTCACAACATTCAATGAATTTTAAGGCAGAGCTTTAATCATATTTTAGCACAAACAACCAATATACACCATCCATGGAAAAGCTGAAATGCACACAAATGCCACAAAACTAGTGGCTCACATAAGATTGAGCAGGTTAGGAAGGTACTCGAGCTGATACCATGTTAAGACACAGAGATGGAAAACACATCAAAGATAAACATGAGTTGTTGTTTATTATTGACAATGATATACATTTATAGTACATTCACATGACCTTTGGTTTCGTATTCCAAGTTCTCTTGTACTTCCTTAGACTATTCAGCTTGTACACCAACCCTTAGAGGATTAGGTGTCCAACAAAGTTAGTACAACTAGACCTATCATATAACTTGTCCACATAGAACATACCTAGTGAAATTGGGGGTCTCCATTGTAATAAATTAATTTAATTTATTACCTATTGTTAAAGGAAACAATGTCTAACTAGATAACATCTAGGTTGCATAACATAACACATCTCTCTTCATCTATGCTCTTCTTCCATATGCTAACATTTGGTGCAATTTCTAGTTTATTAAATTTGAAATAATTTAATATATTCAAATTACACATTTCCATGAGGGTAGACCATGTGATGAAACTTAGAAGGTATTATGGAGGGGCATGTTATAGCTACATTAAATCCTCACACCTCAATGATCATGAGCCTCTCACCATGAGTAAATGGAATGTAGGTGACATAGAAATTTTGGAGGTTATATTAGTTTCCTTCCTACCATGAAAATGTATAATTGAAGGGATGATCATAACATGACCATTGGTACTAACGACATTGGTCTCAATAGTATGTGTATATAGATTCAATATTTTAAGAAATATGTGAACCCTATTCAAAATTACATTATAAATAAGTAACATTTATATAAGGATAATTACATGCATTTCATAACAGTATCCTGGGCTAAAATATATTTTATTTTTATTTGGAATTTATATTTTAGTATAAATTTAATATAGATGGATGAATAATAAATATATTAGTGAATACATAATTATAAGTTTTACATTAATGGACATGTCTTATTTTGTAGGAATAATGTAATAAGAGTGATAGAGAGTGGCTATACAATACATCTAGATTTTTTTTTGGGGGAATTTTCAAAATAAAATGTTAAACAAATTTCTCTTAATTATATTAAATTTTGATTAAGTTTCATCTTTAAATGGATATTTCATATCTCTTTTATAATTATATAATTGATTAGTGAAAAATTGAGATTATTTAATTATTATTAATTTGTTCAATTTTATATAATCTTTGTAAATTTAAACCGGTAGTTCCACTCCCTCTTCCATTCACAAAATTAAATAATAAAATGACCCAAAATCATTAGCATAAGAAACATATCTTCAATATACAAAAAATAAATAAAAAAATCCTCCAACAACAAATTACAATTTATATTTATGAGATAACTAAATTAAAAATAATAATTTTAAAATATCTTCAAGTTTTAGGTTAACTTATTGCTAACTTGTATAAAGAATTTTTCGGAAGAAATAACATTGAAGATTTTGGTCGACCCGTTTCGAACCAACAAGTGCAATTCATCTTCGGGTCACGATATATCTATTGATGTAATGTTGTGAGATGAGAGATGCTTGGGTTTGAAAACACCTCATCTCACTGTGAAAACAATTACTTTTCCAGAATCAAACACATGTTTTAACTGGCCCATTTATAACTTTTAAGAGAGAGTTGTATTTTGAGTTACACAATCTTAATAACTAGGATACTAATGAGATAATATGAATATAATTTATGGTAACAATGTCAATTTTTTAATATACAATTGATAACAATATATATAAATTTGTTTTTTAAAATATTTAAATTATTATTTTTTTTTATTATAGATGATGCAATTCTCTTTTATAGAGTTTATAAATAAACAAGTTCTATATAGTAATTAGTAACTATTGCTTAGTTTAAATATAGTTAAATTATAAATATTAATTTCAAATCAGTGTTAAGATTTAGAATCTAATTAATTTAAATTTTATTGATAGATAAATTAAACTATTTTATTAATGGTAAAAGATTTTACATTTTCCCTGTAAAATATAAATAGATATATTTTTAAAAAATAAACGAATATATTCCTTAAAAAATTATAAATATATAAATAAATTTATTTTATTTCCTCAATTTTCTTTGAATTGACCATCATTTTGATTTATGATCAAGATTTCATTTGATCATGGCAACCGAATATTCTTCATATGATTAAGCATCAGAGGGTTGTGACTAATGAACGATCAAGATTTCATTTGATCATGGCAGTCGAATATTCTTCATATGATTAAGCATCAGCGGGTTGTGATTAATTGTGGCTTTTCATCTGGTTGTTACAAACAAAAATATTTTAATTAAATCCAACTGGAACAACCATCGGTAAGCGAGAATGGAAGTCACGTCGCTTCCATTATCTCTTCCTTCGGTTGACGGATCGCGGATCATTTATCCACGGCGCACGACTGTGAGGAACTTAATATTAGTTTTTTTCTAGAAATTCCATTGTAATAACATCGATTGCCCTTCCTGCATGTAACCCTGTTAATTCCTCGAGGTTGCGAGATGTTGTGTTGCCACCAGCACTGCTCTGCGTCTCGGACCACAACGTGATATAGGAGCGGAACCTGGAGTACTAGGAAGCCCTAAAAAGGGGATGTAATATGTAGTTTAATGTTGGATTCGAGGCACGACGCCTTGCGGGAGAGGGATGTGAGAAAAAACGCCAGCTGCAGATCAATAACGGATGTGGCGTAGATGAATTTGCAGAGGTTGTATCCCCACTCTGTCGGCACTTTCATTAAATTGACCTCATTGAAGAAACGAGGTCCATCGTATCTACAATTGCCAGCGTGTTTGGAAAGGTGGTCGCTGATGAATGTGTCGTAGGCTGCCTGAGAATGGTCTCCAGAGGGTCCACGAGTCCCTCTCACTGGTCGCTCCCCTCCAGTAATCTCCATCTCTCAGCGATGCTTCCTCCTACACCCATGTCTGCCATGAACGTCTAAGAAAATCGGCCGGATAAATTATAAGGTCCTCCTTTGATTTAACGTGTTTTTGAAATAGATTGTTTGACACAGATTCTCATTTCTATATATTTTCAAAGTGTCCAATAATGTGAATCTTGAACGGGTGAATTGAAGTTAAATTGACAAGATGGATGACGGTATGTGGAAACTATTTATATTATTTAAAGGCATCAGAGTCCGTGAGCGTCACCCGAATCATCCAAGTCACAAGAAAATTACAACATCTTTGAAGCTATATCTTAACCGTTAATTAATTTATTTTTAAAATTTTATATAGAAATTTATTCCAAAAAGTAATAAAATGAAAGTAGAACCTGTGGTTTTAATTTTAAGAAACACCGATTCAAAGCCATCTTAATGGTTAATTGATTTATTAATAATGTAATGTTAAAAATAATGTAATCTACTATTCTACTATTGAAGAAGAGAGTGGAGGATGTTGTGCTAAGATCTTCGAGTGTGAACGTCTTTTCTACCATGGACTCGAAACAAGTCCCATCATCATCAAGGTCAAGGCTGTCAAAAGTCTTCTTTATGACATCACCGAGGGTTTCTATGCTGGGGTTTTTCTTGTCACTGAGGGTTTGGATGCCCTCACCAATCTCTGTGCCTTGTGCACTCAATTTCTCAGGGCTCTTAACACCCTGTTCTCTGAGCTTCTCAAGGGACTCAACACCCTCTCTTTCCAAATCAGTAGGGGTTACGGTTCCTTGTTCTTCTACAACTGCAAGGACTTCAGTACCCTGTCCTTTGAACACCGTAGGGTCTTCAATACCCCGACCTTCAAAAATTGCAGGGTCTTCAATACCTTGACCTTCAAAAATTGCAGGTTCTTAAGTACCCCACTCCTCGAAATCATTAAGGGTCTCTACTTTTGGTTCCCTGAAATTATCAAAACACTCTACGTGTTGTTTCTCTTTGTTCTCCTCTCCTTAGACTTCACCACTATGCGGTGTCGACATCCTGCTCCTTAGCCTGTTGACAAATGTTGACAACAAGACGTCGTCTTCTGCATTCTCCTCATCTTCCACAATGTGTGAAACCATGTTTGCAAGCACCGAGAGATTATGAACTGTGGGGGAAACTTGGGGTGATTCATCGATTACGATTGTAGAACTTGACTCGTTCATTCCATGGGCGACTGTCTTCCTCTTCACCGAGGTTCTAGTCTTCCTCTTCTTTGCCACGAGTGGAGTGTTCCCAACGACCCTCTTCTTTGCTTGCACTGGTGAACTTTTACCTTGCCGCTTGGTAGGAGACAATGTCTCCACCTTTCTCTTCTTACTTGTACTCATGCTAGCAGACTCTTATGCAACCCTCCCTCAGAATTCTTTCGGAAACCCTCCCCACGTTATCCCCCTTTTTTCTAACCTCTTCTTGACCAAAATTGTAATAAGCCCATGATGACAGAGCTTGTTTTAAACCTGGCTTACACTTCCACTTTGCACATTTTTCGCCATCTTCTCAAGGCTCCTTAGCAAGAAGTTAGGAAAATTAATCAATTTTCTTGCTTCGAATTGCAACAATAACGGAAGGTGATATACAAACGCCAAGGCATAGCATCCTTCCCCAGTTACAAACTTCTGCAATATAAATAGTACATCTTGCCACTTCCTGACCATGGTAGTCTGTGGAAGTCCCTTTCTCCAATTGACCTTAATTTTCTTGTCAACCATGAACTGGTGCCAATGCTTCTTCACGAGCCACTCCTTTTTAAACCAGCACTCCCTTGTAAGTGGCAAGCCTGTGGCTTGTGCAATGAACTCCTCTGTAATTTTGAATTTCAAGGACCCAACCCTGATTCGGCCTTTTTTGAACGTCCTTGTGAACTCTAATACCACCGCCATGTCGAACCTGTCAAACTTCTGTAGGAATGGCAAGAACCTAGATTCTTGCAAAAGTGAAAGATTGTTTCTGTACTCAGCGGTTTGTTCAATTTCCTACAAAGACAATGGTTCACTCCTCATAGGTGCCATTTCAAGCCACACTCCGCTTCACTCTCTTCACATCCTTGAAGGAATTTTTGAGTGACTCCAACGTTTGCCGAGAGTTTTATGTTGAAGGTTCATCACCCTCTGTCTTTGCAGACCCACTCACCCAACTATGATAGAACAACCCCTCCATATCAGGTGTTGATTCTTGCCAGCCCGCTATGGGTGAATTGTAATGATTGGATGTAATGACAGTATAGGCGGTGGTGACGCAACGATTAAAGTGATCGGATTACGGGTAAGCTAATAATGGTAAGGCAGTGTGGAATTATTTCAAGGAGGGTGTGCACGTTATCAGATAGCAGTACCATCCCATAGTCAACATCATAATTCAATCAGACATACTTCATCACTTATTAAAAAGATTAGATTTCAAAACTTACACATCTTGCACTTGAAATATTTGTCCTTAGATTAGTAAATAATGAAACAAAGCATCAATTAAAACATCGAATGCGATAACATATTAACACATGTGCAATGTTATGAAACCAACTCAAGAAGAGATAGAAAAGATAGATGAACGCCTTAGAATTCAGCCTCTTCGATGGGGCAACCTCCTTTACATTAAATAAATGAACAATTCTTGGATGATACAAATGAAAAGACCTCAATTCTATATATAGGAGTCTAAGGGGTCATAACATAATCAGAGCTGACATAACAATAATAATGTAAGGGCACAATAATAACAATAGTGGGCTTCTATATGGCACAATAGTAACAATATGGGCACTACATCGGTACATCAATATAATAAGTGGGTTGGACTAATAACAATAAGGCGTTACAGTAGTAGTATAGGGGCCTAACATGCCCCTCTCCTTCAAAAAACGTTGTCCTCAACGCTTGAGTATTTCTTGATGCTTTTGTATAAAATTCTTGTCCTCCCATGTGGAATCTTCAGTGGGTAAGTTCTTCCACTTGATGAGATACTCTGAAATTGATCGATTCCATAGCTGTCGAGTTCTTGTTTCTGTGACTGCTCCAGGTTCCAATATGATTTTTCCTTCCTCTTCAATTTCTGGAAATATTGTTTGAATTGGGATCTTTTGCAACTTTTGAATAAGTGGCCATACTTCTTCATCCTTTTTCCATTTATCCGTTGCTTCGTTTATCCAATCTGGTTGGATAATAGAAATAGCACAAAACAATGCTTCGACATCCTCATCCTTGAAGAGTCTTCCCATTCGGTAAGTCACCATTTTTTAAGTGCATGTAGTATTGCCAACATTTCCTTCTCATAAATAGCTTGCTTGAGATTTAGCAGTAAAAATACCCAATCACCTACATCAAAAAAAATTTCACTGCCATGTTGATCTACCTGTTGTTTCGTTTGATTTTGCATCGAAGTGGCGTTATCCTTTAAAAGTTGGAGAACTTGTTGTTGACGCTCGATGTGATCTTTCTCTGCTTGAACCTTTTTCTTCTTGATATGTCCTTCTATCTCTAGAGTTTGAAGAGTGGTAATTTCTTCCAATCCTTTACAAGATATGGTTAGATTCATTTCTTGATGCTTGATGTGATCTTTCACTTCTTGAGCATTTTTCTTCTTGATATGTCCTTCTATCTTGATAGTTTGAGGAGTGGTAATTTCGACCAATGAATTATAAGATATAGTTGGATTCATTTCTTCTTTCTCGATGTGATCTTTCACTTCTTGCACCTTTTTCTTCTTGATATGTCCTTCTATCTTGAGAGTTTGAAGAATGGTAATTCTTGCCTTCTCTGGGGTGGGGTCCTGGCGTATATCCTCTTCTTTTGATGTTTATTGATCCTTTTCTTCGTCCTTTTCATATCCTATGTAAAATAATTTCTTCTCAGCACACTTATGACCTTTAGTGCATTTGCTATCACAATTGTAACAAAGCCCTTTTTCTCTTTTTTCTTGCAATTGTTGTGGTGTAACCCTTGTAGGTTGTGGAAGGCTGGGAGAAACAACACTTCCATCTTTATAGTTGTGAGGGGTATGCTTCCTAGTTTCCATAATTTTGCTTTCCACTATGTCACAAAGCCCTTTTACTCTTTCCAATTGTTGTGGTGTTGCTCTAAAGAAGGTGTTGCTCTTTGTATCCTCATAATGTGCTATCATTTCCTCCGTGAAAATTGACCATGTAACAAGTTCTTTACGAGAACAAAGCCCTTCATACCATAAAAATTGATCCGGTTCTAAATATGAAGATGCAATACATACCTTTTGTAAAAGTGGTACACCATGTAGATCAAAATATTGCTCCATCCGATGTATCCAATTTACTGGATCCTTGCCATCAAACTTCCTCATCTTGCTTTTTCTTGATTTTAGGAGCTCGATCTTGAAACGACTGTAAATCTATACTTTTAGATCTTTAAGTTCTAAAATTGCGATCTGTAGTAGCCCTCTGTGTCCTCTTTCCAATGCCACTAGTCTGATCCAAATTGGATTCTCCACGGAAGAGTTATGCCAAATCTCCCACAGTGACTTGATTATAGACTAGTTCAGTAGAGCGAACTTGTATGACGTGCCACGAGTCAGTGTTTCAACCTTTTGCTCTAAAACATATATAAAAAAAAATTATAGTCTGTCCTCCTTCTATGCCTTTTTACGAAATTTCAATCCGATTCTCAGTGAGAAAGTTATGACGATTTTCCCCAGGTCACCTGTTTGGACTGTAATTCAAGAGTTTGCACAAAGACCAACTTCCTTAGATCATATCTCCGCAAATATAGCGCAAAAAGATCTGAAATTTAGACCCGAGATTCAGCACGATGTCTTCTCAAATGGGTTTTTTTTTTAGCTTCTTAAACGTCGCAAAAAAAAAAAGTTATAGCGAAAATGCTACGATGACCTGTTTGGAGCAGTGAAACCCTAGAATCCAAAGCTCTGGTACCAAATGTTGTGAAACGAGCTCAAGAAAAGATAGAAAAGATAGATCAACGCCTTAGAATTCAGCCTCTTCAGAGGGGAAACCTCCTTTACATTACATAAATGAACAATTCTTGGATGATACAAATGAAAAGACCTCCTTTCTATATATAGGAGTCTAAGGGGTCATAACATAATCAGAGCCGATATGACAATAATAATGTAAGGGCCGAATAATAATAATAACGGGCTTCTATGTGGCATGATAGTAACAATATGGGCACTACATGGGTACATCAATATAATAAGTGGGTTGTACTAATAACAATAAGGGGTTACAGTAGTAGTATAGGGGCCTAACATGCAGGAAAGTAAAGGCCCATAAATATCTCTGATAAACCACTCGAAGACTATGTAAATCACTTTCACAATCAACTATGTCTCTACACCAAAACTGCTTGTACTATGATGTGCTTGCACCAGAGACTTTTACCAAATTGAGAATCTGATAGGACATACTTCTATAGCTAGACTTAAAAAAAAATTTCCTCATTATACAAGAAAAATTTATTCATCATCCTTTGGTGTTTCTCGAACATGCCTTCTAGATTGACTGCATCAAACTCTGCAATCAATTCATGAGGAAACAAAGAAGTGGGAAAAGGGTAAAAATTTTAGAATGGGAAGGTATATTACAACAGCGATTTCAGAAACAATATCACCAAGAGGGATAAACGAAACAAGATGTGAAAAAAATTCAAGGGAAAAAAGGGATCTTATGAAATTGGGTAAGTGTAGTTTCTCGGAAGAAAGAGGAAAATAATTCATTGGGGAAGTTAGAAAAGAAACTAGTGGCAAATTTCAAAATGGGAAATAGAAGAAAGACAACATTTTTACCTTGAAATCCATAGTGCGTTATATAATGGTCTTCAATGCATTCCCGCCACTTCCCTAATGAATCACATGCAAGGTTGCTTGTGTGTGCTCGATATATAATATATTACAATGTGATCAATACCCGTTTTATCACATTCATTAGTGGATTCTTCATCATATTATTGGTAATGATGCAAATAATATGCCATTGAAACCTTTTGTCCCTCACTTATATACTAAGGTATCGCTTAAATCATATGTGCACAAAATGAAATGTACACGGCGCTGCAAGAAAGTGAACAAATAGACAAAGCTTACCGGTGGAGACCATACTGAATTCGAATGTGGAGAATTATTTACCATATTAAACTGAATGGACAAATTTGAGATTTTTTTTTTTCAAATACGACCGAACTTGTATTAACTATATTTACGCCGTAAGGCGTTCCCCTCTGAAATGAACTCCCCTCTCTGCCCACCTGTCATCCTCGTACGCCATAGGATCCTATGTTAGACGATTGCAAAAGTTTCAACCGTTCGATCAGGATGGTTACAAAATGACAAACCTGTCGAAGATGGAGGGGCGGATTGCCGGTTAGATAAGCAGCCACCTTCGTCGATTCTCTTCGTTTCTTTCGGAAGGGGAACGGGTCTCCCAAAGGCTTCGGTGATTGAAATCGCCTTGGGATTGGAATGGGCAGATAGTTCTGGAAGAGAAGATGTTCGTTGGCTTTTCAGCAGCTACGGGGAATTTCATTCAAGACCATTTTATTCAAGACCATTCAAGCTCGGATATGTTCAGCTTTGGTGTTCTTTTGTTGGAAATGGCGTGCGGGAGGAAAGCCCTGGACCTATCCATGGACGCTTAACGACTGTTTTTGGTGGACTGGGTGTGGGAGCTATACGCCCATGCGAGTCTGCTCGAAGTGGCAGATCCGAAGCTGGGAAATGAATACGATGAGACTGAAATGGAGAAGGTGTTGAAATTGGGATTATTGTGCTCCAATACGGAACCGAATTTAAGGCCGGGGATACGACAGGTGTGTCAAATACTGGAAGGTGAAACTACTCTCCCTGAGGTCCATATGGATTTGTTTCGCGTTAATGGCTGTGCTGCTGGGGCATTGTTTAACCATTATACGTTTTCCGAGGAGGAGAGGAGGCTGAGGATATCGCAGGTGTGTCAAATACTGGAAGGTGAAGCTCCTATGCCTGACGTCCATATGGATTCGTTTAGCGTTAATGGCTTTGCTGGCACTCCTGATCCGGAGGATAGGCTTCTTCAAGAAATTCAGAGCGGAAACCAATCAAACAGATGGCTCAATTCAACCCCTTTAGCGATTCACGGTGATAACGGTATGGAGTAAGTACAAAAAATATGGAGAAAGCTTTGTCAATATTGCGGTGAAGGTTTTAGTTTAACTTTTTCCATTCGCTAATGTTGAAGCAGGATGATGCCATTGGAATACAATAGGTTTTTTTCAGTGGTTGTTGGAATACAATAGCTTTTCCTTGGCGAGGAGAAAAGGTTGTTGGAATACAACAGGTTTTCCGTGACGAGGAGAAAATGTTGTTTATTGAATATGTATTTTTTTCCTTACATGGAAATAAAAAAATATTATTATAATTTTTACACCTATTTTAAAAATTTAGGGTTTCCACACTTTCAACTCTGTCGTACAACATTTCTGATCCGTTTCTGACTCCCGTCATATCGAAATGTCTCCTCAGAGCTCCGACTAACTGGCTTGCTAGGTTTTGTTTGGTGGCTTCCCTTAATAGTTTTTCAAGAATCCATATGGAAAGTCGCGCTCCTTGATCTTTAGTTTCTTAACTCACCGCACCGATAGTCTGACCCGCAGTAAGACACTAAACAGGTTTTGTTTAAGAGACCATCCTACGGTTTCAAGGGGCAAGAGAGTAGTTATAGTTTTGCAAATGAAGAGTGAAATATAAATTCCAAAAAAGCCGTTGAACGTATGAATGTTAGACAAACTTGAATGTTATTGAAATGCATCAACGTTACGTTGTGTTTTCATTATTAAGTTCAAAATTTTGAATTTATATTTAATAGGGAAATCTGATTTGCAATTAAAAACATTTATTAGAAGAGTGATATTTTAAAGAAATTAGTTAAAAATAATTTATTTTCATTATTAAGTTCAAAATTTTGAATTTATATTTAATAGGGAAATCTGATTTGCAATTAAAAACATTTATTAGAAGAGTGATATTTTAAAGAAATTAGTTAAAAATAATTTATAGGCTGTTAACATGGTAGGAGATTAATTAGATTTTTTTTTTAATATTTTATGAGATTAAAAGATTAAGAAGGTTGATAATATAGTAAATATTTTGAAAATTGTATTGGACAATTTAAGGGGAAATGTAGGGAAAATTTTAAACATAGAAATTTATGATAGAAAATTTGACAAATGTTACTAGTCTCTAATATGTAAATTATAAAATGTCTTGCTAAATTTTTAGAAAAATAATGAAATTTCTAATGATTTTATATATTCTCTACAAAATTTTAGTGATTTCAAAAGTAAAATAATTTTGCACCATAAAGTCCCGGAAGTCATTTTTAGAAAAATGGAAAGTGGAGTTTTTGTGTTTTTTCTTTGTTGGGAAAAATATGGAGAATTAACCCACTTGGGAATATTAGTCCTTAAAATTTTCTCTAATCCCATGGCATTTTGGGAATTGACAATTACTCAATATAAAGCTTTTTTATCTTGGAGATGTTCATTTTCTTATTAACATTAATTAAATATCTATAATTCATGATGAGAAGGATGATTGATATCTCACAACAAATTTAGTTCATGTGACATTACGAAAGATAAGGAAATGCTATTGTGCACTCTAAAAAATTTAATCGAAACATTGATAAATCATTATAGGTTCTATAAGTGAAAATGTTAGAAATGTTGTATTATAACAAACATTTTGTAATTATGGTTTAAAGTAGTTGGAAGTAGAATAATCTAAGAGGCCCATCTTATGTTACAATGAGCACAAATTATTCCACTGTGTCATTTTATGAATTGTCCAATCCCCAGTTTCAATATGGATGTCGTGAGAGTTTATCCTTATTTGGGGAATATTGATTTACTTCTTTAGGCTAGTCCAAATATTCATGTTGATCACCTTCTTATAGTTTTTATATTTTCTCTCATCCTCTAATTCATTATCATACAAAAATCATTACTCAAATGTAGAATTTGCAATAACATGCTTAATATTATTCTTAATCCATAGAGGGACCTCTTCCTTTATAGCCTAATCATTAATAAAATATTTGACATCTTAATGCCAACCTAATTTAACCTTTGTTTGGTTTTGGCTAGTGCTTGAAGAAATCACAAAAGCTTCTTGTTTTCCATAGTGTTTACCACGGTCTTGTACACCACATATTTAGAGCTTTTAGTTTCTTGTTGAGATTATGTGGGCTTATTTTTCTAAAATCAATATCAGCAACATAAGAAGCGGGATGAAAACACTAGCTATACTTAAGTTGACACAACTTGCTTTTTCTAAACAACCCTCTAATTCTTCAACATATGTGTGAAAGTAATTCAGTGGATAGGCGAACATCTTGATTAAATCCAATATTACAATTAATTTCTTTAAACTAAACCTTAGTGTTTCTAAACTTGGTGATAATTTTTTGGTAAGACCTTGTCACAACAATTCTCATCTCTAAAGGAAATTTTAGTTCCTCTAGCTTGCCATCATAAAATTATTTCTTCTTTGTTTGGAGTACAAGCAGAAAGACGGGTTCAAGCACTTATGCATCTTGAAGAGCATATCTTCTATGATAGCTCTCATTGAATGTTTTCTCAAATGTTGGGGCCCGGAAATGCATATTTTGGAGACACCCACCAACACTTATTGGTAGGCTTAGAGAAGCAAGGTCTTCTTGCTCACCTTGAAGGAGACTATTGGAAAACCTCCTTGTGATAAATCTACTACTCTGAAGGATAACATAGGCCCAAAATTGGGACTGAACAATGTTGTTTGCTCTAGGGATAAATATTCTACAAGAAACTATCCCTCACCATCTTGAAGACAATAATGTGCCAGATCCAGGAGGAAGCTATTAGGGTTGTCTTGCAGGTGAATGTGAACATAATGAAGAATCTGATTGTGAATCTCATATCTTTTATTTTGAAGGACAATTAATCTTTCATCATGCAATCTCTATGAGTTCATTGTATTCAACTTAAAGAAAGGCCCCTTTGTGTTTCCTGATGAGCACCAGTTTTATGATGCAGGCAGAGAACATGGACATGTTGCAGATTTGGAAAGGGGCTTCAAAATTGAACAAAATAATGAAGGCTATTGGGGATGTAGTTTAATGACATCCCTAACTCACATTGAACAAGTCATCCCTAATAATGTCATATGAATTATTTTATTTTTTAGAATGATAATATTATTATTTGAATTGGTAAATAAATTATATTTTTTAATATTATCACTAACCAATTCATTCATAACAACTTATCTTCAACCTAATATTATTATTTAAATAATATTAATATTATATAAAATAATTGTCATTTTAATCGATAAATATATTAATTAATTTTTAGATTATTATATCTTTTACCTAAATCACATTGAATAGGTCAACCCTAATAATATTATTTTATTTACATTTTCGATATGAAATAATTAATTATTACATATCGGCTATTTTCTAACTAAATAATTGTTATTTTAATAAACATCTTATCACTTAATAATTCTTCACCAACGGCTATTTTTTGAACGGCTTACCCTGAACATTGATGCATCCCTGCTATTAATTCTCTCAGATTCATTGGTTTCTCACCTTGTCCTAAGGATGAACAACATTAGTTGGTTCGAAACTTCAACCCAATCCTTACATGTGATTAATCCGAAAGAATATTCTCTACATCATGGATCACAAATGTCTTAGTTCCTCATTATTATTTATAATATTTATTTATATATAAAGAAAATATTATTTAGCAAAATGGTCCATTACTTTTAATAAATTTAAAAAATCCCACCAATTTTCTGGGGATTTGACATTATTCCAATTATAATAAATTCCTCCATAATAAATTGGTCATTATTATTTATAACATTCATTTATAATTTCTCATTATTATTTTTTATGCCGTAAGGCATTCCCTCTTAAATGAACTTCCCTCTCTGCCCACCTGTTATCCTCGTACGCCATAGGATCCTATGTTAGACGATTGCAAAAGTTTTAACTATTCGATCAGGATGGTTACAAAATGGTTACAAATTCATTTGGGAAATGGTTTGCGCACTGGTCAGCATAACCAATTTCAACGTGGTATCTCATTACTTTTGGCATTGTAATGTCCGCAGAGCGCAGGAGGAGAGCAGTGGTTGCAAAGCGTAGGAGGCATAACCAATAACAACGTGGTTTCTCGTTACTTTTGGCATCGCAGTGTTCGCGGAGGGCAGGAGGAGAGCAATTTCCGCAGAGCGCAGGAGGAAAACTGGAGTTGTGATGCCTGACAAGTACAACGACACAACTTTCTGGGTGTGCATTTTAGACATTGGCGTTTCTGTTTCTTCCAATGCGTTTCAAGCCAGAGCTCTGGTTAATTGTAGAGGAAGAGTTTTTAACGTGCAGTAAAAAGCTAGAGTTTGAATGAGATTTACAGTTTATTTCTATAAATTTTGTGCAGTATCATCCCATTGATTTAGTATGTATTATGAGTTGTTTACCATTTTCATTTGAAGCCGAGATCAGATGAATAAAAAACATTAAGAAACATCTAACATGGTTTGAGAGAATGTGAATATACTATAATGCCTTCGGGACATATGTATCTCTCGTACCGAAGCAGAGAAGCCAAAGTTTTGGGTAGCTTATACCTGTGGAATGGAAAAGCTGGTAATGGTAATGCGATAGATAATATCAGATTTGAAGAGACCAAAAGAATATGTGGGCAAACATTCGAGGATGGGGAATGCATACTGAAGACCAGTAATATATTTATGCATCCTTGATTGATTCCTATATCGTCGAAACAGATCAGGGAACATAACATCCTTCACTGCGTTCCTCAATCCACCAGTCTTGCTCTCATCAACAAGCCGGTCATTCATAGTCACTTCATTAGACACTGCTGGCTTCTCCAGATCTTCAGTATTCATTTTATGCTCACTTATTATTTCCATTACACTATAACAAGCTCTTCTAATGATAATAAACTGTGGGTGGAAACTCTGCTCGACATCAGATATAACTATTTTACGAGTCACAACACTAGATTTATTTATTTCAGTTCCACTACATTTCTAGATGCAATTGGAAAAACAAATTGTTTACTAAACTATTCAGATTCCTGGGCAAAGTACTATTTTAGTTACAAAATAAGTTTCCAGATATAACTAGAAAAACAAATATTTCACTAAACCATTCAAATGCCTCATAAAATACTTGATATTCAGAATAACATGGAGAAAATAAAATTATATATAAAAAATTATGTAAACAAGATATTATTGGAATTAGGCATATCTCAGGCATAAAGAAAGGGCAAAGATGAAACAAAAGCAAGCGTAATCATTATTAGTCCCTGCATTTTAGAACTGGATTATTTTATTGCAAGCTGACTGTTTCCATTACAAGTTTGTTGAACTCTTGTCAGAAGTTTCAACTGTCATTAATTGGGACATACAAACACTAGCAGACTCAAGCCAATGAGTTCAAAGACAAATAGGGTCTTTTTAGTTACATTGCATTCATTTTTAATCGAAATGCTTGTTTTCATAAATTTTTGGGATGCATGCATTACTTTCTATAATTTTTTAGGTGCAATAAGGGGAAATTAATTGTTTCTCTATATTTTCATTAAAATAATTAATGATAGTTTTCAATAATGTATTAATGGTGATATAAAGTAAACTCCATACTGGACTGTAATATATTTATATGATAGAGTTACAGTGGATTTTGCTCAGATGCTCTTGGAATTTTCATTTCCTATATTGTATTAATGGAAATACCAAAAAATTAATCACATAGGTTCCTTGCAAGCCAGAATAGGTCTTGCTTAAACAAATACAAACTTCGTTCCTGGTGAAACTTCAACAAGAATCAAACCCTGCTAGGAGAACCTAGTACGCCAAAACGTTGAAATTACACCTCAGGAAAGAAGGAGATGCCATCAAAATTAGGACAGGAGGGGAGACTTACAAGCTTACCTAGATAAAACCTTAGAAGCGCAAGCCCTGTAAGGATGAGGTAGAAATCTTCGAGACACTTTTCCCTCAATGCGGTCAAGAGCCCTTGCCAAACCTGCAGAGCATAATTCCAAATATTAGCACACAAAAGAAAACTGAAATCAATTCCCGAGCTGACATTAACAACAACGTTATTTAGAAAATGGGGTAACCTCACCTGGGTAATTTCCCAAGAACTCCCTAACTTGAGCACAGAACCCTTAAGCAGCTCACAGAACGATCCAACCACAACAGGAGACAGAGGTTCCTTGCAAGCCGGAACAGGTCTTGCTTAAACAAATACAAACTTCATTCTTGGTGAAACTTCAACAAGAGTCAAACCCTAGTAGGAGAACCTAGTACACCAAAACGCTGGAATTACACCTCAAGAAAGAAGGAGATGCCATCGAACTTAGGACAGGAGGGGAACCTTACAAGCTTACCCAAATAAAACCCCAGAAGTGCAAGCCCTGTAAGGATGAGGTAGAAATCTTTAGGAGGCTTTTCCCTCAACGTGGTCAAGAGCCCTTGCCAAACCTACGGAGCATGATTCCAAATGTTCGCACACAAAAGAAAACTGAAATCAATTCCTGAGCTGACATTAACAGGAACATTATTTAAAAAATGGTGTAACCTCACCTGGGCAATTTCCCAAGAACTCCCTAACTTGAGCGCAGAACCCTCAAGCAGCTCATGGAACGATCCAACCGCAACAGTTGACAGAGGTTCCTTGCAAGTCGGAATAGGTCTTGTTTAAACAAATACAAACTTTGTTCCTGGTGAAACTTCAACAAGAGTCAAACCCTGGTAGAAGAACCCAGTAAGCCAAAACATTGAAATTACACCTCAGTCAAGAAGGAGATGCCATCGAACTTAGGGCAGGAGGGAAGCCTTACAAGCTTACCTGGATAAAACCCCAGAAGTGCAGGCCCCGAAAGGATGAGGTAGAAATCTTCGGGAGGCTTTTCCCTCAACGTGGTGAAGAGCCCTTGCCAAACCTGCAGAGCATAATTCTAAATATTAGCACACAAAAGAAAACTGAAATCAGTTCCTGAGCTAACATTAACAACAACGTTATTTAGAAAATAGGGTAACCTCACCTGGGTAATTTCCCAAGAACTCACCTAGGTAATTTCCCAAGAACTCCCTAACTTGAGCGCAGAACCCTCAAGCAGCTCACGAAATGATCCAACCTCAACAAGAGACATGCTCGCAGCGTAAGCACCTCCGCGATGGATTGGAAGCAGAGCCAGCACAAGGAGGAATGGGCAGAATGAGCTGCGTAGCTAGACCCTGTAGAGGGTAAAACACTTAGAATATCCCAGAGCCGTCAGATCAGTGACCAAAAACCTCCACCGTAGATGAGACAGATGATCCCGAGGTTCACTGACAGCACCACTGCATGCATTAACACTGCTGGTCCGGAGAAGTGTATGACAGCGGTAACCCGGTCACGCCAAGCTCAAGATAAGACCTGAAATCCGAGCTGGAGGGGTGGGGCAATAAATCAAAGAGGATAAGAACCTGTCCTCCACTATACGGAAGATCAAACCATTTACAGATTATTAATGAATGAAACTTGGGTCTCGTGTATTATGTGATTCACAACCGGCGTTGAAGTTAAGAGCTAAGGTTTTGTTGCATAATTACAATGGTTAGTTGTAACACAGTAAATAAACCAAAATGTATGCGTATTGTTGTGAATAATTAGAGGGTGAAATTTTATATTTAATTACCATAAAAAATTTACCTCAGGTGTATTGTATTATTCCTTGTATATAGGGGTGTGACATAGGCATAAAGAAAGGGCAAAGATGAAATAGAAGCAGGCGTAATCATTATTAGTCCTTGCATTTTAGAACTGGATTATTTTATTGCAAGTTGACTGTTTCCATTACAAGTTTGATGAACTCTTGTCAAAAGTTTCAACTGTCATTAATTGGGACATACAAACACTAGCAGACTCAAGCCAATGAGTTCAAAGACAAATAGGGTTTTTTTAGTTACATTGCATTCATTTTTAATCGAAATGCTTGTTTTCATAAATTTTTGGGATGCATGCATTACTTTCTATAATTTTTAAGGTGCAGGAAGGGGAAATTAATTGTTTCTCTATATTTTCATTAAAATAATTAATGATAGTTTTTAATAATGTATTAATGGTGATATAAAGTAAACTCCATACTGGAATAACATCCTAGAGAAGATCCTACAGAACTAGAGAAGACCCCTTTGTGTAAGTCTAATCAAATTACTCAAATTATCAATTTTTTTTGGAAGCATGCAATTAGAACGAATGAATTCCATTTCAAACTCTGAGAGAAGGAGAAGTTCATAATAACAAAGTACATAAAACAAAAAATGATAATATCCACAGTTAAATATTGGTTCAGACAACTGATGGAATGGAATTCATGGACTTTACAAACGAACATATGCAATGGAATTCATGGAATTTACAAACGAACATATGCTGCAAAATAAAATGAGATGAGACAAATAGGGTTTTTTAGGTTACATTGCATTCATTTTTAATCGAAATGCTTGTTTTCATAAATTTTTGGGATGCATGCATTACTTTCTATAATTTTTTAGGTGCAGGAAGGGGAAATTAATTGTTTCTCTATATTTTCATTAAAATAATTAGTGATAGTTTTTAATAATGTATTAACAGTGATATAAAGTAAACTCCATACTGGAATAACATCCTAGAGAAGATCTTACAGAACTAGAGAAGACCCATTTGTGTAAGTTTAATCAAATTACTCAAATTATCAATTTTTTTTGGAAGCATGCAATTAGAACGAATGAATTCCATTTCAAACTCTGAGAGAAGGAGAAGTTCATAATAACAATGTGCATAAAACAAAAAATTATAATATGCACAGTTAAATATTGGTTCAGACAACCGATGGAATGCAATTCATGGAATTTACAAATGAACATATGCAATGGAATTCATGGAATTTACAAACGAACATATGCTGCAAAATAAAATGAGATGAGATAATAATATTTACATTGCTATGCATTTAAACTTAAATTTCCACCCCCGACCTACCAAGTACTGTCAACTGTCCATGTTTTAGCTTTTTCATCTCATGGCTTAAATTGGATTAAGCTTTAAAATGTTACTTTAATTAATATTTTTGAATATAAATTTCTCATTTATTTAAAAAATTAAATATTTTCATTCTTCAATTTATGTTTTACGGCGTTTCCTTTGCAACATCTAGTGCAAATGCTAGTTTAATACACAACGAAAGGTCTAAGTAGAAATTGGAATGCATTTTGTGCATTACAATATAATTTACAATGGGATAATTTCAGGAAATCCTTGGTGCAGAGAAAAATAAATATTAAGACATTATAACGGAGTGGCTTATAATTGAATTAGTGAGGCAACAGTTGTTTGGTGTGCTCATGCTGTAAAACCAAAACGACGTAAGGTTTTGAGGGGCAACGTGCAAACTGGATAGGAAGATGAGCTCAGTGGACAACGTATCAAAAGGAAACTAAATCACTCACAGTAATCACCAACGGCCAACAACCAGAAAATAATTTCATTTGTTGAAACGACCAAGAATGCAATGTCTGCATGGCAAGAATATGGTGATAGGTTTAAGGGGTATAACATTTATGTATTATTAACGTAGTTCAAGTTAAATTTTATTTAACTTTAAAAAATATAAATTGATTGGGAATATAAAATTTTATAATTTGAGGTGCAGTGATAATTACTATAGTTTTTTTATTTTTTTTATATATTTATTATTTTTAATTAAGAATTAATAAAATTATAAATCTATTTGATTCTTTGTTATATATATAATGAATTTTAAAACAGTTATTTTTTATTTTAATTAAAAATAATTCTTTTTATATAATCACTAAAATTTTATCATATATATTTTAATTGTTATATTTCTTTAAGATAAATAAACTTTATAATCACAATAAAATTCATACCAAATTAGTTTAGGGGATCTGTAAACCAATTTTGTACTTATTTTAAAGTTTATAGATATTGGGTTTATAATATTAATTCTTTGGGTTTAATATTATTCCCTTGGGGCTAAACCAATCTTTTACTTATTTTAATGTTTATATACATTGGGTTTATAATATTAATTACTTGGGTTTAATATTATTCCCTTGGTGTTAAAATACCTTG
The DNA here is from genome assembly GCA_031772625.1 of Pinus tabuliformis. Classification (NCBI taxonomy): domain Eukaryota; kingdom Viridiplantae; phylum Streptophyta; class Pinopsida; order Pinales; family Pinaceae; genus Pinus; species Pinus tabuliformis. The sequence continues at coordinate 436,950,211 of CM062815.1, read as the reverse complement.
GGTTTTTAGTATTAATCCATTAGGTTTATTGTTCCTTGTACTTATCTTAATGTTTATATACCTTGGGTTGATAATATTAATCCATTGAGTTTAATATCATTCTCTTGGTTTTATAATACCTGGGATTTTAGAATTAATCGATTAGGTTTATTGTTCATTTGGGCTTATCATGTCAATCTCATTTTTAGTATTAACCCATTATGTTTATTGTTCCTTGCACTTATCTTAAGGTTTATATACCTTGGGTTTATAATATTAATCCCTTTTTAATATTATTCCCTTGGTTTTATAATACCTTGGGTTTTTAGTATTAATCCATTAGGTTTATTGTTCATTTGGGCTTATAATATCAATCCCTTGGGTTTATTAATCTAAGGGTTCATATTCCTAGGGTATAATATTATTTATAAGGTTTTATAATTTTAATCCTAGAGTTTAATATAAATCCCTTGAGTTTATAATCATGGTCTAATGTCAAATTGCAACAAAGATTGTCTCAATATGAAAATCAATCATCAACCACTATAGCTTATGGTCAACCATGGTCGAACATCACATTTATACAAATATTGTCTCAATATAAAAATAAACCATGGAAAGTCATGGTCAACCATGGTTAGTCATGGTAAATCATAGTCAACATTGGTTCAATGTTGTGTTGTTCCAAAGATTGTCTCAATATGCAAATCAATCATGGTCAACTATGTTTATTTTAGCGTTTATAATAGGGTTTCCGTAAATCAACCATGGAATGTCATGTTCAACCATGGTTAGTCATGGTAAATCATTGTCAACCATGGTTCAATGTCATGTTGTGCCAAATATTGTTTCAATATGCAAATCAATCATGGTCAACTATGTTTATTTTAGCGTTTATAATAGGGTTTATGTACCTTGCTTTAAAATATGTTTATGTACCTTGGTTTAAAATATTTATCATAGGATTTTCTCAATATGAAAATCACCTTGGTTTAAAATATTTATCATAAGATTTTCTCAATATGAAAATCAATCATAGTCAACCATGGTCAACGTTGGTAAAATGTCACATTTCAACAAAGATTATCTCAATATGAAAATAAAACATAGTCCAACAAAATTTATCTCAATATGAAAATAAATCATGGTATCAAATGTCACATTTCAACAAATATGATCTCAATATGAAAATAAAACATGGTCTAGCAAAGCTTATATCAATATGAAAATCAAACATCATCGCATTGTGACAAACATTGTCTTGACATTAAAATCAATCATGGTAAAAATTATCTCAATATGAAAATCAAACATGGTCCAGCAAAGATTATCTCAATATGAAAATCAAACATGGTCCAACGTCGCATTGTGACAAAGATTGTCTTGACATTAAAATCAATCATGGTCAGTCATGGTAAACCATGGTTCAATGTCATATTGTGACAAGGATTGTCTCAATTTGAAAATCAACAATGGTTAACCATGTTCCAACATCACATTGTGACCAAGATTTTCTTTTGGTCCAATGTCATATTGTAACAATCCAACGTCACATTGTGACCAAGATTTTCTCTTGGTCCAATGCCACATTGTAACAATCCAATGTCACATTGTGACTAAGATTTTCTTTTGGTCCAATGTCACATTGTAACAAACCTGGTTATCCATGGTCATCCATGTTCCAATGTCATGTGACAAGATTATTTCAATATGAAAATCCACCATGGTCAACCATGGTCAACAATGGCTAACCATGGTCAATCATGGTAAACCATGGTCGATAACCATGGTGACATTGTGACAAATATTGTCTCTTGGTCCAACATCATATAGTGACAACATGGTCATCCATGGTCAGCCATGGTCCAACATCGCGTTGTGACAAACATTGTCCCAATATGAAAATAAAACATGGTCAATCGTTGTCCAACATCGCATCGTGAGAAAGATTGTCTCAATATGAAAATCAATCATAGTCAACCATAGTCCAATGTCACATTGTGACAAAGATTTTGTCAATATGAAAAACAACCTTGGTCAACCATGATCATTTTACGGTTTATAATATTTATTCTAGGGTTTATATTGCTTGAGTTCATAATATTTATTCCTTGGGTTTATAATATTTATTTTAGGGTTTATATACATTAGGTTTATAATATTGGTCATTTGGGTTTATAACATCAATCACTTTGGTTTATCAATATAAGGGTTCATATTCCTAGGGTATAATATTATTCATAGGGCTTATAATATTAATATTATGGTAAAACATAAATCCCTTGGGTTTAGAATCATGGTCAAACCTGCACAACTATGGTCTAATGTCACAATGTAACAAAGATTGGCTTAATATGACAATCAACCATGGTCAAATGTTGCATTTTGACAAAGATTGTTTTAATATGAAAATCAACCATGGTAAAACATGGTCAACCATTTTTATTTTATGGTTTATCATATTTATCTTAGGGTTTAAAATAAATATTGTCTTAATATGAAAATCAACCATGGAAAAGCATGGTCAACCATGTTTATTTTAGTGTTTATAGTATTTATTTTAGGGTTTATAATATTAATCCCTTGGGTTTAATATTACTCCTTTGGATTTATAATCACTTGGGTTTTTAGTATTAATCATTTGGGTTTATTATTCCCTTCATAATATTAATTCATTGGGTTTATTATTATAAGGGTTCATTTTCCTAGGGTTTATAATATAAATCCCTTGGGTTTATAATCATGGTCAACCATAGTCGAACGTGACATTATGATAGGTTTTCTGAAAATGAAAATCAACCATGGTCCAATGTTGTAATGTGACAAAGACTATCTCGATATGAAAATCAATTATTCTAAACCATGATCAATCATGGTCTAGCGTCGCTTTGTGACAAAGATTCTCCAAATATGAAAATGAACCATGGTCAACCATGATCAACCATGTTTATTTTAGGGTTTATAATATTTATCTTAGGGTTTATATACCTTGCATTTATAATATTAATCCCTTAGGTTTAATATTATTCCCTTGAGTTTATAATTCTTTGGGGTTTTAAAATTAATCCCTTGGGTTTATTATTCCCTCGGGTTTATAATATCAATCCCTTGGGTTTATTAATCTAAGGGTTCATATTCCTAGGGTATAATATTATTCATAGGGTTTATAATAATAATCCTAATGTTTAATATAAATCCCTTGGGTGTACAATCATGGTCAACCATGGTCCAACGTCTCATGTGTTTAATATTATTCTCTTGGGTTTATAGTCCCTTCGGTTTATAATAGCAATCCATTGGGTTTATCAATCTAAGGCTTCATATTCCTAAGGTATAATATTATTCATAATCTTTATAATATTAATCTTATGGTCAAATGTGGCATTGTGACAAATATTGTCTCAATATGAAAATCAACCATGGTAAAACATGGTCAACCATGTTTATTTTAGGTTTATATTATTTATATTTAGGTTTATATACCTAGGGTTTATAATATTAATCCCTTGGGTTTAATATTACTCCCTTGGGTTGATAATCCCTTAGGTTTGTAGTATTAATCACTTGGGTTTATTATTCCCTTCAACATATAATATTAATCCATTGGGTTTAATAATTTGAGGGTCTATTTTCCTAGGGTGTAATATTATTCATAGGGTTTATAATATAAATCCTTAGGGTTTAATATAAATCCCTTGGGTTTATAATCATGGTCAACCGTGGTCAACCATGGTCGAACGTGACATTGACAGATTTTCTCAATATGAGAATCAATTATGGTCCAACGTCGCAATGTGACAAAGATTGTCTCGACATGAAAATCAATCATCCTAAACCATAATCAACCATTGTCCAATGTCACTTTGTGACAAAGATTTTCTGAATATGAAATGAACCATGGTCAACCACGGTCAACCATGTTTATTTTAGGGTTTATAATATTTATCTTAGAGTTTATATACCCTGTGTTTATAATATTAATCACTTAGGTTTAATATTATTCCATTGGGTTTATAATACCTTGGGGTTTTGGAATTAATTTGTTCGGTCTATTATTCCCTTGGGTTTATAACATCAATCCCTTGGGTTTATTAATGTAAGGGTTCATATTCCTAGTATATATTATTATTTATAGGGTTTATAATATTAATCATAGTGTTTAATATAAATCCCTTGTGTTTACAATCATGATCAACAATGGTCCAATGTCACATTGTGTCAAAGATTGTCTCTATATCAAAATCAACCATGGTCCAATGTTGCATTAGGACAAAGATTATCTTAGTATGAAAATCAACGATCATAAACCATGGCCAACCATGGTCTAACGCCGCATGGTCAACCATTCATAATAATTATTTTAAAATAATAATAATAATAATAATAATAATAATAATTACTATTTTAATTTTTATTTTGTATTTTTTTTTGGGAATATTATTTTTATTATTATATATTTAATATCATTAATTAATTATTAAAATTAAAAATTAAATAATAATAGTTAATTATTATTATTATTATAATTAATTAATTTATTATTTTCACATAGTGACTAAGATTTTCTTTTGGTCCAATGTCAAATTGTAACAAACCTGGTTATCCATGGTCAGCCATGTTCCAATGTCACGTGACAAGATTGTTTCAATATGAAAATCCACCATGGTCAACCATGGCCAACCATGGTCAACAATGGCTAACCATGGCCAATCATGGTAAACCATGGTCGATAACCATGGTGACATTGTGACAAATATTGTCTCTTGGTCCAACATCACATTGTGACAACATGGTCATCCATGGTCAACCATGGTCCAACGTCGCATTGTGACAAACATTTTCCCAATATGAAAATAAACCATGGTCAACCGTTGTCCAGCATCGCATCGTGAGAAAGATTGTCTCAATATGAAAATCAATCATGGTCAACCATAGTCCAATGTCGCATTGTGACAAAGATTTTGTCAATATGAAAAACAACCTTGGTCAACTATTGTCATTTTAGGGTTTATAATATTTATTCCTTGGGTTTAATATTATTCCCTTGGGTTTATAATATTTATTTTAGGGTTTATATACATTAGGTTTATAATATTGGTCATTTGGGTTTATAATATCAATCACTTGGCTTTATCAATATAAGGGTTCACATTCCTAGGGTATAATATTATTCATAGGGTTTATAATATTAATCATACGGTTTAATATAAATCCCTTGGGTTTATAATCATGGTCAACCATGCACAACTATGGTCCAATGTCACAATGTGACAAATATTGGCTTAATATGAAAATCAACCATGGTCAAATGTTGCATTGTGACAAAGATTGTCTTAATATGAAAATCAACCATGGTAAAACATGGTCAACCATGTTTATTTTACGGTTTATAGTATTTATCTTAGGGTTTAAAATAAAGATTGACTTAATATGAAAATCAACCATGGAAAAGCATGGTCAACCATGTTTATTTTAGTGTTTATAGTATTTATCTTAGGGTTTATAATATTAATCCCTTGGGTTTAATATTACTCCTTTGGGTTTATAATCACTTGGGTTTTTAGTATTAATCCTTTGGGTTTATTATTCCATTCATAATATTAATTCATTTGGTTTATTATTCTAAGGGTTCATTTTCCTAGGGTTTATAATATAAATCCCTTGGGTTTATAATCATGGTCAACCATAGTCGAACGTGACATTGTGACAGATTTTCTCAAAATGAAAATCAACCATGGTCAAATGTTGTAATGTGACAAAGACTATCTCGATATGAAAATCAATTATTCTAAACCATGATCAATCATGGTCTAGCGTCGCTTTGTGACAAAGATTCTCTGAATATGAAAATGAACTATGGTCAACCATAATCAACCATGTTTATCTTAGGGTTTATAATATTTATCTTAGGTTTTATACACCTTGCATTTATAATATTGATCCCTTAGGTTTAATATTATTCCCTTGAGTTTATAATTCTTTTTGGTTTTAAATTTAATCCTTTGGGTTTATTATTCCCTCGGGTTTATAATATCAATCCCTTGGGTTTATTAATCTAAGGGTTCATATTCCTAGGGCATAATATTATTCATAGGGTTTATAATAATAATCCTAGTGTTTAATACAAATCCCTTGGGTGTACAATCATGGTCAACCATGGTCCAGCGTCGCATGCGTTTAATATTATTCCCCTGGGTTTATAGCCCCTTCGGTTTATAATAACAATCCATTGGGTTTATCAATCTAAGGGTTCATATTCCTAAGGTATATTATTATTCATAAGCTTTATAATATTAATCTTATGGTCAAATGTGGCATTGTGACAAAGATTGTCTCAATATGAAAATCAACCATGGTAAAACATGGTCAACCATGTTTATTTTAGGTTTATATTATTTATCTTAGGGTTTATATACCTAGGGTTTATAATATTAATCCCTTGGGTTTAATATTACTCCCTTGGGTTGATAATCCCTTAGGTTTGTAGTATTAATCACTTGGGTTTATTATTCCCTTTGGCATATAATATTAATCCATTGGGTTTAATAATTTAAGGGTTTATTTTCCTAGGGTGTAATATTATTCATAAGGTTTATAATATAAATCCTTGGGGTTTAATATAAATCCCTTGGGTTTATAATCATGGTCAACCATGGTCGAACGTGGCATTGACAGATTTTATCAATATGAGAATCAATTATGGTCCAATGTCGCAATGTGATAAAGATTGTCTCGACATGAAAATCAATCATCCTAAACCATAATCAACCATCATCCAATGTCACTTTGTGACAAAGATTGTCTGAATATGAAATGAACCATGGTCAACCACGGTTGACCATGTTTATTTTAGGGTTTATAATATTTATCCTAGATTTTATATACCTTTCATTTATAATATTAATCATTTAGTTTTAATATTTTTCCATTGGGTTTATAATACCTTGGGGTTTTAGAATTAATTTGTTCAGTCTATTATTCCCTTGGGTTCATAACATCAATCCCTTGGGTTTATTAATGTAAGGGTTCATATTCCTAGTGTATATTATTATTTATAGGGTTTATAATATTAATCGTAGGGTTTAATATAAATCCCTTGTGTTTACAATCATGATCAACAATGGTCCAATGTCACACTGTGTCAAAGATTGTCTCTATATCAAAATCAACCATGGTCCAATGTTGCATTATGACAAAGATTGTCTTAGTATGAAAATCAACGATCGTAAACGATGGCCAACCATGCTTTTTTAAGTTTTTTATAATATTTATCTTAAGTTTTTTATACCTTGGATTTATAATATCAACCGTGGTCTAACGTCACATTCTGACAACCATGGTAATCCATGGTTAACCATGGTCCAACGTCACATTTTGACAACCATGGCCAACCATGGTCCAACGCCGCATGGTCAACCATTCATAATAATTATTTTAAAATAATAATAATAATAATAATTATTATTATTATTATTATTTTATTATTTTAATTTTAATTTTGTATTATTTTTTTGGTAATATTATTTTTATTATTATATATTTAATATCATTAATTAATTAATAAAATTAAATATTAAATAATAATAGTTAATTATTATTATTATTATAATTAATTAATTTATAGCTAATTATCCCGGATGCGGGTGCTTCATCTGATAGTTAAGGTGATGGGACAGGGGTGCGGCAAAGCTGGATGACACCTGCCAGCCCAGCACCACCTGGTTAATGACGGGACGCGTTTACTACAGAGGCAGGGGAGATCATATGGTTTCACGCATTGGGAAGACGGCATGCACAACCTGAACACGGAACGGTCCATCACCTTCGCATGCTTCAGGCCAAGTTGGGCTTCGGCTCCATTCAATGCAGGAGTAATGGCGGGGGATATCCGAGGAGAAGCAGTTGAAGTTAAATTCATATATTGCAATAGACTCGTCTGGAAGCTCCATATGCATAAATGGTCTGGTGAAGGTGGGTTATGGGAGGCTGTTGGGTTATGCTTGGTATCTGAGTCGCGCCCTCCGCCTGCTCCTAATTTGCTCTTCTTTTCACTCTCAGAGTACCTTGGCGCTCTCTTTGTTCCTTATCCCATCATGGTGAGACATCGTTTGATCAGTAGAAGGGACGACTCGAGGGGTGGAAGCTCTCGACAGCAGGTCAGGAGGCGAAGCACCTCGGCCTCTCCCTCTTCCTCGGCGGAAAATCCTCGCTATCCCAATACTAGAAGTAGTCGGGGTAGAGCAGGCCTTCTCTCGGCTCCCTTCCCTCTGCCCCAGCATCACACCCCCCATACCACGCTCTTCCACTTCTGCAGCATTCTCAATCATCCAATTATCACCGCAACCATTTCCATCTCATTCTCCGAGGAAGCGATTCACAGCACCCAGATGCCCTTCCCCAGGAGCGATACGCTTAAAGCAAAACCCAGTCAACACAGAGCTCAGCAGAATGCAAACAAAGACAAGGAAATCGCGCATGGTGGACAGCCCAAATAGAAAGGGAAGGAGGATGTGGGAGAAAGGCATGAGGATTCAGAGCCTCAGCTTGCCACACCAGCCATGGAGCAGTGAAAGATGAAAGCGAAGGACACGCAGCTTGTTGAAGGAAGAAGAGAAGGCGAGCAAAAGGACAAGGGCCAATCTTTGCGAGACAACCACGATGATTGGAGCTTCTCGATAGTGGAGGAACCTGCCACGGAGGATTTCATCACCAAAATTACCAATGCCAGGTGGAACTTCATCTAACTTTTGGTTCTTCTTCTTTTTTGTCCACGTAGGCACACCCAGGAGGATGAATTGCTGGTTTTATGTTGTTTTCTTAGCACTTTCTAGAAAGTTGTGGCAAATTTTCAGTGATGTCTTCTTTTTTGTAATTCCCACACTATCAAGCTGGTTTCCCCTCTATTGGGGCAGTCTTAGAACTAGTTCTTCGGCAAGCTGAGATAGGCTATTTTCCTTCACAGCCAGAACCACGCTATAAATATATTTTTTCTTCTCTTAATAAATTAAACTTACTTAGCAAAAAAAAAAATTATAGTTAATTATAATAATCTGCAGCAAATTTGTTGTATTATGGAGATAATACCTTTAGGGATCCAATCCTGAGTCATCCAGTACGTTGGGTGCAGGAATTGCACTTGAGAAAACTCCTCAACACTTAATTGTCAACCCGAGGGTTTCGTAAACTTAGAGATAAAGCACAGACAATGCTAGAAATGGTATGAACTCTTCCTATCTTTAACGTGAATTCCTAAAGGAAATGCTTTACAAAATCAAACAGAAGACAATTGGAAAGGTAATTGACACCAAAGCAACTCTAGTGCTGGAATGTAAAAGATAATTTACATGTAAATAAAGTAAAGAGATTACAAAAAATGGAAACAATATTAAATGCTGGAAATAAATGCTATGTTCATCTTTAGATGGATGGCTAATAGTCTGACAAGTGGGTCTTGCAGAATTTTGTCTTCCTTCTCATCTTCCTTCCATACAAACAACTTGTCCTTGCATTGTTGCAATCTACTTGCACTAGTGCAGGTATAGTATCTCTGTATAAAAGTATATTTGACCTTCCTTACTGAAGACTTATGTCTTAATGAAGGTGCTCTAAGCCTAAGGGCTTAGAGCACTCTGTTTTTGTGACAAGAGATCAACTCTTCCATTGAGGTAGAGCTTCTTTCACCCAATTTCCAAGTTACTTTTGAAATGACTAAAAGATGTGCTTAAAAAGAATTGCAACTGTAAATGAAATTCTAAAGTAAATTATTTGTGAAAAAGGAAATGCCTCAATTCATTAAACCTTGTAAATGAAATAACTTCATGAAATAAAAGAACTTCAAAAGAATCGAACAATAATCTAAGCGTTTTGCATGTGTTAACTAACATTAGTAATCCATTCAAAATGCTTATGTTCATTGAAATTATAATATGTTTATGGTAATTTTATGCAACTACTTCGAGATCCTCTAAAGATGTACTTATAACGCTAAAGACAATTACTAAGTTAATTATTCATTCACTTGCGAAGTAACTGGAAATAATATGGAGGTAAGTGATTCATTGTTCACTACAAACGAATGATTAATACAAAGTGTAGGTAACCACATGCACTGGTGCAGGAAAGAGTTCCTTTCACGATCTGATCGAAAACGAGTTAAAACAAAGATTGAGTAAAGGAAATGCAAGAAAGATATTTCATAAACAAAGTAAACAGAGCTAACTCTCAAACCACGGATCCATTTCACACGTTAGCAACAAACGATATTTTAATTCAAAAATTGAAAAATAATGGTTAAAACTATGGCATCACATAGCTACAAAAGAAATATCCACGCCGTCATTCTGAATAATGAAAGCGATAGGAGTAAATGAGCTGGGTGGGCTGGGCCCTAGCCAACCAGCTCGTTCCCCTTCCAAGGAACTAAAAAGCTCAACACTTCAAATATACATCAAAGATAAATTAGACGTTATGTATGAAAATCATGGTAGTTCTCTTGTATTACTTGATTCGGCAAAAATGCATAATAGAGCAGTTCAACCCCAGACCTGAGGTGTTAACGAGATTACATAAAACAAAATTAAAATTGAAGGTCTACTAGCTTCCTCCTACCTATGATATATATCTTATATATCCTTTCGACTCTAGCCATTTTCACTAATTACAAACATTTCTTGTTCAGGCCTTTTCGTCGAACAAACTTAGAAACCAAAATTACAAACTTGGCCAACAGTTATAATACACATGAATTTCGCTTGGCCATAACCTAACTTTGGAAAATATTATATGATTTTGTAACACCTATTATCCTACTTCAGTTCATCAGTAGCTAGAATCGGAGTCAAGTATCCAGACCCATCCTCGTGGAAGATTTGGCTTCTTGGAAATCTTGGACAATCTTCGTGGCGAGGCAAGAATCTACGTGCACTAGTCACACTCATTCATAATTAATACTAAGTTCCATGATTACTCTAGGAAATTAATATGAGTTAGAAGAGGTACGTAAATAGGCATGAAATCCATATAAAATGATTAATAAAGTGCTATAACAAATCTTAATATAAAATATGAGCATGTGCAAGAATGGGTAACTATCTTGTACTAGTGCAGGAAAGAAGGGTTTTTTATTGAGACAAAACAGAGGTTGATTTTGATGGAAATGGGGTAGAAAATAGGGCAATTTAGGATACCAACATCCTCCCATCCCTAAAATGTTGTGTGTTCTCACACAATGTTTTACCTCTGCAAAATACCTTCAAAAATGAATGGCAAGCTCCTCAGTCCTGAACTTCAATGTTTATTCCTGCCTTTACTATCTTTGGCTTCTTGTCTCGGGCTTTTTGTAGCTATTTAGTCACCTTCTTGAGGCATCTATAGAATTTGGAAGCCTGATACTTCCATACCTTTACTTGCTTCTTCTGCCTCTTTACATCTACAAGTAACTCCACCTCGCTCTATTTCTACCAACTCTGCTCTTTCGTGACCTGGTTCAAAGCGTCCAGGTCATGGACTTGTTGCTCTAGATCTACTATTTTGCTATTGAGGAAGAGAGTGGAGGGTGGTGTGATAAGATCTTCGGGTGTGAATGTATTTTCTGCCACGGACTCGAAATAGGTCCCATCATCATCAAGGTCAAGTCTGTCGAAAGTCTTCGTTATGACATCGTCGAGGGTTTCTATTCTCGGGGTTTTTCTATCACTGAGGGTTTGGATTACCTCCACAATCTTTCTGCCTTATGCACTCAATTTCTCAGGGCTCTTAACAACCTGTTCTCCTAGCTTCTCAAGAGACTCACCACTCTGTCTTTCCAAATCAGTAGGGGTTTCAGTTCTCCATTCTTCCACATCTACAGGGACTTCAGTACCCTGTCCTTCAAACACGCAGGGTCTTCAATACCTTGACCTTCAAAAATTGTAGGATCTTAAGTACCCTACTCCTAGAAATCATTAAGGGTATCTATGTCTGGTTCACTGAAATTATCAAGACCCTCTGTGTGTGGTTCCTCTTCGTCCTCCTCTCCTTGGACTTCACCACTATGCGGTGTCGACGTCATCTTTCTGCTCCTTAGCCTACTGACAAATGTTGACAACTAGACGTCGTCTTCTACACTCTCCTCATCTTCCACAATGTGTGCCACTACATCTGCAAGCACCGAGAGATTATGAACTGTGGGGTAAACTTGGGGTGATTCATTGATTACAATTGGAGAACTCGACTGGTTCGTTCCTTGGGCAACAGTATTCCTCTTCTTTGCCACGGGTGGAGTGTTCTCAACGACCCTCTTCTCTACTTTCACTGGTGAACTTTTACCTTGCTGCTTGGCAGGAGATAATGTCTCTGCCTTTCTTTTCTTACTTGTACTCGTGCTAGCAGACTCTTATGCACCCCTCGCTTGGAATTCTTTCAGAAATGCTCCACACGTTATCCCCTTTTCTTCTAACTTCTTCATGACGAAAATCATAATAAGCTCATGATGAAAGAGCTTGTTTTCAACTTGGCTTGCAATTCCACTGCACATTTTTCGCCATCTTCTCAAGGCTCCTCAGCAAGAAGTGAGGAAAATTAATCAATTTTCTTGCCTCGAGATGAAACAGCAATCGAAGGTGATATACAAACGCCAAGGTATAATGTCCTTCCCTAACTACAAACTTCTACAATATAAATAGTAGGTCTCGCCACTTCCCGACCATGGTAGTCTGTGGAAGTCCCTTTCTCCAATTGACCTTAATTTTCTTGTCAACCATGAACCGGTGCCAACACTTCTTCACGAGCCACTCCTTTTTAATCTAGCACTCCCCTATAAGTGGAAAGCCAGTGGCTTGTACAATGAACTCCTTTGTAATTTTGAATTTTAAGAACCCGACCCTGGCTCGACCTTTCTTGAACATCCTTGCAAACTCTAATACCACTGCCATGTCGAACCCGTCAAACTTCTGTAGGAATGGCAGGAACCTAGATTCTTGCAATAGTGTAGGATTGTTTCTGTACTTGGTGTTTTGTTCAATTTCCTGCAAAGACAGCAGTTCACTCCTCAAAGGTGCCATTTCGAACCACACTCTGCTTCGCTCTGTTCACATCCTCAAAGGAATTTTTGAGTGACTACAATGTACGTTGAGAGTTTTATGCCAGAGGTTCTTCATCTTCCATCTTTGCAGACCCACTCACCTGGCTATGATGGAACAACCCCCCCATATCATGTGTTGATTCATGTGAGCCGGCTATAGGTGAATCGTAATGATTGGATGCAATGGTAGTATAGGCAACGGTGGCACAACAGCTAAAATGATCAGATTACGGGTAAGCTAATAATGGTCAGGCAGTGTGGAATTATTTCAAGGAGGGTGTGCAGGTTATGGGACAGTGGTACCATCCCACAGTCAACATCATAATTCAATCAGACATACTTCATCACTTATTAAAAAGATTAGATTTCAAAACTTACACATCTTGCACTTGAAAGATTTGTTCCTAGATTAGTAAATAATGAAACAAAGCATCAATTAAAACTTGGAATGAGATAACACATTAACACAAGTGCAGGAAAGTATAGGCTCATAAATATCCCTGATAAACCACTCCATGATTGTGTAAATTTATTTCATAGTCAACTATGTTTCTGCACCAAACCTGCTTACACTACGATGTGCTTGCACCAGAGACTTTTACCAAATAAAGAATATGATAGGACATGCTTCTGTAGCTGGAATTAAAAAAAAAAATTGCCTCATTATACAAGAAAAATTTATTATCCATCCTTTGGTGTTTCTCGAACATGCCTTCTGGATTGACTACATCAAATTTTGCAATCATTTCATGAGGAAACAAAGAAGTGGGAAACAGGTAAAAATTTTAGAATGGGAAGGAATATTATAGTAGGGATTTCAGAAACAATATCACCAAGAGGGATAAACGAAATAGGATGTGGAAAAAAATCAAGGGAAAAGAGTGATTTTACGAAAAGAAAGAGGAAGGTAATTCATTAGGGAATTTAGAAAAGAAACTAGTGGGAAATTTCAAAATGGGAAATAGAAGAAAGACAACATTTTTCCCTTCAAATCCGTAGTGCGTTATATAATTGTCTTCAACGCGTTCTCGCAACTTCCCTAATGACTCACATGCAAGGTTGCTTGTGTCTGCTCGATATATAATATATTACAGTGTGATCAATACCTGTTTTATCACATTCATTAGTGGATTCTTCATCATATTATTGGTAATGATGCAAATAACATGGCATTGAAACCTTCCATCACTCCCTTATATACTCAGGTATCGCTTATATCAATGTGCACAAAATGAAATGTACACGGGGCTGCGAGAAAGTGAACGAATAGATAAAGCTCACCGGTGGAGACCGTACTGAATTGGAATTGGGCGAATTACTCACCGTATCGAACCGAATCGATAAATTTGTGATTTTTTTTTCAGGTACAGTTGAACTTGGTAATTATGTTTTAATTGACAACGAAAGGTCTAAGTAGAAATTTGAATGCATTCTTTGTCTTACAACAGAAATTACAATGGGATAAGTTCAGGAAATCCTTGGTGCAAAGAACAATAAATATTAGGACATTATAACGGAGTGGCTTGTAATTGAATTAGTGAAGCATATTCTTAATAGGCAATAGTTGTTTGCTGTGCTCATGCTGTAAAACAGAAACGACGTGAGGTTTCGAGGGGCAATGCACAAACTAGACAGGAAGACGAGCTCGGTGGACAACGTATCAAAAGGAAACTAAATCACTCACAGTAATCACCAATGACCAACAATCAAAAAATAATTTCATTTGTTGAAACGACCAAGAATGCAATGTCTACATGGAAAGAATATGGTGATAGGTTTAAGGGGTATAACATTTATGTATTATTAACATAATTCAAGTTAAATTTTATTTAACTTTAAAAAATATAAATTGATTGGGAATATAAAATTTTATGATTTGAGTTGCAGCGATTATTACTATAACTTTTCTTTTTTATATATTTATTATTTTTAATTGAGAATTAATAAAATTATAAATCTATTTTATTCTTTATTATGTATATATATAATGAATTTTAGAACAATTATTTTTTATTTTAATTAAAAACTATACTTTTTATATAATCACTAACATTTTCTTACATATATTAATTTTTATATTTCTTTAACATAAATAAAGTTTATAATCACAATAAAATTAATACTAAATTAGTTTAGGGGATCCGTAAACCAATTTTGTACTCATTTTAAAGTTTATAAAAATTGGGTTTATAATATTAATTCTTTGGGTTTAATATTATTCCCTTGGGGTTAAACCAATCTTGTACATATTTTAAAGTTTATATACATTGGGTTTATAATATTAATTCCTCAGGTTTAATATTATTCCCTTCGTGTTAAAATACGTTGGGTTTTTAGTATTAATCCATTAGTTTTATTGTTCCTTGTACTTATCTTAAGGTTTATATACCTTCGGTTTATAATATTAATCCCTTGAGTTTGATATCATTCCCTTGGTATTATAATACTTGGGTTTTTAGTATTAATCCATTAGGTTTATTGTTCATTTGGGATTATAATATCAATATCATTTTTAGTATTAATCCATTATGTTTATTGTTCCTTGTAATTATCTTAAGGTTTATATACCTTGGGTTTATAATATTAATCCCTTTTTAATATTATTCCCTTGGTTTCATAATACCTTGGGTTTTTAGTATTAATCCATTAGGTTTATTGTTCATTTGGGCTTATAATATCAATCCCTCAGGTTTATCAATCTAAGGGGGGTTTATTAATCTAAGGGTTCATATTCCTAGGGTATAATATTATTTATAAGGTTTTATAATTTTAATCCTAGAGTTTAATATAAATCCCTTGAGTTTATAATCATGGTCAACCATGGTCTAATGTCAAATTGCAACAAAGATTGTCTCAATATGAAAATCAATCATCAACCAATCTAGCTTATGGTCAGCCATGGTCCAACATCACATTTACACAAAGATTGTATCAATATAAAAATCAACCATGGAAAGTCATGCTCAACCATGGTTAGTCATGGTAAATCATAGTCAACCATGGTTCAATGTCGTGTTGTTCCAAAGATTGTCTCAATATGCAAATCAATCATGGGAAACTATGTTTATTTTAGCGTTCATAATAGGGTTTATGTAAATCAACCATCGAAAGTCATGGTCAACCATGGTTAGTCATGGTAAATCATTGTCAAACATGGCTCAATGTCGTTTTGTGCCAAATATTGTTTCAATATGCAAACCAATCATGGTCAACTATGTTTATTTTAGCATTTATAATAGGGTTTATGTACCTTGCTTTAAAATATTTATCATAGGATATTCTCAATATGAAAATCACCTTGGTTTAAAATATTTATCATAAGATTTTCTCAATATGAAAATGAATCATGGTCAACTAGGGTCAACCATGGTCAAATGTCACATTTCAACAAAGATTATCTCAATATGAAAATCAAACATAGTCCAACAAAGCTTATCTCAATATGAAAATAAAACATGGTCTCAAATGTCACATTTCAACAAAGATTATCTCAATATGAAAATAAAACATGGTCCAACAAAGCTTATATCAATATGAAAATCAAACATGTTGCAACGTTGCATTGTGACAAAGATTGACTTTACATTAAAATAAACCATGGTAAAGATTATCTGAATATGAAAATCAAACATGGTCCAACAAAGATTATCTCAATATCAAAATCAAACATGGTCCAACGTCGCATTGTGACAAATATTGTCTTGATGTTAACATCAATCATGGTTAGTCATGGTAAACCATGGTTCAATGTCATATTGTGACAAGGATTGTCTTAATTTCAAAACCAACAATGGTTAACCATGTTCCAACGTCACATTGTGACCAAGATTTTGTCTTGGTCCAATGTCACATTGTAACAATCCAACGTCACATTGTGACCAATATTTTCTCTTGGTCCAATGTCACATTTTAACAATCCAACGTCACATTGTGACTAAGATTTTCTCTTGGTCTAATGTCACATTGTAACAACCCCGGTTATCCATGGTCAACCATGTTCCAATGTCACATGACAAGATTGTTTCAATATGAAAATCTGCCATGGTCAACCATGGCCAACCATGGCCAATCATGGTCAACCATGGTCAATAACCATGGTCACATTGTGACAAATATTGTCTCTTGGTCCAACATGACATTGTGACAACATGGTCATCCATGGTCAACCATGGTCCAACGTCGCATTGTGACAAACATTGTCCCAATATGAAAATCAACCATGGTCAACCATTGTCCAATGTCACATTGTGAGAAAGATTGTCTCAATATGAAAATCAATCATTGTCAACCATAGTCCAATGTCGCATTGTGACAAAGATTTTGTCAATATGAAAAACAACCTTGGTAAACCATGGTCATTTTATGGTTTATAATATATATTCTAGTGTTTATATCGCTTGAGTTCATAATATTTATTCCTTGGGTTTAATATTATTCCCTTGGGTTTATAATATTTATTTTAGGGTTTATATACATTAGGTTTATAATATTAGCCATTTGGGTTTATAATATCAATCACTTGGGTTTATCAATATAAGGGTTCATATTCCTAGGGTATAATATTATTCATAGGGTTTATAATATTAATCCTACAGTTTAACATAAATCCCTTGGGTTTATAATCATGGTCAACCATGCACAACTATGGTCCAATGTCACATTGTGACAATGATTGGCTTAATATGAAAATTAACCATGGTCAAATGTTGCATTGTGACAAAGATTCTCCTAATATGGAAATCAACCATTGTAAAACATGGTCACCCATGTTTTTTTAGGGTTTATAGTATTTATCTTAGGGTTTATAATAAAGATTGTCTTCATATGAAAATCAACCATGGAAAAACATGGTCAACCATGTTTATTTTAGTTTTTATAGTATTTATCTTAGGTTTTATAATATTGATCCCTTGGGTTTAATATTACTCCTTTGGGTTTATAATCACTTGGGTTTTTAGTATTAATCCCTTGGGTTTATTATTCCCTTCATAATATTAATTCATTGGGTTTATTATTCTAAGGGTTCATTCTCCGAGGGTTTATAATATAAATATCTTGGGTTTATAATGGTCAACCATAGTTGAACATGACATTATGATAGATTTTCTCAATACGAAAACCAACCATGGTCCAATGTTGCAATGTGACAAAGACTATCTCAATATGAAAATCAATTATTCTAAACCATGATCAATCATGGTCCAGCATTGCTTTGTGACAAAGATTCTCTAAGTATGAAAATGAACCATGGTCAACCATGATCAGCCATGTTTATTTTAGGGTTTATAATATTTATCTTAGGGTTTATATACCTTGCATTTATAATATTAATCCCTTATGCTTAATATTAATCCCTTGAGTTTATAATACTTTGGGGTTTTAAAATTAATCCCTTGGGTCTATTATTCCCTCGGGTTTATAATATCAATCCCTTGGGTTTATTAATCTAAGGGTTCATATTCCTAAGGTATAATATTATTCATAGGGTTTATAATATTAATCCTAGTGTTTAATATAAATCCCTTGGGTTTACAATCATGGTCAACCATAGTCAACCATGGTCCAATGTTGCATCTATTTAATATTATTGCCTTGGGTTTATAGTCCCTTCGGTTTTTAATATCAATCCATTGGGCTTATCAATCTAAGGGTTCATATTCCTAAAGTATAATATTATTCATAATGTTTATAATATTAATCTTATGGCCAAATGTGGCATTGTCATAAAGATTGTCTCAATATGAAAATCAACCATTGTAAAACATGGTAAACAATGTTTATTTTAGGCTTATAGTATTTATCTTAGGGTTTATATACCCAGGGTTTATAATATTAATCCCTTGGGTTTAATATTACTCCCTTGGGTTGATAATCCCTTAGGTTTGTAGCATTAATCCCTTAGGTTTATTATTCCCCTCGCCTTATAATATTAGTCCATTGGGTTTAATAATTTAAGGGTTTATTTTGCTAGGGTGTAGTATTATTCATAGGGTTTATAATATAAATCCTTAGGGTTTAATATAAATGCCTTGGGTTTATAATGATGGTCAACCATGGTCGAACGTTACATTGTGACAGATTTTCTCAATATGAAAATCAATTATGGTCCAACGTCACAATGTGACAAAGATTGTCTCGACATGAAAATCAATCATCCTAAACCATAATCAACCGTGGTCCAATGTCACTTTGTGACAAAGATTGTTTGAATATGAAAATGAACCATGGTCAATCACAGTCAACCATGTTTATTTTAGGGTTTATAATATTTATCTTAGTATTTATATACCTTGCGGTTATAATATTAATCACTTAGGTTTAAAATTATCCCCTTGGGTTTATTAATCTAAGGGTTCATGTTCCTACTGTATAATATTATTTATAGGGTTTATAATATTTATCATAGGGTTTAATATAAATGCCTTGTGCTTACAATCATGACCAATGATGCTCGAATGTCACATTGTGTCAAAGATTGTCTCTATATCAAAATCAACGATGGTACAATGTTGCATTATTACAAAGATTTTCTTAGTATGAAAATCAATGATTGTAAACCATGGCCAACCATGTTTTTTAAAGGTTTTTATACCTTGGGTTTATAATATCAGCCGTGGTCTGACGTCACATTCTAACAAACATGGTCCAATGTCACATTTTGACAACCATGGCCAACCATGGTCCAACGCCGCATGGGCAACCATTCATAATAATTATTTTAAAATAATACTAATTATTATTATTATTATTACTACTATTTTTATTTTTATCTTGTATTATTTTTTTGCTAATATTATTTTTATTATTAAATATTTAATATTATTAATTAATTATAATAATTAATTAATAAAATTAAAAATTAAATAATAATATTTAGTTATTACTATTATAATTAATTAATTTATAGTTAATTATAAAAATCTGCAACAAATTTTTCGTATTCTGGAGATAATACCTTTAGGGATCCAATCCAGAGCCATCCAATATATTGGGTGCATGAATTGCGCTTGAGAAAACTCCTCAACACTTAATTGTCAACCCGAGGGTTTCGTAAACTTAGAGACGAAGCACAGGTAATGCGAGAAATGGTATGAAATTTTCCTATCTCTAATCCTACTTCTTCAACGAAATGATTTTCAGAATCAGACAGAAGGCAATCAGAAAGGTAACTGACACCAAAGCAACTCTAGTGCTGGAATGTAAAAGACAGTTTACATGTAAATCAAGTTAAGAGATTCCACACAATGGAAACAATCTTAAATGCTGGAAAGAAATTCTATGTTCATCTTCAGATGGATGGCTAACAGTCTGACAAGTGGGACCTTGCGTAATTTTGTCTTCCTTCTGATCTTCCTTGCACATAAACAACTTGTCCTTAAATTGTTGCAATTTGCTTGCACTAGTGCAGGTATAGTATCTCTGTATAAAAGTATATTTGACCTTCCTTACTGAAGACTTATGTCTTAATGAAGGTGCTCTATGCCTAAGGGCTTAGAGTACCATGTTTCTGTGACAAGAGACCATCTCTTGCACCGAGGCAGAGCTTCCTTCACCAAGTTTACAAATTACTTTCGAAAGGACTGAAAGATGTGCCGAAAAAGAATTAGAACTATAAATGAGATTTTGAAGTAAATTATCTGTGAGAAAGGAAATGCTTCAATTCATTAAACCTTGCAAAGGAAATAACTTCATGAAATAAAAGCACTTCAAAAGAATCAAACAAGAGCCTAAGTGTTTTGCATGTGCTAACTAACTTTAGTAATCCATTCAAAATGCTTATGTTCTTTGAAAGTATAATATGTTTATGGTAATTTTATGCAACTACTTCCATATGCTCTAAAGATGTAATTTTAATGCTCAAGATAGCTACTAAGTTAATGATCCATTCACTTGTGAAATAACTAGAAATAATATGCAGGTAAGTGATTCACTGATTGAATTGAGGCTTCTGTGATCCATAACAATTATAAGAAGAAATTTTGGCGTAAATCAAATTCACATGAACCACACTGGTTGGTTCGAAACGTGTCGACAATGATTTTCTGAATGTGATTTACGCTGAAATTTCTTCTTATAAGTGATTCACTGTTCACTGCAAACAAATGATTAAACCAAAGTGGAGGCAACCACATGCACTGGTGCAAGAAAGAGTTCCTTGCATGATCCGATCGAAAACGAGTTAAAACAAAGATTGAGAGTAAAGGAAATGCAAGAAGGATATTTCATAAACAAAGTAAACACAACTAACTCTCAAACCACAGATCTATTTCACACGTTAGCCACAAAAGATATTTTAAATCAGAACTTGAAAAATAATGATTAAAACTATAACATCACATAGTTGCAAAAGAAATATCCACACCATATTTCTGAATAACGAAAGCAAGAGGGGTAAATGAGCTGGGTTGACTGGGCCCTAGCCGACCAGATCATTGCCCTTGTAAGGAATGAAAAGGCTTAGCACTTCAAATATACATCAAAGGTAAATTAGATTTTGTGTATGCAAATCATGGCAGTTCTCCTGTATTACTCGATTCGGCAAATATGCATAACAGAGCAATCCAACCCCAAAGTTGAGGTGATAATGAGACTACAAGAAACAAAATCACGATTGATGGTTCGCTATCTTCCTCCTACCTATGATCTATATCTTATATATCCTTTTAGATCTAGACATTTTCACTAATTACAGACATTTCTTGTTTAGGCCTTTTGGTCAAACAAACTTAGAAACTAAAATTACAAACTTGGCCAGTAGTTATAATACACATGAATTTCGCTTGGCCATAACCAAACTTTGGAAAATAATCCCTGATTTCATGCCACCTGTTATCTTGCTTCAGTTCATCAGCAGCTAGACACGGAGTCAAGGATCGAGAACCATCCTCGTGGAAGATTTGGCTTCTCAGAAATCTCGGACAGTCTTCGTGGCAGTGCAGGAATCTACTTGCACTAGTCACACTCATTCATAATTAATACTAAGTTCCATGATTACTCTAGGAAATTAATATGAGTTACAAGAGGTATGTAAATAGGCATGAAATCCATATAAAATGATTAATAAAGTGTTGTAATAAATATTAATATAAAATATGAGCATGTGCAGGAATGGGTAACTATCTTGTACTAGTGCAAGAAATAAGGGTTTTTTATTGAGATAAAACAGAGGTTGATTTTGATGGAAATGGGGTAGAAAATAGGGCAATTTAGGATACCATCATTCTCCCATGCCTAAACTTTTGTGTGTCCTTACACAATGTTTTACCTCTATAAAGAACCTTCAAGAATGAATGACCAGCTCGTTAGTCCTGAACTTCAATGTTTATTCCTGCCTTTACTATCTTTGGCTTCTTGTCTCGGCTTTTCACAGCTGCTTAGTCATCTTCTTGAGGCATCTATAGAATTTGGAAGCCTGATACTTCCATACATTTACTTGCTACTTCTGTGTCTTTACCTCTGTAAGTAACTACACCTCGCTCTATTTCTGCCAACTTTGCTCTTTCATGACCTGGTTCAAAGCCTCCTGGTCATGGAATTGTTGCTCCAGATATACTATTCTACTATTGAGGAAGAGAGTGGAGGGTTTTGTGCTGAGAGCTTCGGGTGTGAACGTCTTTTCTGCCATGAACTCGAAACAAGTCCCATCATCATCAAGGTCAAGGCTGTCGAAAGTCTTCTTGGTGACATCACCCAGGGTTTCTATGCTCGGGGTTTTCCTCTCATTGATTTTGGATGCCCTCACCAATCTCCGTGCCTTGTGCACTCAATTCTCAGGGATCTTAACACCCTGTTCTCCCAGCTTCTCAGGGGACTCACCACCCTGTCTTTCCAAATTAGTAGGGGTTTCAGTTCCCCATTCTTCTACAACTGCAAGGACTTCAGTACCCTGTCATTCAAACACCGCAGGGTCTTCAATACCCTGACCTTCAAAAATCGCAGGGTCTTAAGTATCCCGCTCCTTGAAATCATTAAGGGTCTCTACATCTTGTTCACTGAAATTATCAAGACCTTTTGCATGTTGTTCCTCTTTTTCCTCCTCTGCTTGGACTTCACCACTATGCGATATCGATGTCATCTTTCTGCTCACTAGCCTGCTGACAAATGTTGACAACAGGACGTCGTCTTTTGCATTCTCCTCATCTTCCACGGTGTGTGCCACTGCATCTGCAAGCACCGAGAGATAATGAACTATGGGGGAAACTTGCGGTGATTCATCAATTACGATTGGAGAACTCGACTGGTTCGTTCCTTGGGCGAAAGTCTTCCTCCTCACTTAGGTTCTGGTTTTCCTGTTCTTTGCCATGGGTGGAGTGTTCTCAACGACCCTCTTCTCTGCTTGCACTAGTGAACTTTTACCTTGCAGCTTAGCAGGAGACAATGCCTCTGCCTTTCTCTTCTTACTTGTACTCGTGCTAGCAGACTGTTATGCACCCCTCCCTCAGAACTCTTTCAGAAATGCTCCCCACGTTATCCCCTTTACTTCTAACTTCTTCTTGACCATAATCATAATAAGCCCATGATGACAGATCTTCCTTTCAACCTGGCTTGCACTTCCACTCTACACATTTTTTGCCATCTTCTCAAGGCTCCTCAGCAAGAAGTGAGGAAAATTAATCAATTTTCCTACCTCAAAATACAATAGCAATCGAAGGTGATATACAAATGCCAAGTTATAGCGTCCTTCCCCAGTTACAAACTTCTGCAATATAAATAGTAGGTCTCGCCACTTCCCGACCATGGTAGTCTGTGGAAGTCCATTTCTCCAATTGACCTTAATTTTCTTGTCAACTACAAACTAGTGCCAATGCTTCTTCGCGAGCTGCTCCTTTTTAAACCAGCACTCCCCTATAAGTGGCAAGCCTGTGGTTTGTGCAATGAACTCCTTTGTAATTTTGAATTTTAAGGACCCGACCCTAACTCGGCCATATTTGAACATCCTTGCGAACTCTAATACCACCGCCATGTCGAACCTGTCAAACGTCTGTAGGAATGGCAAGAACCCAGATTCTTGCAATAGTGCAAGATTGTTCCTATACTCAGCGGTTTGTTCAATTTCCTACAAAGACAGCGGTTCACTCCTCACAAGTGCCATTTCGAACCACACTATGCTTCGCTCTGTTCACATCCTCGAAGGAATTTTTGAGTGACTCCAATGTTCACCAAGAGTTTTATGTTGGAGTTTCATCACCCTCCGTCTTTCCAGACCCACTAACCTAGCTATGATGGAACAACCCCAGCATATCAGGTGTTGATTCTTGTCAGTCCACAATAGGTGAATCGTAATGATTTGATGCAATGGCAGTATAGGTGGTGGTGGCGCAATGGCTAAAATGATTAGATTACAGGTAAGCTAATAATGGTCAGGTAATGCGGAATTATTTCAAGTAGGGTGTGCAGGTTATCGGACAGTAGCACCATCCCACCGTCAACATCATAATTCAATCATACATACTTCATCACTTATTAAAAAGATTAGATTTCAGAACTTACACATCTTACACTTGAAAGATTTGTTCCTAGATTAGTAAATAATGAAACAAAGCATCAATTAAAACATGGAATGAGGTAACATAGTAACACATGTGCATGAAAGTATAGGCCCATAGTATCCCTGATAAACCACTCCAGGACTATGTAAATTGCTTTCACAGTAAAATATGTTTCTGCATCAAACCTGCTTGCACTACGATGTGCTTGCACCAAAGACTTTTACCAAATAGATAATTTGATAGGACATACTTCTGTAGCTGGACTTAAAATTTTTTGGCCTCATTATACAAGAAAAAATTATTCGTCATCCTTTGGTGTTTCTCGAACATTCCTTTTGGATTGACTACAACAAATTCTGCAATAAATTCATGAGGAAACAAAGAAGTGGGAAAGGGGTAAAAAAATTAGAATGGGAAGGAATATTACAGTAGGGATTTCAGAAAAAATATCACCAAGAGGGATAAATGAAACAGGATGTGGAAAAAAATTCAAGGGAAAAGAGGGATTTTATGTAATCGGGTGAGGGTAGTCTCTCAGAAGAAGGAGAAAGGTAATTCATTGGGGAATTTAGAAAAGAAACTAGTGGGAAATTTTGAAATGGGAAATAGAAGAAAGACAACATTTTTTCCTTGAAATCTACCTACACTGGTGTAGGAAAAATAACTGCAGTGGGAAGTAAGTGTTTACTTGGATCAAAATGTCCATGCTAGTTACCCCAAGCTTGGGTAAGTGCTCGGTTTCGTGAACCTGCTTCTTCTTGGTGGTAGCCAACATATCTAAAATTCAAGTAACATTCCCTTTTTATTAAAATTTTGTTCTTCTTGGCAGCATGCTAGTTTTCAGGTTGATCCTTCTGTAATCATGTCAGTCAACTGATTTTCATAGTTACAGGAAATTTTTTCCTTTTATACTTTTTATTTTTGTCATTTTTTTCTTTTTATTTTTCTTTGATTAATTTTTTTTAATAAGGACAAGAAGGAATCAATTCTTCAATAGGTTGGTGTTACCACCTACCAACTCCTTTTCAAATGGTTGTTGGACTTGCTGCATAAAATCTCCTTTAGTAAGGGGTTGGAAATATACCTTCAATCTATGCATGTTTACCAGGAACACAAAATTTCATCCATCAATAGTTTTGATTTCTACCGCTCCATTTTCGAATACTTTGACAACCTCATAAGGTCCCATTTAGCGTGTATGTAATTTTCCTTTAAAATCTTTGAATCTCTAATCATAAAGGAGTACCCAATCACTTGGATGGAACTGCTTCTTCTGAATGGACTTGTCATGCCACTTCTTATGCTATTGTTGAACCAAGATGTTCTATTGAACAACATCCCTTAGGATTTCATTTAACTCGTTTAATTGTAGAAGGTTCTACTACTCTGCTTTAGAGAGATCTAGTCCGAATTTTTTTGCAGTCCTAAAAGTCTTGATCTGGAATTCTATTGGCAAGAGGACTTGTTTCCCATACACTAGCTCATATGGTGTGTGTCCTGTTCTATTTCTCCAAGTGGTTCGATAGGCCCATAATGCTTTCTGTAATTTGTCAGCCTAATCCTTTCTGTGCATGTTTACCATCTTTGTGAGGATGGACTCAATCACCTTATTCATGGAATCCACCTGACCGTTTGCTTGCGGGTGATACAATGTAGATTTCCTATGTCGTATTTTGTACTGCTCCATCACACCTTGTACCAGATTAGAAATAAACAATGATCCATTGTCAGAAACAATTTCTCTAGGCACACCAACTCTATTAAAGATTTCAATAAAAAGAAAATAAACAACAACTCTTTCAGTAGAAAAAGAAACAACTTTAGCTTCTACCCATTTTGTAACAAAATCTGTACAAACCAAAATATTCTCTTTATTTGATGATGCAGGATTTATTGGTCCTATGAAATCAATGGCCCATTTTTCAAAAAGTTCAATCATAACCTGAGGACATAAAGGAATTTCATTGATCTGATTAGGCTAGCCAATTTGCTGACAGCTATCACACCGCTTGACATATTGTTTGGCATCCTTGAACAAGGA
The DNA here is from genome assembly GCA_031772625.1 of Pinus tabuliformis. Classification (NCBI taxonomy): domain Eukaryota; kingdom Viridiplantae; phylum Streptophyta; class Pinopsida; order Pinales; family Pinaceae; genus Pinus; species Pinus tabuliformis. Next base: position 436,923,642 of record CM062815.1, on the reverse strand, counting down.
AGGCCAAAAATAGCCAGCTTTTAACACTTTGTATGCAGTCTGCTTATTGGTGAAGTGACCCCCACAAGGTTCATCATGGGCATATTTTAAGATTTCAAACACCTCCTCCTCCCTTACACATCTACGGATAATGAGATATGCTCTGGTGTAAAAGAGGTCTCCTTAGATCCAGGAATATCTAGTACTTTTCTGAATGGTATTCCACTTTTCACGAGCTGATAAGTGAGGTGGTAATTTCTCGGTGACTAAGTAGTTAGCTATGTTAGCAAACCATGGCGATTTTGTTGACACAGCAAGAAGATGTTTGTCAGGAAAATCATCATCAATAGGAATTGCTTCACCAAGATTATTTAATATTGAAAGATAATCTGCTACTACATTTGACTTTCCTGGTCTATCAACAATGGTAATATTAAATTCCTATAATAATAGCCACCACCTAGTCACTCTACCGCTAGTTAATGGTTTATTCATTGAATATCTTATAGCGGAATGGTCGGTATGTACAAAAACTTCATATCCTATAATATAACTTTTGAATTTATTAATAGAAAAAATTACAGCTAAAAACCCTTTCTCAGTAACCGTATAATTGAGTTCAGAGGGTGACAAGTTTTTAATAATGAAATAAATAGCATAAGATTGTTTGTCTTCTTCTTGTCCTAAAGCTACACCTATAGCAGTATCTAAGGCATCTAAGGAAATATGAAATGGTAGGGACCAGTTTGGTCCTCTCAATATTGGTGCCTGAGCTAATTTTTCCTTCAATGTCCCAAAATAGTGTTAGCAAGTTATGAACCAAGAAAAATCACTATCTTTAGCCAAAAGTCAGAAAGGGGGGTAGCTATCCTTGAGAAAGTCTCAATGAATCTCCTATAGTAACCCGCATGTCCTAGAAAACCTCTCACTTCCCTTTGATTTTTCGGTATAGGAAGACTCAAAATGACTTCTATTTTTGCAGGGTCAACTTGGATACCTTTGTCAGAAATAAGATGGCCAAGAACCACTCTCACCTTGCACATTAATATGCAGTTCTTGTCACTCAAGGTGAGATGAGCTTCTTGGTAGCGAAGAATAAATTTTTCTAGATTCTTGAAGGCTTCCTGAAATGAATCACCAAATGCAGAGAAATCATCCATATAGATTTATATGAATTTAAGGTTAGCAAAAATAGCCAAGCCTACCCTTTGAAAGGCAGCCGGGGCATTACATACCGCAAAGGGAAGCACTCGATAAGAAAATGTACCCAATGGACATGTAAAAGTGGTTTTGTCTTAATCCTTGGGTGCTATTTGTATCTTGTTAGATCCACTAAAGCCGTCTAGAAAATTAAAGTACTTCTTACCATCAAGGGTATCAAGTACCTGATCGATGAAAGGAAGGGGGAAGTAATCTTTGAGAGTCGATCTATTCAATTCTCTGTAGTCAATACAAATGAGCCATCTCCCATATTTCTTTGGGACTAATACTAATGGAGAGACCCACTGGCTGTCAGAAATGGGATAGATAAAATCAACATCTAAGAGTTTTTGCAATTCTTCCTTTACAATGTCTCTTAGTGCTGAGTTCATTGACCTTTGGGGTTGTCGGACAGGTCAGGCTCCATCCTGAATATAGATATGGTGTGTACAAGTTTCAAGAGGGATGCCTTTCATATCTTCATAACCCCATGCAAAGGCATCAAGATGGTTTCACAACAAATTCACAAGCTGCTCTCGTTGAGAAGGATCCAAGTGTGAACTGATATACAAGGATTTACCTAGACTAATCTCAACAAGAGTAGTATCAGGCTCAAGAGTACACAAGGGTGTCACTAGAGATGGTTACGATGGAGGTAGAGAGTCATATCCTTCCTGAAAATATAGACTAAAAATCTGACTTAATAACTCGAAGTTAGGCATGGCGTCTAGATTGTTTAGGAAGTATTTAATCTCACCCTCCTGTAAGGACTCCGCATTTTTATGTATCAAGGAAACAAGGTGAGTCTCCTCATCACTACTATAGTATAACCATAAAGTGTATTGAAGCTCCTGAATAGATCTAGCAGGGGGGTATAAGGTGACTTTCTATCTGGAATATCCATGGGAAATATGCATATCACCAGAACGACATCTGATATAAGCATCGGTTGTAGCAACCCATAGTCGCCCCAAGATCAGGGGATGCCCTCCCATGGGATTCTTTGGCTGAAGCATAATGAAATCTCCGGTATATTCCCAAGAATCGAGGGAAATGACAACATCATCCAATATTCCTTCCCGCTTGATTTTAGATCTATCTGCTAGTTCAAGCATAGTGGGAGTAGGATGAATATGGACCAATCCAATTTGATCCATGGTTTGTTTGGTCAGAACATTAATGGCTACCCCTAGGTCTATAAGTACATTGGAGACAAGAATATCACCTATCTGAACAGAGACAACAGGGTTTCTGGGGTCGGTATACTTTTCCATGTGCATACACCCTGTCATTAACTCTGCTACTCTACCAATAAATTGAATGGTTTGGGGTTCTAATCTTATCCTTCCTGGCTTCTTGAGACAATGTTCCCTAATGATTTTAGTACAGATGGGCATCTCTTTGATAGCTTGGAGCAAAGGTACAGTTATAAAAAGGTTCCTAAGCTCAGAAGCTAGGCTAGACTCAGGAATGGGGTCTTTCTTCTCCACAACTGACCTATCTAGATAGGGAGGTCGGTTGGAAGAAGATGACAAGGGCTTAGAATGTGCAGGGATAGGCTGAATGGTATCATCTTTTTCAGAATGGTTAGGAGGTTCCTCCTCTCCTTTCTCATTGATAATCACCATGGGCTGCTTTTGATTTTCTGAGGTGACTACCTTCCCTGATCTCAATTGGAGATCATTGACTCCAAATGGCATAATCTAAAATATGGATGAAGAATGCGGGTCATATAATGGATCATTTGTACCACTTTATTATTGGGTTTGGGTAAAGGTTGAGCAGGCAACTGAGAAGGTTGAAATGCTGGAGGTAATGGTAATGGTGGCATAGGTTGACTCAGATGAGGTAATGATGGTTGAGGCATTGGGTAAGGTGCATATGTAGGATGGTATGATCGCATAGGTGCAGAATAGGAATGATGTGAATGGTTTGAATGGTTTGGCCCTCTCCATCCTTATTACCAAGATTGGGAGGCTTGTCCATATTGATATTGATTCCCATGCTGCCAATGTTGAGAGTGACCAGTGTTAGGATAGGAATATGAGTTTGCATTATAAGAAAAAAAATGTGGTGGAGATTTAGGAACCATACCTGCACATACCCGAGGCCAATTTCTGCATGCTCCCATAGCATGCAATGATTTAGCTCCAGGTTGTCCCCCTTCAAGTACAACTTTCAGCCCAGGTATAGAGGGATATTTTTTTGTAGCATGGTTATCTGCACAAATTTCACATTTATTACTTTATTTAATATCTAGAGGACATTCTCTTAAAGGATGCTTTCTTATACATTTAGGATAGAAAATAGACAATATCTCTTGCTCTTCTATATGTTTCTGCTGAAACATCAAAGGGTCTATTTGTTTACTAACAATATTCATTATTTCAATTTTCATATTGTCCATTTTTTTTTCTAATCCAATAATCATAGCATCAGTACATTCGGTTTTACTGTTTTTATTCTAAATTCCTTTGTCGGATCTATATTGGTTCCTTGAGAATTTCTTGCAAAATTCACATATCTGATCAAAAGTCTTTTGAGCAATATCCCCTTGTCCTAAGAGATTTAAATTATATCTACCATCATCAGTAAGCCGATGTAAGAACAAGGCTCTAATGGTACTTGGATCAAATTTGTGCTTTGACTTTTGAAGGATATACATGAATCTCTCTGAGTAGTCCTCTAAAGTCTCATCATCGTTTTGCACAATAGTAAAGATTTCATCTTCAATATCTCTAGTTTTACAATATTCCTAATATTTTTACAAGAACACTCTCTTCATTTTCTCCCAAGAAGATATAGTGTTTCCTCCTAGTCCCATGAACGAACGGAGTGTTGCGTCCTTGAGAGTTGCAGGAAACAACTTTAACTTCTGGGCATCAGATGAATAATCATAACTTCTACACAAAATATCAAACTCAAATAAGAAAGAGTCTGGGTCTTCATGTACCTTACCATAAAAATGAGGAAGAGTTGATGGTGAAATATTTTTCATTTGTACTTGTGTATCAGGATCCACAACCGGGAATCCGAAAGTGGACTGTTCCTCATTTACCTGATTTTCACCACTTCCTTTTACATGGTCTTCCATATCTTCCATTGTTGTTCTTCCAATCGAACTGTTGTCAACAGGCTCAAAAGGATGACTATGGATTCCAATAGTCCCTTTCTTCCCCTTTATGGGTTGTGTGACACCTGAACCACTGCTACCAGGGCCTAGGTGGACTGTTCATGCATGATGATTCTGAGTTTGTTTGGACTTTATACCTACAAAATAAGGCCCAATATGAGTTTTGGTTTCAGATTTTTCAATGTTTCTTTGGCCCCTAGTGGGCTTCAGAACCCAACATCTTTTAAGCATTCATTTCAAAAAATGACAAAACAAAATTCAAATAAAAACTACAAGTCTAAAAAGAACAAATCGGCACCTATAAATTCCTTCAAACAATAGAAGCACACTCCAGGAAAAAATAATAGTAGACTTACCCCTATCGAAAACAATGGAAAATTATTACCAATTCAAATCGCCCCTCCCATCAACGGCGCCAAAATGTTGGATGCAGGAATTGCGCTTGAGCAAACTCCTGAACACTTAATTGTCAACCCAAGGGTTTTGTAAACTTAGAGATGAAGCACAGCCAATGCCAGAAATGGTATGAACTTTTCCTATCTCTAATCCTACTTCTTAAAGGAAATGATTTGCATAATCAGACAGAAGACAATCAAAAAGGTAATTGACACCAAAGCAAATCTAGTCCTGGAATGTAAAAGACAATTTGCATGTAAATCAAGTAAAGAGATTCCACACAATGGAAACAATCTTAAATGCTGGAAAGAAATGCTATGTTGATCTTCATATGGATGGCTAACAGTCTGACAAGTGGGCCCTTGCAAAATTTTGTCTTCCTTCTGATCTTCCTTCCACACAAACAACCTATTTTTGCACTGTTGCAATCTGTTTGTACTAGTGCAGGTACAGTATCTCTGTATAAAAGTATATTTGACCTTCCTTACTGAAGACTTATGTCTTAGTGAAGGTGCTCTAAGCCTAAGGGCTTAGAGCACTTTGTTTCTGTGACAAGAGACCAACTCTTGCACCGAGGCAGAGCTTCCTTCACCCATTTTTAAAATCACTTTCAAAAGGACTGAAATATGTGCTGAAAAATAATTGCCACTGTAAATGAAATTCTGAAGTAAATTATCCGTGAAAAATGAAATGCTTCAATTCATTAAACCTTGCAAAGGAAATAACTTCATGAAATAAAAGCACTTCAAATGAATCAAACATTAGTCTAAGTGTTTTGCATGTGTTAACTAACTTTAGTAATCCATTCAAAATGCTTATGTTCTTTGCAAGTATAATATGTTTATGGTAATTTTATGCAACTACTTCGAGATCCTCTAAAGATGTACTTTTAATGCTAAAGAAAGTTACTAAGTTAATGATTCATTCACTTGTGAAATAAATGGAAATAATATGCAGGTAAGTGATTCACTGTTCGCTGCAAACGAATGATTAAACCAAAGTGCAGGAAACTGCATGCACTGGTGCAGGAAAGAGTTCCTTGCACGATCCAATTGAAAATGAGTTAAAACAAAGATTGAGAGTAAAGGAAGTGCAAGAAAGATATTTCATAAACAAAGTAAACACAGCTAACCCTCAAACCATGGATCTGTTTCACATGTTAGCCACAAAAGATATTTTAAATCAGAATTCAAAAAATAATTATTAAAACTATAACATCACACAACTGAAAAAGAAATATCCACACCGTCTTTCTGAATAACGAAAGTGAGAGGGTTAAATGAGCTTGGTTGGCTGGGCCCAACCAACCAGCTCATTCCCCATCTAGGAAATGAAAAATATCAGCACTTCAAATATACATCAAAGATAAATTAGACGTTGTGTATGAAAATAATGGCAGTTCTCTTGTATTACTAGATTTGACAAATATGCATAACAGAGTAGTCTAGTGCCAGAGCTGAGGCGATAACCAGATTTCATAAAACAAAATTACAATCGCTGGTTTGCTAGCTTCCTCCTACCTATGATTTATATCTTATATATCCTTTCGGCTCTAGCCATTTTCACTAATTACAAACATTTCTTATTCAGGCCTTTCAGCCGAACAGACTTAGAAACCGAAATTACAAATTTGGCCAGTAGTTATAATACACATGAATTTCACTTGGCTGTAACCTAACTTTGGAAAATATTCCTTGATTGCACACCACCTGTTATCCTGCTTCAGTTCATTAGCAGCTAGAATCGGAGTCAAGGATCAAGACCCGTCCTCATGGAAGATTTGTTTTCTCAGAAATCTCAGACAGTCTTCGTGGTGGTGTAGGAATCTACCTGCACTAGTCACATTCATTCATAATTAATAATAAGTTCCATGCTTACTCTAGGAAATTAATATGAGTTACAAGAGGTATGTAAATAGGCATGAAATCCATATAAAATGACTAATAAAGTGTTGTAATAAATCTTAATATAAAATATGAGCATGTGAATGAATGGGTAACTATCTTGTACTAGTGTAGGAAAGAAGTGTCTTTTGTTGAGATAAAATAGATGTTGATTTTGATGGTAATGGGGTAGAAAATAGGGCAATTTAGGGTACCAACACAGTATACAGGTATAACTTCTAGCATTGATTTGATTAGCACTAATCTACCTACTCTGGATAACCATCTCTCATGCCAAAGGTTGCATCAACATTTGGTAGTAGAGATGGTTATCTAGAGCAGGAAGATTAGTGTTAATGAAATTAGCGTTAGATGTTATACCTGTATAATGGATGGCTCAAGCCTTTACTCCTAAAACTCCATAATACAACAAATTTGCCACAGATTCTTATGGAGAGGAAATCAAGATGGTAGGACTTTTGCTTGGGTAAAATGAGAGAGAATAACAAAGCCCAAAAAATGGGGTGGCTGGTGTTTAAAGTATTTAAGTAATTTTGCTAAGGGTCTTGTGGCTAAAATGGTATGGCAGATATTAACATCAAACGGCTTATGGCAAGAAGTGGTATATCACAAATACATTTTCCCTCTATCAACTCTTGAATGGATCTACAGTTGGATCATCAACAGGCCTGGTTCCTCCACCATCTAGAGAGAAATCACACAATCCATCTTTGTCATCAAAAGAGGCCTGACATGGCATACTGGAACTAGTGAACAAGTCTATATAGGAAAAGATGCATCGTCAGACTTTGGGAATTCCCACATACTACTGCCTGAGCTTAGGAAGACTCTCGAAGCAATAGGAATTAAACAACTCTCCCACATTGCAGATGATGAAAACTCCACATGGCTCTCATAGGCTTGGAAATCAGCTCAGGATCTCATGATACCTGACAACTAGAGAAGTGAATGGAACACATATATTGGAGCCCTTAAAGAGACCCATGTCAGAATAAGATATCGAGAGAATGGACTTATATGGGATGCCTCTCCTCGAGGACTCTACAGTCCCAAAGAAGGCTATTCATTCATAATGACAGAACATGAACCTGTAGTCTCTTAATGGGGGTGGCGACCCCTCTGGAAACTAAAGGTGCCTCCTAAATCTCAACTATTCATATGGTGCCTATTATCAAATAAAGTACCCACTCATGATAATCTCAATAACTGCTCTATACATGGCCCCTCTCGATGTAGTCTTTGCAAGGCTCAGGCTGAGGATATAGACCACCTCTTCCTATTATGCCCTTCAACCAAATAGGTATGTAAACATATTTATATCTCCCTTGACATCACCATCAGATGGGAAGGGGAACATCTTATCAATCTTGGTGGAACTCTGCACCATCACAGAAAATATAAAATCTCCTCCTCTGAGTCTGTTGGCGCATATGGCTGGAAAGGAACATAATTATATTCTAGGACACCCTCATCCAGTTGGACACCATATGCAACAACATTGAAGCCCTTTACCAGTTGATGCATGAGGAGTTGCCTAAGAATCAAACCCGAATCATAACACCTGAAACAATAAAAAAATCCTACACATGGGCATATTTTTATGGATCGCCCAAGAAGATGGATGTGGAGGAGGTGAAATTATATACCTCTCGGACAGATATTCTTTCAAGCTCAAAATGGGATTCAGTCGAGGCACAAACAACTATGCAGAATTAAACAGCCTCAGACTCCTCATATTTGCAATTGAGAAAAATTGCACCAGGATTCAGATTTTTGGAGACTCAAAAATTGTCATCAATTGGATCAACGTTATTTCTCAATGTCACGTGCACACACTCAGAGGCTTACTGGATGAAGTTACAACTCTAAAATGACATTTTGATTTGATTGTCTCCTCACACATATATAGGGAAAGGAACCAGATTTCTGACAGCCTTTCCAATGAAGTCGCATAGTAGCCCAGTGGTCAATGGTTAATACGGGAACATCAAGATCAGGAACAGTACCAATACTACCACAGGCATTTTGTAGAGCATACAGGAGAATATGAGCCAAATGATCAACCTTCATGATCCTTCGACAAAATTTAGTAGTTTTATATGATGAATACTATGCATCACATGTTTTTATATTTTAGCACATTTACATATTTATGGTCACTTTTTGTATGAAATGTGAACTGATATATTAAATAGATGGTTCAATCCATATTTAATGCACGCATAACAGCTCATACACCATGTACTTTCCAATATTTTTCATAATGGAAATTACGATTGTTTCCTTAGAAAAAATTATAGTTAATTATTATGTTAATTATATTATTATTATTATATTTTATTGTAATAGTCTTTATTATTATTATTGTTATTATAATTTTTATTTTTATTGTTATATTTGTCAATAATAATAATAATTACTATTAATTATTATTAAACAATAATTATTAATTATAATAAGAATATTTTATTGTAATTATTATTATTATTATCATATTTATCAATGATAGATATAAATGAAGTTTTAGGCTATATCAACTATATTAATATTTTTTATTGTGGTTATGCTAGTTATATAATAATTAAATAAAAATATTAATGAATTTATGAGGCTTTCTTTTGAATCAATTGACCTCACGTTTTCGTATTCGTCTTCTTGTATCTTCTATGTTTAAGCATGACATCTGTAGACCATATAACGATGAAATATATCCAATTGAGTTCTAGATATCTCTACGCCCCACTGAATCAGTCTGTTCCCACGCTTGGTTTCATCTTTGGAGCCCCACCGAGTCAGTCGTCGAATTCTACGCTGGCGAACCCACGTAGAGCTATAAATATAGAGGGAAGCATATCGAAGATGTCGTTGGAAAACCCACATGCAGCTACAAATTGTAGGTCTTGGCTTTATTTTAAGACTGGAATCAGTGGGTAAGACACCTCAGTGAACGATTTGAGACTGTGGTCTCTCCCCGAACTCCAATGGTAGGTAGCGAAAATGAAATAATTTGTACTATGAAATATTCCTCTCTTAAATCAGCTGAGTGCCATGGAGAAAGAAGCTTGATCCCTCAAGCCGATGATTCGGCGTGCCAGAGTCAAATATCGTCCTGACTTTGAAAAGAGTTGCACCGCTTTACATCGTTCTCTTTTAGTTTCCATCTGTCACTACTCAAGGGTGTTGTTGGTTTAAATTATGATAGCCAGCTGGTCAACCGATAACTTTCACCGCTCTGATTGAATGCTCTGAAGTATATACATCCAAAATTCATTTTCCACTTGATAACACGCTTGGTGTTATCAACTCGTAGATCCAACCATTAGGAATTGGAACGAGGAGACACACAGCTGATGATAGGATGTCTATCCAGAATCTTATGGTAAACGATCATTATTTCTCTCCTTTTCAATATTTTCATCAGATCATCGTTCCTCTCCTTTTCAATATTTTAATCAGTCAGGCCATGGCGAATCTGAAATGTAAATCCTTATAAAATTGTCGCCTCGTTAGATAGCCCAGAATGATGACCTCAGTGCCGTAGTAACAAAATGCACTAACCCAAATGTTTGGGTGAAGCCGTACCCGTATCCAGGATTCATTCCAAGAGGCGGATGCAGATTATTTAATTCCATCCCCAATATAATTTACAAGACTCGACCTATGGCGATAAAAATGAAAGAACTTACTGCATGCGTCTAGAAAATGGTGGTAAATCAATCCAACCAATGCCGCAATTTCTTTCCAGTGAATGCAGAGGTGATGTTGAACATGCACAAGAGTTGGAGTATATGCCTCTCAAGAGGAATAGCTGCAGCGGTGCTGAGGTGAATGCGGGGTCTCTCAGAACGAAAGATTCATATTCTTTCGGAAATACAATGACGTAATGGGATGAATCAATTTCTCTCCAAAATGCGTTCTATGCTGCCAGATCAATGTTGGAACTACTACACACCTACATGCAGACTCTTAGTTAGAGCATGGGACTGCATGCAAGATTCCTTTTGCATGTTGGAACTACTACACACCTACATGCAGACTCTTAGTTAGAGCATGGGATTGCATGCAAGATTCCTTTTGCATGATTTACTGCTTGATTTGCTCCTTCTTTAACTCTGCAATTGACCAGTTATCTCCGGAACTTGTTGTAGGTGTTGAGTCTTCTCATTGATCACCACTATAGTGCATTACCTTGGGATCTTCACCCAGTGACGCTGTATCATGAGCATTGTAACATAATTTCGAATGTATCATTCTTTTCTTCTTTCGATTTTCTTTTAGTGTTTTTGCTCTGCAAAGCTGTGTGTTCAACCTTTACTAGCTAGATTCATCTGTGTAGGTTTTCTAACACATTTACATGGTATCGGAGCGCACAAGTTGCCAGATAAAAGGTGCACCAGTACTTTATTTTGCAAGTATTACAGCTTGGAGATCGAAGATTGACAGAAAAATGGAGTTTCCCAAAGCATCGATCCTAACACCATACAACTATCATGAATGGAAGGACCAAATGGCTCGATATCTTCGTCATAAAGGGTTGTATAGGATTACCATGGCTACAGAAGTGGAACCCACTTCAGCCATAGAGAAATCCAAGTACCTCAACCGTATGGATGAGGCCCACGGATCCATATGCATGTGCATCTCTCCAGAGTTGAAGTTTCATCTATCTGCCTGCAATACTCCCAATGAGATTTGGAAAAAGGTTGAAGATCTCTACGGGAAACAGTATGAGATGAAAGGACATCTGCTCGAAGTGGAGCTGCTATCATTGGATCCACGGAACTATGACGGAATTCAAGACTTCTTCGCCAAATATAATGATCTATTGCTGCAACTCAAGGGTTGTGGAATTGACAAATCCAAGGAGGAGATTCGCCAAGTTCTCTCTATTATTTCAAAGCTCGGACCGGAATACTCCATCTTTGTGTCTACATTTCATTTATTAAGGCTCGCAACAGGTAAATCCTACACTATGCCTTCTCTCAAAGAATTTATAGAGTCCCTTATTTTTTAGCAAGATAAACTCATTGGCATGGGGAAAATCAAACCTCCAAAAGCACATGCACTTGCTGTGCATGATGGTAGCCACAATAAAAATCACAAATCTAATTCAAATCAGAAAAATCAGCAGCAAAAAGACAAAGGAAAAGCACATTCCCATCCAAAGAAGGAAGGGTACACCAAGCCCTTCAATGACTCCTCCGGCTCGAGAAACGAGAAAGGGAAAAAAGGAAACAGATGCACCTACTGTCAAAGAGGATTCCATCCAAAATCCTCTTGCATGAAGAAACAAATTGACCAAATGGCAGAAATCCTTCAGAAGCACAACCTTGGGGACCACATCCCTCAGGGCGCCAAGAAGAAAACTGAGGATCCACCACACGGGAAAGGTAACAATTTTCATGCTTTAGTTGCAATTAATTCTTCTCCTGATGCATGGATTGTAGATTCTGGCGCATCACATCATATGGCTGCTGCAAAGGAAGTCTATTCCTCTTTGGATGCATGCAAAGGACCTCCCATCCTCATGGGAGATGACTCACCTATTGAGGTCACCGGAAAAGGTAGAGTGGAACTTTTACACGGAAGCTTTGAAGATGTGCTTCATGTTCCAAAACTTTCGGTAAACCTGCTTTCAGTTTATCAGATCACTCATTCTGGCACCGGAAAGAGAGTGGAATTCACTCCAGATGTAGTGAACATATATGATCTACATAGTAGCGCCAAAATTGCAACTGGTGAAGTAAACAATGGAGCCAGATTATATACATTTTCTGAATTTATTGAATCTGAATCCTCCTTATTGCTTACACATGCCGATGATAGTAGTAGGCTTTGGCACGAGAGGTTTGGTCACTTAAATTACAGGTATATGCAGCAGCTAAGCAAGAATGAGATGGTGGAAGGCTTGCCAAATATCAGTTTCTCCAAAGGAGTTTGTGAAGGGTGTGTTCTTGGCAAACATCCCAGAGAAAAGTTTGACACCGGCAAGACTCACAGAGCATCCTCTCCTCTAGATCTGATCCATAGTGATCTCATGGGGCCTTTTCCTCATCCTTCCATCAACAAAGCAAGGTATGTGCTTACATTTATTGACTATTTCTCACGGTATACTTGGGTGTATCTTCTCAGGAACAAATCTGAAGTTTTTGAGCACTTTGAAGATTTCAAAGCACTAGTTGAGACACAGTCAGAGAGAAAGATCAAAGCCCTCCGTACAGACAATGGGGGGGAATATGTTAACACAGCACTTCAGAACCTTTGCCTTCAGTCCAGCATAGAGTTGCAGTACACAGTTCCATACACTCCGCAGCAGAACGGAGTTGCTGAGAGAAAGAACTGATATCTCAAAGAGATGGCTTCCTGCATGTTGCATGCCAAGTCACTGCCTCATAAGCTCTGGGCCGAAGCACTTAATTGTGCTAACTAAACCCAGAACAGATCTCCTCATAGGTCTGTCAAGGGTCAGACCCCCTTTGAGGCTTGGAGCGGCAATAAACCAGAGGTCACTCACCTCCGTGTTTTTGGCTCTCGAGCATGGGCCCGGATCCCCTCTGAAAAGAGGAAAGCTCTTGATCCACAGAGCATTGAGTGCATCTTTGTTGGATACCCTGATGGTGTGAAGGGATATCGACTCCTGATTCCCTCTACAGACAAGCTCATCATTGAGCGAAGTGTCAAATTTGAGGAAAGTCTCTTGCATGCACCTCAAGCGCCGCATGCAGACACTTTTTATCTACCTCATGTCTGAGATGATGAATCAGTGCACTCAGATGCAGATACAGATCATGCAGATGCCGAGGAAGAGCATGCAGATGCAAAGACAAAGTCTTCAGATACAAATCTAGTGCATGCAAATGAGGATCCACATCCAAGCCCAGATCGAGCTTCCAACAGTGAATCATATTCCCCTGTCATAAATCAGAGAACAAGGAGCTTACGTGAGATATATACACAAGAACAACCAGTTGCTAGAAATGGTCTTGTGGGGGATAATTTTGATCTGTAGAGGACTATCTCAGAGTTTATTGAGCCTCCTCTTGTCGTCACTGCCACTGAACCATCGTCCTCCTCGCATTGTCATTTGGTTCAGTCTTTTGATCCACAGTCTTATGTTGAGGCTACTGGGCATCCATCTTGGGAGTCCGCCATGGAGGAGGAGTATAACTCCCTCCTCGAGAACAAGACTTGGGATCTGGTCCCCCTTCTTTCAGGAAGGAAACTTGTCTGATGCAAATGGGTCTACAGGACCAAGAGTGCTGCGAATGGGCAAATCACCAGACGGAAAGCAAGGCTAGTAGCCAAAGGCTTCCAACAAGTGCATGGCATTGATTATGACGAGACCTTTGCTCCAGTAGCAAAGATGGATTCCATACGCCTTACACTTGCCATTGCGGCTGCCCAGCGGTGGAAAGTACATCAGATGGATGTGAAAAATTCCTTTCTTCACGGAGACCTATCTGAGGAGATCTACATGGAGCAGCCACATGGCTTCATTCAGGATTCATCTTTGGTCTGCAGACTGAAGAAATCTCTCTACGGCCTTAAGCAGACCCCGAGAGCTTGGTACGTGAAGATGGATTCTTTTCTCTTATCACAAAACTTTGAAAGATGTAAGTCTGATCCAAATGTTTACATGCTTAGGACACATGATTCTCTTCTTATCTTAGTTTTGTATGTAGATGATCTCCTAATCACTGGCAGCTCGGCTTCAGCCATTGCTACAGTCAAGAGGGCCTTGCATGATAGGTTCTTGATGACGAACATGGGTCCATTACACTTCTTTCTTGGTCTTGAGATCAGCCAGAATGCCACAGGCATCAAACTCTCTCAGGCTAAGTATGCATGGGATCTCCTCGAGAGATTTCACATGACTGATTGCAAGCTAGCACCGACTCCTTTTCTGTCTGGGTTCCGCCTTGAGGATGGAGGTGACACTCCATTAGTTGATAGCACTCTCTACCAACAGCTAGTGGGGATCTTATTGTACCTCACCCACTCCAGACCAGATCTCTCATATGCAGTAGGGGCAGTTTCCAGATACATGCAGAAGCCGCATGAGCTACACTGGAATGCTGCCAAGTGTATCCTCCGATATGTGCAGGGCACCATCACCTTCGGGATTCACTATGCAGCAGGCACTGCACTGAATCTCCTTGGCTTCACAGATTCTGATTGGGCGGGAGACAGCATTGATCTCAAGTCCACCTCCGGATATTCAATTAGTCTCGGATCTGGCCCTATCTGTTGGTCGAGCAAGAAGCAGGCTGCTATTGCTCTCTCTTCAGCTGAGGCTGAGTACTGAGGAGTAGTCAACATCACCATTCAGGCTCTGTGGCTACAGCACTTCCTCACTAAGTTGGGCATCCAGTTCCACCAGCCCATTGTCATCTGGTGTGACAACCAGAGCACTCTCAAATTTTGCAGGGATCCAGTACAGTGGCAGCGGACGAAGCACATAGAGATCCATATGCACTACATCAGAGACTTAGTACATGATCGGGTCATTGATTTGCAGTTCTGTCCTTCTGCAGAACAGACTGCAGACATCTTCACCAAGACATTCACTGAGCAGAAGTTTCGCTCTTTGCGTGATCGTCTTGGAGTGAAGGACACGATTGCTTAGCAACTGTATTTTTCTTCCTCTTTTCTTTTGATTACATTGTATTTTGAGGGGGGGTTTTTCCCATGAGGTTTTCCCTCTTTCCTCAATTTTAGTACAAGTTGCACTGTATTTTGGATGACCTTTGGCCTTAGTTGCCAGGGCCCATTTTCTATGTTTCCCCATAGTGGTGTTCAGGGGGGGTGTTGGAACTACTACACACCTACATGCAGACTCTTAGTTAGAGCATGGAACTGCATGCAAGATTCCTTTTGCATGTTGGAACTACTACACACCTACATGCGGACTCTTAGTTAGAGCATGGGATTGCATGCAAGATTCATTTTGCATGATTTACTCCTTGATTTGCTCATTCTTTAACTCCGCAACTGACAAGTTATCTCCAAAACTTGTTGTAGGTGTTGAGTCTTCTCATTGATCACCACTATAGTGCATTACCTTGGGATCTTCACCCAGTGATGCTATATCATGAGCATTGTAACATAATTTCGAATGTATCATTCTTTTCTTCTTTCGATTTTTTTTTAGTGTTTTTTCTCTGCAAAACTGTGTGTTCAACCTTTACTAGCTAGATTCATCTGTGCAGGTTTTCTAACACATTTACAATCTGTTAAATTCACATGGACAGCAAGACATTAGGAAAGATAAATCATTCAATACCTTTTTTTATTAACATAAGATACACATTTATAGTACAATACGTGACTCTTGGGATTCAGATCCCAAGGTCTCTTGGACTGCTTTTGTCCATTCGAATTCCACACTAACCCTTTAGGATTAGGTGTCCAACATTCCCCCCCTTAATCCGAAGGGTTATGTATGAGTCCAAGAAGAGAGCTGTAATACAAAATGTGCAAAAATGCATGGCAGCACTAGGCTGAATGTGCTCTATGAAATGTTAGTAAAAAAGGGCGGTGGTTTAAGGATGACCACCAACACTGGAACGCTTAGTGCAGTTCCCGGAACTCTTCCAAAACTGGCAAGAAACTGAAGTTTTCTGCTAGAGGAAGTGATCCTATTGTTTTAAAGAGGGAAACCTTCAACCATGAAAGGGAGGTCTCACCCCGTATAAAAGGTAAAACTTCAACCTGAAAATGGAAGTCTCAACCTGTGATGGTTTAAGGATGACCAACAACTCTGGAATGCTTAATGCAATTCCTGAACTCTTCCAAAACTGGCAAGAAGCTGGTGTCTTCTGCTAGAGGAAGTGTTCTCAATCTGTTCATGGGCATCTTTGTCTCTGGCTGCAACTCTGAAACTGATGTGGCAGGTTGTGACTCAGGTTCGCTTGATGTGACTTTGAAGCTTGTAGATGACCATCATTTCCCCCCCTGTCAGATACAAGGTGACAAGATGGAGAAAACTCAACTGCAAGACTGTTCAATACTCTGGAACAAGTTCTGACATGTGTTTGGAATATCTTCTTGGCTGTTGATGCCCATTGCCAAGAAGCGATCCATCCAAGATGAATCTTTGTTCTTGCAGGGTGTTTGTTTCTGAAGCATCTGTTTGAAGAATGGCTGGTTTTATGACAGTGCTTACATGGATGAAGATCAAAACAGTGATCTTTCAGATGGCCAACTTGATCACAGTGTTGGCATTTCTCAATCTGTTGTTGTTGTTGTTGTTGTTGCTGTGGAAGAGGAGTAGAATCTAGAACAGCTGGAGCTGAACTGTCATGAGGAGCAGGTGAACTGTCATAAATGAATCCAGCACTCTGAAACTGAATGGGCTTGGCATAGTCTGGAATATGAAAGGACAAGTCCTTGTCATATCCAAGACCAGTTCTGTGCTTGTTGTGGACAAGCTGTTCCCAAGGTCTGATGATGGGCTTGGGAAGTGCAGACTGAGTTTCTGCATCTGCATATACAACTGTTGCTTTATTTGAATGAACTGTACCATTATTAACATGCTGTTCATGGGAGTCTGTTTCATTGTTCTGAACAGAAACAGGTTCAGAATGATGACTCCACTGCTGTAATTCTTCCTGCTGCAGTTGTGATTCAAGCTGCAAAAACTCTATTTTTTCTTGTGCATATTGCAGACATGTTTGAATGTCTGAAAGAGATGCTTTGTTAATTTTGACTGTGCTGTTAGCAGTGGACATGATTAGAGTTCTCAATAATTCTAATATTCTTTCAAGCTTAGCCATTTTTCTACACCTTAAAAATCTCCAAATCCCACAGAAAAATGTAAGCTACTAAATATCTTCAAGTTGCACAAGAGAGCCCTATAGCTTAAAGAGAAAAATCAACGAGAGATATCTTGAAACTTGTCAAAATTATACAAATATCACCAGACTTTCAGAGATTCTGTTCTTTAAATTCAGCAAATGTTAGGAAGAACAGTGGCTGTAGATAAGTGTAACCACAGAAAATACAAGTTTGTAGCCTTGGGGCTAGATCATTCTTTATGGAAGTCGCTGTAGAAAATACAAAGTTGGCCTATGCAGGTCACGAATCAACTTTAGAAAGATTGCTTTAGGCCTGGAAGTTACAAGGCTATTGGAGGAGTACACCTGGTATAGGCTCCTTCTATTAAGAAATTGAACAAGTTGATTGCATACGCCACTGAAATAAACTCAATCTTCTGTATAGGTAGTCTGCTACAGAAATATGGCAGAATACTCAAATCAATCAGCTTGCAATACTGTGTATAAGAATACTCTCCATTGCAATAAGAACGTTTAGTATGTATGTTGTCTTTGATAACTCTTTAAACCTTGCAATCCTTCCACCATGAACTGTAACCCCTGAAGAGTCAAAGATAAAAACAGGCTCGGTAAATTTAATCAGAACTGCAATACTATGTTCCTTTGTCTTTCCCGGTGAATTTGTATTTTTTTTCTTGTCCAACAACCGAGGAAGATGTGACACTCCAAAGGTTCTAGTTCTTAGAGCAAAGAATCTCATACATGCATGTAAACGAAATCTTCTTCGCTGGGAAAGACGAATTGAAGTCTGTCATATATTCCACCACGCGCTCCAAAAGTCCAGTGGTTCACGTTATACAGCAGAAAATGTTTCTTAATGCAAAAAATTCCATGCCCACCACAAAATATCGTGTGGACCGAAGAGAAAATAACAATAAAAGTACAACAAAAATGCTGGAAGGCCACGGCGACCCAAGACAAAATTACAGTGAAAATACAACAGTGGCCCACAAAATAGGCGTGTTCATCACGGGAATCTGCCTTATAAAAATGGGGTTAGCCTAGCATCACCATACCCGTTCAGAAAATGACATGATAAAGCAAAGTTTAAATCTTGTCAGCACAATACTGAGTTTATTCTCAGAAAAAAGGCTCACTCCATTTCAATTTCTTAGAAAAATGAACGGCTCTCTTCACCTTTTTTTTGAGAAAAGGGTACACAGTCTCTCCATCCTCACCACCATGCAATGGTCATTTGTTGATTTAAAAACTTGTATACAGTTACCCATCAAAATCATTATCTTAGCAAAATAATGAAATATTCTTTAGATTTAAAACAACGTTATTCTGGAAATATTCCATAACAACTCTTCTTCAACAGCCTCCTACTTCCGTTTGGTCCAGATTCGGAGCACTTCGCCTTTACAATGCAACAGTCCCACTGTTCGTCGTGTGTTCAGTGCGCCAAGATAAATTTTGAAATTGAATCCGCCGATGGAACCGCTGAGCTGGACCTGGACAATTTGGCCGGACAATTTCCCTTTTGAGGCGCCTTGTCGGCCCCGCCTGTAAAGCTTACAAACAACGCGCAGATGTGGTCGGACGCTCGATTCTCACTGAGTGGTTTAACGCGGAGAAAACCCCTTTTGGTCTTCTCTCCCAGGGATTTGGATCTAGAGCTATTCTCAGAACATTCGGGTATCCTGTCAAAATTCTTTGCTTCGCGACAGTGAGCATTACGATTTTACTGAAGGCAGCATCAGAGACGTATGTAAATACAAATATCAGTCCACTGGCAGCGTATATGTTCAACCCAGCATCCAGTGTTTGACATCAAAGGACGCAGCCGTTAGCATGACTTGAGGAAAACTGGTTGTTGTATAAATGGGACCATTAAAGTGAATGCCGCGACCCCACTGGGAAACTCCGTGCAGAGCTTCCGACCATCATTCGTATATGTTAAACACAGGATACCCAACAGAGCGCTGATATAGTTCAACGCATATACAGATTTGTACGGGCACTGAAACAGAGTTTGTCGCAGACGCTTGAAGCGCTCTTGGTGCAACGGAAGGGCGTAGTGCCATACAAGGACGATGAGATCACGATTGTAACAAATTCTTGAACAAGAAAACTCGATTCCAGATTAAGAGAGCCGTGGAATCCATGGTTTTTTTTTTTTTTTTTTGGTGAGTAAGCATACAACGTTAATACTCAAACGCATTCAACTACGATTCAATAACCCATTCAATACCACAGCGTTTCAAACTCATTCAACTACCATTCAACAGCGTTAATATGCATTCAACTTCGATCATAACGCATTCATTCAAAATCGTTCATACGCATACCATTCAACTTCGAACCATAACGCATTCAACAGACCTTCATGGATGGTGGTGAATCTCTGCAGTGGCACCTTCAGGCTTCAGCTCTAAAACAGGATCTCTGCAGTGGCACCGTCAGGCTTCAGCGCTAGAACAGGAAATGATGGTCTAAAATGGAATTTCACACAGTCTTCGATGCGCAGAGGATGAAACGCAGGACAGAGGCAATCAATGCGCAGAGAGACAACGTTCAGGCATGGCCAGACAAACGTTCAGCATTTAATATATCAGAGTGCGCAGTCAATAAAATTGACAGACAAGCATCTCAGAACCGTTTTGGACAGATGCGTTATATGGCAGAGGCAGCATGTCAGGGGCGCTGGAAAAGAATATGGCAGAGGGCCAGGACTGACATGACATGCACATAACAGGCCACAAAAAAACAAGTGGCTCTGATACCATGTTAAATTCACATGGACAGCAAGACACTAGGAAAGATAAATCATTCAATACCTTTTTTTATTAACATAAGATACACATTTATAGTACAATACGTGACTCTTGGGATTCAGATCCCAAGGTCTCTTGGACTGCTTTTGTCCATTCGAATTCCACACTAACCCTTTAGGATTGAGTGTCCAACACAATCAAATCACCAACGTACAATATTACCTGTGTTATTTTTTTCCTCTACAATTGAGCTTACTCTCATCATGGTTTCCTCCTTGAAAACAATAAAATCTCCAAACTCCATGAAAATTGGCTGGAGCTACAGCATATTTCAGAAGATATAAATCATTAAGAGTAGACTGTGTTCGCTCATTGAGAGTAGATCAACTTACTGCCGTTGGTCAATGGTATTCTTGTGATTTTCAGAGCGGAAAAATCAACGTTGTATCTGAGACTATATATCACATTCACCATCTCTGGCAAAGTCTTTGCAGTCGCGGCAGGAAAAGTGCAGGTGGTGCAGGAACGGGCATTAGTCCTCATGAAGTTGGTTTGTCCTCAGTTTATACCATCTCCTTGTCGACTGGCGGCTCTTCGGACTCTTCAATATTGGCAGAGATATCATTGAAAAGCCATTGAAGCAAAGACCTCTTCCTCACGGTAAAGTGTGGGAACAATGGAATCTTGTTGCCTTTAATTATACTGCTTATAGAGGGACAGAATCTGCAAGTGAATGATGATTTCTTCTCTACAAACGACACGGTGGTTTTCCACTCTCTCCACCTGAAGGTGCGTATTTCTAGGATATCGTTACGAAAATATTTTGTTTGAAGTTTGAAAATAATAGTTGTAATGTCAATGAATGTTTAATAGGACCTCCACATTGTTGATGCTCCTCGCGGATAAGCTTTGACAAACACGTCACCCAATATTATCAAATCGGAGCATCGAATCAGTTTAGAAAAGGGTGATTAAAACTTTATATGCGCCATTACACCCACATTGTAATCAAGATATTGCTCAATAAAATAAAATTGCAGGTATGTTTTATTTGATTAATTGCTTGTTTGATTTTATTTTCCTGAACTTCTCGCAAATTAAAAAAAAAAACACTTGTTTATCATTATTTTACTAACATTTGTAATGATCCCATACTTCCGTGGAATTTAGAAATAAATGTTTTTCCGGGTTCTGTATTGAAAACCTGGAATAGGTTGGTCTAACAATATTCCGCTAATGTATAAAGTTGTTAATATTGAACATCTATTGCTCAAAATGTGGAACGGGTTTACCTTGTCAATGTGCATCATTATTTTCTGAAAGTTTCAGTCTCAATTTTCCGTTATGTCCTGCTTTATAATTTGGAACAGTGAACATTTTATATCATGGTATTACACTCAACGAATCTCTTTGATTCAATATTTCTCTTCTTAATGTCTTCTCAATTATCCGTGAGTGCAATTCCACTATGTTTATGACAGAAAAACATCGGACCCCACAAAATTAAAGCAGTAGAAGATCCGAAACCTCTAAAAGAACCTTACACTCAAAGTGTTTTTGCCACTATTCTTCAATGAGCTTGAGAGTATCCTTGTTCACAAGGACTCTATAGAAGAGCAGGTTGAGCAGCTTCAAATCAAATTGGTGTATAGGACTTCATAATGTTCTTGTGTTTGTGGGATAAAATATATGTCTTAACCTAGTGATTTATTTTGTTTTAACGAAATGATTACTAAAATCTTCAGTGATTTACTATTTGTTTTAATGCAATGGTTTACGAAAATCTATATAAATGTAAAGAACTCTCCTTTAAATTTGTACATGTACATATAATTTTTGAAGAAGAAACATTTCCATTTTTTTAACTATAATTTTTAGTAAAGTGTCTAGCTTGTAATGATTTACATATTTTTGACCTTTTAACCAGATAGGGTAGTTAGGTAGTTAGCTTTATGCATTCAAGTTTTTTAATTATGATATTTGGCTAGATAAATACTTTATTGCTCAAAAGGATTAACATGTGATACATGCTCTCTGAAAATTATGATAACGGGTTTCAGTGAATCAATTTTATTAGTATCACGAGAAGCATGAAATAATATGAGATGAAGGAGAGTTGCATGTGTTCATCAAATTTCATTAAAAATAAATAAATAAATTTTTAGTTACTTTATCGTCCAAATATTATTCATATGGATTCATATTTAAACAATAACCAAAGCATATTTAAAAATATTATTGCTATACAACTTAAATAATTATTATGAATTATGTTAATTAGCTAATTATTATAATAATAAACTTTTTGGTAAAGGTTCAGTAAAAAAAATTTAGAAGAATAATATTTAAACGATTTTTGTTTAAATATACTTTATATTTATTATAATATAAACCTTAAATTCTATGATGAAAGTTAGAAGGTGAAAAAAAGGAGAAAATGAATAGGGTACACTATTTTACATAAAATAAAATAATTTATAACACTACCAAACAATAGATTTATTTTAAATTAAAATGTATAAATATTAAAACAAACATAAATATAATATTTTATAGTTTTCAACTGGGGTGTGTGTAATAGTTAGTTTTAATTAAAGCTGGGATCTAATGCATGACTTTTAACCTTCAAACGTTGACCTTACTACTTTAGAAAATGAAAAACATATGGCATACATGTCTACAAATGTATTTCCTGTACAAATTTTCTAAATTAACAAACCTACGGCCTCTCTTTGCACCTTTTGGAGAAATGGCTAGTTTATACCATCGAATTTATTTATGTACTAATTTTGACTACATTTCTTAGTGAACATTAGGAGTAGTGCACTTGATAATTAACTGTATTTTAGAATTGTATTTTTTTTAATTTTACCTTTTTCTGCCTATTTTGTAAGTAGTATGCAAAGACTATCATTCTCTATTTTTCAAATATACAACAACCCATTGGCAACCAATTTTATGCACTTATTGTGGTAGTAGGTTGCTCCTTCATATGAGATTTGATGTCTAGGAGGTGCTTGCTTTGTTCTCCCTATAAGTTCTAGATCACCATTTGATATTGGGTGATATTAGGTGATTAACCCATGAGGTGTAAACCAATTGGTTTACATGGGGTTTAGTCCCACCCACATCATAGGTTGAAACCTTATGTTGAGGGGTTGAGGATGGAAGCCACTTTTGCAAAATTAAATTCCCAAAGGTTGTCCAAGCTTGTCAAAGCCTCACATGATCATGGTGATAAGCATCCCATTGTGGGTGGATAGGTCCTATTCAAATGGGTGGATTGATATTCTTCCATCCAATAAATGGGCTAGCTCCAACCTAGGCTAAACCTAGCTACAAAAAAAATGGTGGTTGGCTTAATCATATGGATTCGAGTGTAATAGTAGTTGGAGTAATTTGATAATGGTTGTTAGGAAAATCTAGGATACTTGGAATTTATGAGCACCTGGTGGTCCCGACACCAACCCATTGGGGGGATTAAATTGCATATTTAAGCCACAATAAAAGTTGATCAAAGTTATTGTATGGAAACATGCTCATTATCATTGGTTGTACTTTTATTGATTGGTAATTTAAATTTGTCATGAAGACTAAACTTGTTGGTTTGATTAGAGTTTACATCACACCATCTTCTAGTTCAAATTTTATGGTACCAATTGAGGATGGAAGCCATTTTTGGGGGAATTAAATTATCCCAAGGGCATCCAAGTTCAATGGAGCTTCACACCATCCTAGTTGCACGAATAGGATCTCTCT
This sequence comes from Pinus tabuliformis, assembly GCA_031772625.1. NCBI lineage: Eukaryota > Viridiplantae > Streptophyta > Pinopsida > Pinales > Pinaceae > Pinus > Pinus tabuliformis. Next base: position 436,899,719 of record CM062815.1, on the reverse strand, counting down.
AACCCAATATGGAAGTGATGTTGTAATGTTATGTTATGTAAAAATTTTGACACAGTTAAATTACATAAATAATAATAATAATAATAATAATAATAATAGACTAACATATTTGGACTCAATCAAATTAGATAAAAATAATAATAAAATGATAATAATAATTACAATTATTAACAATTAAACCAACCTAGATCTATTTGAAATCTAGATCTATCAAGCTCCCAAACAAATCAAATCTTATCCTATCATGTTAACTAAGTACTTAAATCCAAGAGACTAATTGACCCCAACCTACTTTCAGCAATTGTTTTTTAATGTTTTTATAATACAATGATGTGTTAGCTCTTATGACATGTTTAGGTAATGTATATCCAGTTATCATGTATTTTGGTGAAGAAAATATTTGCAGTTTATTTCTAAAGACAACAACATCATTTGATCACTAACATATCATTATATAATATAAATATTATTTTTCTCTACTCTTCTTTATGGCATATTTAGTCTGAAATAAACGAGTGTCATTCTTCACCTAAGCCAACCTACAATAAATCATTCTATGATGTAGAGTTTCTTTAATTCTCCTCTACTCTGGGTTAAACCAATTTTTAATTTAAAATCAACTATTCATTCTTTTAAATATGTAATTCTCTTAGATTAAGTATTATTTCATGTTATATGTTTCACTTTCATAATGTTCTTTCTTCTCTACTTCGATGCAATTCCCAGTGAAGTATAGAGTAAGGTAATATATGTAATGTCCTGGCTGTCAGGTTCATTTGGTTATAATCCCAGTTGAATGTTGTTATGGTATTAATTTATTGTGTCTTAAAATTTATAAGGTTTGTGGTGTATATGTGATAAGCTTCTTGGTCCCGTTGGTTAATTCTCTATTTATTATCATTGATGTAATATATTACCACATACCATTCTTCTAGATGAGTCTATGTAAATTTGGCTTTAATCTACTATGATGTGGTGGATACAACCCGACCCTAGATCACTAGGAATTGGATTTGATGGTCCAAAACAATTGGGTTTAGTTATGGGTGTAGCTTCCCCTTACCCTCCCTGCACTTGCACCTCATTCTTGCTTTTAAGCACTTGGCACATCTGCACTCCGACTTTTCGAACCTAGGTCACTGGTTTGTCGATTCCATGTTAATACACCATTCATTTCAATCTTTATTAGTTTATGTTATTAAACGGTCGAGTTTCTTTGCTAAATTTCCATGACCTGCAAATGAAGAGATGCAGGCTTCCACAACATTAATGTTTTCCTTGGCTTTTCCAGGGATGTGGAAAGAACCTTTTCTCGTTCTTTAGTGTTCGAGGTCTCTATTGCCACTTATAGGGTTTTCAAGTTCTAAATATTCACTAGAGAAGAGATTAAGGTAATGTTTTATTTGAGTCCCTTTACCATCACTACTATAAAAAAAAATTCTTTTACTTATGCTTACAAGGGTACTATCCCTATTGGGCTTACCCATCTATAGGTTGGAGCCTCAAAAATGCCGATCATTCAGGTATTAATAACAATTCCAACTTTTCTTTTCATTAGTTTGACCTTGCATCCCTTCTTGGTCCACTTCCTATTATTTATCCTCTTGTTAGGGCTCCTTGGTAGGTTCATTTGTTGTGGAGTTTCCTCCATCATTTTCTTTGGGTTTGTCATTCAATTGTTTAATCGACCTGGGAGTTTTTCCCTTTCGGGTTCTGACCATAACATACCTTTGTTTAACCGGTTACAAGAATTGATCTTTCATCTTCAAGACCACCCCGACCTAGATTGTTCACTTATTGTGTGTTTAATTTAAGTCGGCCATTTGACCTAGACCTTCCTTAAAGATTAATGTGATAGTTTGGCCATTCGAACCTTGAAATACTTTTTCCTAGTCAGTGTTTGAATTTTCAACAATTGTAATTATAGGTTTTTAGCAATTACTGATTTATGAAGACAATTTCCTCCTTGTTAATCTTGTGCTTTGTCTTGTCTATGTGGTTCTAGTGTGTGTGTATGTATATATATATATATATAACACATTTTTAAATGTAAAAATAAATTTAGCTGTCAAAAAATTACTGAAATACTAGATATTTCCAAATTAATTAATTTAAACTAATGAAATTTTAAAAATCTAAAATAGATTTTAAGCAAAATTGAATTGAAAAAAACTGGCAAAAAATACATTTCATTTAATAATTAAATTGAGCATTTAAATATAACTTAAAGATTATATTGAAGATGTAAGAATCCCAATCGGGATGCGGGCCGACAACTGGGACAACAAGGGTGCAGTAATGAAGGGTACCTAGGCACTCAATACCATCATCCCCCACATGCACAAGGTAGAGGGTGCAGTTACCCTGGGAGTGATTGCATGCTCGGGAGGTCGGCAAGGTGGCGAGAATGGAGACAAGGCAGGGTATGATAGATGGCTAGGAAATTCGATGTGTAGTCTTAGTGTGGTAGCTTGTGGAGAAGGGTGGTATCACAGGGCTGGAGGAGAACGTCAGAAAGCGAAGAATGAGGGCCGTCGACAAACACCTGCAGACTTCGGGTATGTTATTCAGTTCCACCTTGAAACTGAAATTATGGTCTTGTTGGCGTTTAGCCGGGATGCAAGGTGTTCTTTCTGGGGCATAGGAAATTGTTGGTGGAAATGGGCCATGCAACTGCTCGCCATGGCCTGGTTGTACGTCTATACCTTCTGTGAAACCCATGACTGCTGGGGGGTCAATTTCTTGTTGTTAGGATGAGAAGCTTCACGCTTTGTAAAAAAGGATAGGGCGAAGCTTGACTGTCGCAAGGTAACATAGGAGGGGAAATTTATCTTAGATGGGGCCAGGGGAAATCAACTAGTAGGAGGCTTGGGATGCAATCATACCCGTGACTCGCAATGTGAGCATTGGGCAACCTGGAATGCATGTCGGGGTGATGGCAAAGGCCAAAAGCTCTAGGTGGAGACCTAGTTGGGGGGAACCGAGAGGGAAAAGCACTAAGTTTGAGGCAAAGGGGGAAAGGTACCTAAACTATAGCAGACATATAAGAAGATGCAAGGGGGTCTGTGAGCTTGACATGGGCATGGGTTGGTAGACCAGCATACAAATGAGAGAATGGGAGAGGGGGAAAAGGGCACCTCAAGGGGCTGCGGTCATGACCTTTCCCATTAGGTGTTGCAGGCTCTGACCCATCCAAGCATGACTATGGGGAGATTTGGCGGAGAGGGGAAGCAAGGAAAGAAGTACCTCGCTGCAAGCAATAATGAATGGGTGAGGTGGTGCATATTTTCAATTCTGTGTTTCAATCTAACTTACTGCGGATGTCATCAGTGCTCAGGACAACAGATTATGGCTCATTCTGCATGAGGCCATGGGCGTGGTAGGAGAGGCCCGACACCCTAGAAAGATAAGGGGCTGAGCATGTCGGAGCCACTCAAGGGAAGAAAATCCACAGAAGATCTCATAACAGAGGCAGTGGAGGCTTGTCGAGAGGGGACAGATGTTGGCATCTGGAAAGTGCTAGAAGAATGGGAAGAGGAAGTGAAAGAAGGAAGTGAGACAAAGGAAGAGATGGACAACTGGAGGACCATACTCCCAGATTCGAGAAACACCCATGGAAGGATCACTCAGTTCAAGCAAACTCTGTACTTGTATTGGCTAATGAAGAGTTTACTAGGCAAGGAAATGGAGCAGATCTCAATGGGAATGGCAGCGACACTACAGGGAATGTTGAACTATAAGAACGATATGGAGAAGATCTTCTTTCAACTACATAAATAGGATATTAGGCTAGACAGAATTGACAACTATATCCCTTGCATCCTAGAGTTGTACGACATGCCAGGAGCATCTGCCAAGGACCCGGCACCTGTTGCATCTATCTTAAAGGAACAGAAGGAATAGATTCCTACCCATGCATAATTTTGTCTTATGTGAATAGCTTTTAATTTCCATGTTGCAATTATGAGTTTATATAGTTATGTAGTGTTTGGTCATGAAACAAAGGCATATCTATCCTCGATGGAAAGACTAAGACAATATTATTTTTGGATGGCTTACAATGTAGACTGGTGGCCAATAGACTTGGTTTCCCTTTGGGTCAAGTTGAGTCTACTCAGTTTATCAGTGTGGTGTAAACTTGTTTATGTTTAATAGAAAATGGAATGGTCCTACAAAGTTTAACAAAAAAAGGATTAGATTCAAGATATAAATTTAAATAAATAAAACTCAAATATTTAAGAAAGGATAAATTTTTTTTTTTTTTTCTAAAGCTAAAATTATGAATTCAAAAGGAAGAAAATGATATTATTTAAATATAAAAATATAGTAATGGGTATTATTATATTAAAATTACATTAAATGGATAAAGGCTATATATATATATATATATACACACATATACATATAAGGAGCTTTGAAGACCTCGGGGAGAATTTTTTTGGGTTGGAGCTAGGCAAGCTCTGTAGTGCTTAGGATCTCATAATTTGCAACAGTCTAACGAAGTGGCCCAGTTCTATCCAGATGACCTGCATCCATGGGCTTAGTAGTAGCGTGGTAGACTATGTTATTTCCGATCTCTCTTTATACAACAAAATAATAAAGTTTGACATTTTAAACGACCACGAGCCTAACTCTGATGATAGGCCTTTACTTATAACTCTCAATTTTGTCATGCATAGAGATCCCATAGAAAATAATCCTTATAGCCAAAAGAACTTAATATTTGATAGAAATAAAAACGATCTCTTTCTAAATGAATTAAAAACTAATTTTCTTCCTTTATCTAGTATAGACAACATAGAAGACCTCTATCATAATTTTACTACAACCCTCTCATATTCTATTAACAAGTTCTCAATTGAAGTTTCAAATAGTAAAATAAGTAGCAAAACTAACCCATGGTATGACAAATATTGTAAAAGTGCAAGGAGAGAAATTAAGGAATTTGTTGATGAATCTCTTAAAATGGGAAAGATAAAAATATACAAAGCCCTAACTAAAAGGAAAAAGAGGCAGTACATTCCTCAAAGACAAGAGAATCTCTTACACCTCTCTAAGGTAGCTCCTAAGAAATTTTGGAGGTAGATTCTGACTAGGAAAACTAAAGATAATAATAAAATTGCTCTACACGATTGGAATTCTTATCTTAAAAAGCTTTATGAATCTCCAAATGTCATGGATAACTTTGAAACCCTACTCACAACAAAAGAAGTTTTCTCTTTAGAAGACAGTGAGTTTGGGGTTAATCGCCTGGCTAATGGGAAAGCCAAGGAAATTGAAGGTTACGAGGTGGAAATCATAAAGAATGGAGGTCCTGTCCTCATCCCCCACATCCACAAGCTTTTCAATCAAGCAGTCAAGCAAGGGTTCCCTAAACCATGGACTGAGACCCTCATTATCCCTATTTTTAAAAGTGGGGATACAAATAACCCCTCTAATTATCAGACAATTATGATCAGCCCTCTCTTAGCCAAGTTATATGGTACTATTTTGGAAATGAAGTTGAGCATATGGCTTGAAAGTGAAGGTAAGCGGGCTAAAGGCCAAGCGGGTTTCAGAAGGCATCACTCAACAATAGACCATCTCATTACGCTTAGGACCGTTGTGGAGGAATGTCGTAATGATAAATCCAATCTCTTCTGTTGCTTTGTGTACTTTAGAAAGGCTTTCGATACATTTCCTAGAAACAACCTTTAGAATAGATTAGAAGAGCTAAAGGTTCCTTTTGGGATGAGAGCTGCCATTATAAGGTTATACGAGAATGTAATTGCCAAGCTAAAGAGCAATGAGGGGTGGTCGAAAGATGTTAAGTGTAATATCAGAGTTAAGCAAGGTTGCCCCCTCTCCCTTACCCTATTTGGCATTGACATCGACAAGCTCGAAGGTTATTTAGAGGAATCAAGATGTGTTGGCACGATCTTAGCTGGGATAGTCGTCATCCTTCTTCTCTATGCTGTCGATATTGTTCTTCTTGCAAGGTGCCCATCTAACCTTGATAAGCAACTTAGGCTTCTTAAGGATTTCTGCTCTACCATGGGTGTGACTGTTAACACTGACAAAACAAAAGTTATGATTATCAAATCCAAGAAGGACACTTATTATAATTTTAAGTATGACAATAATAACTTGGAGGAAGTGTATTCATACAAGTACCTAGGAATTGATATTCATCACAAGCTCAATTGGAACCATAGCATTAAGAAAAGGATTAATGGGGGGTGGAAAGCTTATTTTGGTCTTGAAAATAATTGTAAAACGACAAACCTCGTAATGTGGGATAAAAAGAAGTTCCTCTTTGAAGCTTTAGTCACTCCTGTTATCCTATATGGATGTGAGGTTTGGGGTTGCAGCATCTCTAGAGAATCCTGGAGAAAGATTGAGCAAATCCAGAAGCATTTTATAATGTATAACCTGAAAATTAAAAGAAATACACCCTATCCGATTCTCCTTATAGAAGTAGGTCTTGCCCCTATCGAGAGCCTAGCTATGATTAGGCTTTTGTGGTACAAGCACAAACTCAATAACATAGGAGATCATAGACTTCCTAAGCTAGCTTTAAATTCCAGCCAAAACCACCTAAGGCTCAAACTGGGGTGGTATAAAGACATGAGGGCTTGGATAAACTATTGGGAGATCAACGAGAATGATGCATTGCAAAACATTAATAACATTAAAAATATTGTTACTTCTAAGTTCAAAGAAAAAATGTGGTGTGAGAAAGATTTAGTGGCTAAAAGAAAATTAAGTTATTATAAGAAGGTCATCAACCCTACCCTTGAAGATCAAAAGTATCTCTCTATTTTAACTAGCTCAAGAAGAAAATTAATATAGCAAAGATTAGAACAAACTCTCATGAGCTCCATAGTGAAACAGGTCGTTGGGCAGTTCCTAAAACACCATGGATGGAAAGGATCTGCCATCTCTGTGAGAATAGGAACATCGAGGATGAAAACCACTTCCTCTTAGAGTGCCCCACATACAACCACATTAGATCTCAGTTTCATAATCTTTATCACAATACTGACCTTCCTAGCCTTTTATGATGTCAAAAGTATAGTGAGCTCGGGAGGCTTCTCTCCAAGATTTTTGAGCATAGGAATAAAATCTTAAATCAAACTAAATAATTTGTTTTTTTTTTAGGTCTGATAGACCAAAGTTTGGTCTCAGTGGACGTTAACCACCACCACCATCATCATCATCATCATATATATAAAATATGTTGGAAAAAAATCCATTTTATTTACTAATTTAATTAAGCATTTAAGTATTACTTAAATATTAGATTGAATATCTAAATTTAAATAAATAAAACTCAAATAATTTATAAAAGCATAAAAAAATATTATTGTCCAAAGCTAAAATTATGAATTCAGACAAGAAAAAGCTGATATTATTTTAATATAATGATGTAGGACCATTCATTGGGACAATCTTGAGCTTCGTGATATGCCTCCCTCCCTCTATATCACGGGGCCAGCCAAGCACGCATTGACGCTGATGCACCAATTGCGGTTAGGTCAAGTGAAGTTATGATTCACTAGCTACTTAAATGTATAGAAGGCCAGCTACTTCACATGCATGTTCACTCCACTAAATAGAGAGCACTGAGGGCGTATAAGGAAAATAAGGCTCGACCCTTTATAGTTTTAAATATATATATATATATAGATATATATTTAAATAGTAAATTTTGATTATCCAATCATAATCATACTCTCTTTTTGGTTAAATGATATTGCGATTATGAGAAGATACAGTCAGTTTTAATATAGAGATATGGTCATGGGTATTATTATATAAAAAAAACCTTCAATGGAGAAGATTTCCCAGAATATATTAATAATATAATTTGATTTTTTTTAATAGATTATGGTGGAAACTTTAATTATTAAATCGTAATCATGCTACCTATCACCAAAGTTACATCAAAGTAAATTTAATTATAATCATTATATAGAAAGGTCCTTTTATTGAAAAAATAAAAAATCAAAATACCGAGATTTAAAATAATTTCTTAAACGTTTTGATATAAACATGAATCACTTAGATTTATAAACATGAACCTTTTAAATTTGACAAATTGAAAAGGTAATAAATAGCAGATCAATATCCATATGCTCGATAACTTAGGATAAAAGATAATGTGAAGTAACTGCTCATAACTATTAGCTAAAGTTGCAAACCATGCATAGCTAAACTGTGAGAAGGGGGACATTCGAGAAGACACAGTTTTGAAAAGTTATGAAAGTGTTTGTGGGCACTCAAATGCAAGGAGACAAAGTTTTGAAAAGAAATGACAATGTTTGAGGGCATTCAAATTCAGTTGTGATAATGGTTGGCAAGACACTAGAATTAGTAGGTGTCACATCTCCATATATATTATAATAATAAAAAAATTACCTTGTACCATAGCTCTTTTACCTACTTACCATATAGTCATTTAAATGATTACTATCTATCAAGGTTTATTGTAATTTCCATAAGTCAAATAAGAACTTTCGAGCATGGTTATGATGGTACTTACTATAATCTTTATGTTGATACCATATACAATCTTATTTCAAATGATATTTTAGTACTGATATGCATATGATACGTGTAATGTTTACAATTCAAATCACACTTGGGCTTTAGTGTTGTACATAGTTCTCAGTACCTAATTTAAAGCTTATTAATGTTCTGCTCTGCCACGGAGTTGTGGTGGGAGCAGGCTTCATCCATTACGCCGAATGCCCTCCAGCTGTCCTCCTTGCCTCATTCTCTTCGCTTCATCGATGGTGCACAAGCTTCGGTGCCGATCCTATGGTTGTTATACTTTTTGGAAAACTTCAATGTGCAATATGTTGGTAGTGTGGTTCATTATTCACTTCTACTCTTGGCTCTTGGGCTATGCTACCAGGGTTTCACTCTAGGACGGTTTGTGTAGTGTCGAGGATGTCATGGCATCTGTAATGACTCTTGAGGCAAATGATTTCTCTACCCAGGTGCGGCATATGTTAGGTAAGTCCATAAATTTCATTATCTTTTTCTTGGCTTTCGTCTAATTTCATCTCGGCTGGTATCTTCTGACACCTTGTTGACACTGGGATGTAGGTTTTGTGGATATAGTCTTGGCATTCCTAAGGACCCTCGTAGTAGTTTACGTTGATCCTGCGACCATTCTCCTGCTCCAGTAATTAAAGGGTTTACAGGTATGCTTTAGTCTAGCCGCGGTCTGTGTAATTTTTTAGTAGAGAGGTCAGTTGTTCCTGTAGATGTTGTTTTCAGTTGTTTAGAGTAATTGTCTAGGTTGTCTAGATTTACACTTGAAAAAAAAATGTAATTATTCTAATTTGAACAAAAAGGGGCTTGGCCAGAGGAAAACTTCACAACTGTGAGTGTATATTTAACTGGGTATTCCTTTATGTTTTCGAATGATTATACATATCTCTTGTTTGTTGAAATGGAATAAGGATTTAGCCTTTATCATCTTTGTTTGTATTTAAGAGGAGGCTTCAAACCTTTGTTCTAATATTCAAATGGTATCTAAGTTTACACTAGCAACCCTAGAAAACTCATGGGAAGGCTCGAATCCTTCTCTGTGATGCTTCCATGTGTACTGATGCCTTTTGGACTTGTCGTGTTTACAACATAGTAATGGCATGATTTTTGATGATTGGGTATATAATGTTTTTAGCTATGACTAAAATCTATCTTTAGTTTTATTTGGTGTCTTCGATGAATAACCCTCTGTTCCGGCATCTCTCCAGTTTTGGAGCATGATGCATGCGAACTACTGGGCAATGAATCGAACTCTATTATTTCGACATATGTGAAATTTGGGGTTTTTAAAACATTTTCTTGACTTATAAGCACAGTTCTTGTTCTGAGATGCACATCTACTTTCGATGATTATTAACATCTTTCTATGGTTAAGCTATTAATATATTTATATGGCTATTTTCGTCATGCTTATTCTGTCTATTTTCCCTAAATGACTTTGGGATACTACTGGTCAGTGCTACCATATAAGTTTTCAGATTTTATTGCCAGTATTAGAAAATGTAGAGAAAAGAAAAGGGTTATCGTGATTTTTCAAATTTAATAATTTATATAGGTTTCACCCGTTATTTTTATCTATAAATATTTTTCTTCTCGGTTTTAGCAAGTAATTTGTTCGTACATTCTTCTCGTGGGTAATTGAACTTAGTTCTTTTCTGTTAATACTATGCATGCACAGTTTTTCTTTTTCTCTCTCAAAAACTATTTTCCTGAGTCTGGACTTAATTGTTCAAATATCTATTTAAGTAGGAATATCTTATCTCTAATTTTCATATATCACTATACAATAATCATTTTAGGTGTTATTTATAGCATTTACCAGAACTGAACATTTTATCCTAACAGCTCATAAAAAATAAGTTGCTCTAGGTTATTTACTTACCTGTATAGCTGTAATAAAGAAAGAAAATTCAAATGTTGAAGTCACCTCTGTAATTTATAGATTTCAATCCTCCCATCCATGAGACTTGTCGTCAGGTCCAAGTCTCCCCCCAAGCTTTCTCACAAAACCAATGTCTTCTTGCAATACTTCACACACAGTGCTTTCGCTATTTGGTCACCACCAGACTTAGCTTCTCTTACCGTATGACCCCTCAGCATGGTTCCTCTTCCTTTCTCCCTAGTAACTCACATGTTTTTCTCCCATTTTTAAGTTCTTTCTTTGGAGCATTCATAATCAGGGAGGTAGTTAAGGTTTTTAGAAACTGCCTACCTTAACTTTCTTGATATGAAAAGTTACAAGATTTGTTAACACTCAAAAAATATCTTTCTATCTTTAATAATTAACAAAATTGAATAGTTAATTCAAGTAATAATCATAATATCTAGTTTTGTTTTTACTGTAGTAAAATAAAATATTTACAGTCTTCTGGGGACATCACATCTCCCCCTGAAATCAAACATCGTCCCGATGTTTTTCTACCACAAATAGTGTTGGAAAAGTTTCTTTCATGAGTTGTTCATCCTCTCATGTGGCCTCATCTGGCCCAAAGTGCTGCCATTACACTTTAACCTGAGTTATAGCTCGTCTCCACAACATTACTTCTCTCCGATCAAGTATAACGAGAGGCTTGACCAAGAATTCTCCTTCCGGTTCGACCTGTAAAAGCAGTAAATTGAATCAGTTCCTACTATCATTAATGTATTATTTGGATTACTTAAATAAACTCTCTTAACTGTATATCTTTCGAACTGATTATGTGTTTAGGATCATAAACATATCTTTTTAGTATAGACACATGGAAAACATTGTGGACTCGAATATGGCTGAGTAAGGCGAGTTGGTATGCCACTAGCCCGACCCTTTCCAGAATTTGAAATGGGCCACAAAACATGGGTGCTAACTTAGCACACCCACTCAATTGTAAAGTACTCTTCTTGGCGCGTACGCTTACATATACATGATCTCCTACTTGGAATTCTCCGAAATTCCTTTTTTGATCGACGAAGTTCTTTTGTCGATCTTAGGCATCCCTTAAGTTAGAACGTACCTTCTTAACCATTTCTTCCATTTCCTTTAACATCTCGAGTCCCAACATCAACTTTTCCTTCGGTCCTCCCTAACTAGATGGTGTGCGGCACTTACGTCCATACAAAACTTCAAATGGGCTCATTTGTAAGGAGGTATGATAGCCGTTGTTGTAAGAAAATTCGACCAAATGTAAGTAATATTCCCATTTGGAAGGTTTCTGCATCACATACATTCTTAACATATCTTCCACCACCTGAGTCACCCATTCTGTCTATCCATCTGTCTGAGGGTGATAGGCAGTACTGAAGTTTAACTGAGTACCTAACCCTATTCTCCTTTCCCTTCAGATGTTTGATCTCGAAATCGAATCCACTTAAAAAGTCTACCCACTGGGCTTGCCTGGTATTCAAAGTGGGGTGCTTAAAGTAATTAGTCAAGTTGTGATGGTCAGTCATTAAAAGAAACTTCTTACCCATCAAATAGTGCTGCAACATTTTTTATGCATGAATAACGAATGTCAATTCTAAGTCGTAGGTAGAGTATTTCTGCTCATGTTCCTTCATCTTTCTAGACTCATAGGTGATTACTCTTCCATATTGCATTAAAACACTGCCTACCCCTTCCTTGTTGGCATCTGTACACACCACATAGTCCTTACCTGGATCTGCTATGCTTAAGATTGGTGCAGTGGTGAGCAGATGCTTGAGTTGTTCAAAGCTCTGTTGACACTCGGTTGTCCATTTAAAAGTTTTTCCCTTTTTCTGTAAGGAGGTAATGGGATAGGCCACCACGGAGAATCCTTCAACAAATCATCTGTAATATCCTGCCAGTCCCATAAAAGATTTTATATCTACTACGTCTTTTGGTACTGGCCATTCCATTATGGTCTTTATCTTTTCTAGGTCTACAGTGATTCCATCCTTGGTAATAATGTGGCCTAAATAATGAATCTGTTCGTTAAAAAAGCCACACTTGCTGAATTTTGCATACAATTGATGTTCTCAGAGAGTCTACAACACTATCCTGAGGTGCTCCTTATGTTCTTCAAAATATCAGGAATAAATCAGTATATCATCAATAAATATTAATACAAATTTATCTCAATACTGATGAAATATACTATTCATTAGACACATAAATATCGTGGGGGCATTGGTTAGCCCGAAGTGTAACACCACAAACACATAGTGTCCACAGCGGGTCCTAAAGGTTGTTTTAGCTATGTTTTCCTCCTTGATTTTGATCTAGTGGTATCCTGACCGCAGGTCAATCTTTGAAAACACCGCCACACCTTTCACTCGATCAAATAGTTCGTCTATGTGAGGTAAAGGGTACTTATTCTTAATAGTCAAATTATTCAACCGACGATAATCCATACACATACATAGGGTCCCATCCTTCCTTTTGGCGAATAGTACAGGGGCTCCCCAAGGTGACACACTTGGGTGGATATAATTTCTATCCAACGGCTCTTGTAATTGCATTTTTAGTTCCGTCAGCTCTAGTATGTGTTATACTCCTATACCAATAGGTGTCATATTTCATGATTGACTGGTTGAGCTCTGTAATATGTTCATCTCTTTCCTTGTTGTAAAGGTTTCCATATTATCAAAAAACCAAAAAATGTAAAAAATGTAAAGAGGGTATACCCTAAAAGAAAAATCAAAGGGTAAAAAGAATAAAATAGTCAAAAAAGTGAAAGAAATGAACCCCAAACAAAGAAAGACCAAGAAAGTGTGAAAATCCAAAATGCCACTACTTTTTCATTTTCTGTAATAGGCATTGTGTGCAGCTTGTTGAACTTTATGCCACAATTGATGAATGGCCAAACAACTTAATCTTGGCCAGTTCATGTTTGAATTTCATGTTTTAGAGATAGAGAATAAAATCTGACCAAACTGTTTAATCTTGGCAGATAAGTAGATAGGTAGAGAAGCAAAGGAGCTCAACAGTTTAATCTGAGCCCTTGGATGTAATAAGGGCAGAATTAGGTAGGCTTCCCATGCAAAAGAAAAGAAAATTTGATAGTTTGCTAATCTAAGTGCACCCAAGTAAAGAGAAGAAAAAATGCTAGGCAAAGGAGGCAGGGTAGGTAGATTGGTGTTGTAGAATGATACTTGTGATGGATTATGTTTCTAAAAATGTGTTAACTTTCACTTCATCACAAGTGCAAGGAAAATATTTTTGATGCAGCTCAAGCGAGACAGATTACATAACTAAATCCCCTTCATACTTTTCCCTAATCATTCACTAATTTTCCCCGTAAAATATTAAGAATCTATTCTTAATATCACTAAAAGCCACTCCATCTCATTTCATAAAGTGCCTAAGTAAAACCCTATTTTACTTAGGAAAAATGGAAAAAAAGTCCTCATGAAAATCCTTGTTCATCCTGAGCCTAAGTTTAAATTACAAAAGCGAACTGTTTTTATACTTAGCGTGCATTCATTCTATTTTTTATATTAACTCTAATTTTTATTATATAAATCCCATGTAAAATGTTACCCTTCCTGTAATATGCATATATAATAAAAATCCCGATATCATTACATATGCCCGCCCGTGGTCGAAATATAACCATAAACGTTTTGTCCGGGATTAATAGATTTATTTGAAATTTATTAATAACCTAAACCTCCTCACCATGCAACAACAAGATTAATTAACCCCCGATTAATTAATAACCAAACCTCCCATGAACCAATTAAACTGCACCCGATATGATTTATTAATGTTAATTATATTGGGCCCATGCAGTTAACTCCCTGCCAAGTTCATGTTCCGTCCACCATCCGATCAGTGCCCTCACATCCAATAGTCTATGATCAATATCACAACCGCCTTTCCACCGAACGTTAACGCGCGATCGGCCAGCGGTTTTCCACTCGTACTCTGCCACGCGTCACGTTCCCGGTATGCTCTCTCACCCTCCACCTGAAACCACTTGACCCCAAAAGAGGTGTCGGCAAAAACGCTTACCACCTGCTGGCGTCATCTGCTGACATCCTCCGTCCTATGCTAACTTCACCCACCACATCACCTGCCCTGTACTTCTGCTGATGTCATCCATCCTTCAAATCATAAAATCGCACCAAAACTTCATTTTGTCGAATAAAAATGGAAAAAGGGTCATTTCTGTTGTATTTCTATACGTATCACGCTCCAGAAATAAAATCAATTGAGGTCGCATTTCGGTTTCCGACCAGAAAGGCTCCATCGATGAGCTCGCAGCTATTCAAGCTGCAGCATGCAGTTTTCCTATGTAAAAACAGGTACCTATTTTAGCTATCTCCAACAATCGGCTATCAGCACATCAATTGCCAGGATTTCTCTGCAATCTCTGCGGGAAATTTGTGTACCAGCCACAGAAATTCTAAAGGAAAGGAATTGGAAGGTGTAGAACAACCTCCAGCGTCCCAACAACAGGTGTTTATTCATAGTTGCGCTGTTACCATTGGGAAAAGGGAAATTTTGGGCTAAATACCAGAAAACGGTGAGAAGGGGTCAGTCTAGCATTAAAGAGTATCAGTCCATCATTAAAGTGTATCAGATCAGCGATAAAGATGTCAAAGCAGAATTAAAAGCAGCAGAAAATAAGTAAAGAGGGGTTAGATTAGAAGTAGAGAGCACAGTTAAGACATGAATTCGGCGCAGAGTTATTGCAAAGGACAGCTTCAAGTCGAACATTAAAGAGCCTGCCTCTAGCACAACACCAGTTTACCCTTTTCTTATCATAGAGACTAGCTGTTTCTATTTTTGTAAACTCTTATTAGTTAAACCTAGATGTTATCTCACAACTATTATGAGATATTTGTTGTACATATTTGTTGTATAAATACCCCCTCCATTTGAGTATGGGGGTGGGGTGTGGATTCCTAGACTTTGCTATAAATTTGAACTGTTGGAATAAAGAACTGTTTGGAACCAACTATTGTCTGGCCTACTGGATGAAGAATTGAAGCAGAGGACTTGTCACAAAATTCTTGAAATAACCTCTGGATCAATAAGTCCTCTATATCTTGTGCTTTATAGTTTTTCCAGTTTATTATATCATCTGTGTTTCATAATTTGAATGGTAAAGAAAAGGTTAATTTCAAAATTTTCTTGACTGCACTCTGTTTTCCGTCATTATTTTTCTTCAGAATTAGAATAAGTAGTGAAATCTTAATTGCTCTTGTTTCTTGATTCTTTCATGTTGATTATTTGCTAAAGAATTCTTAACTGCTCCTTATCAATAATCATCAATTTTCCCTCTTTCAATAGGTTGAAGTATTCTTAACTGCCCTTCACCCATTTGAGCTCATTCCATCTGTTTTCGGTATCTATTTGTCCCCTGTTTGACTACCTTGCTCTGTGAAGCCATCCTCTGTCAAGAAACCAAATCCAGAAAGCCTTTTCTTAAACTCCATCATGCCCAATGGACTGAACTATTCTATCTTACTTCTCTGTTTTATGGAATCTCACCACCCAAACTCAAAACAAAACCCTTCAGCTTCATAACTAGCCTAACACCTTTAAAAAACTAGCTAAATCATAAAGAGAGAGCCATCTTTGGATAAAGATTGGCTAGATTCTATATCTAGAAGATTGGTCTATGGTTACCTCGGCATCCTTCCCTTTATTACAACTTTGGGGAAAACCTGAGTGACAACATCATTGGTGACTCCACTGGGGACCTGAATAATTGTTTATTACTACTATTTTCTGTATAAGCTACAGATGGAGCCTGAAGTTAGCCAGGTAGCCTTTGAAATTATTTTTCTTTGCAATTGCAGAAGTAAATAAATGCTACTTCAGTCTATCTCTGGTTTAGCTTATAGATTGAACATCTAGCTTCAAATACTTGATCAGTTCCTCTTTTCAAAAAAGTCTTTGGGAAAGTTCAAAACTCCCACATCTAAAACCTCCTAGAAGAGACTGTTAAAGTTGTATTGTCAAATCTATTTCAAGAAAAAACAAAAAACATACCTAGAAACTAGCTTCAGAAAGGATTCATTACACCAGATCAAATCTTGATCCTAATCCCCCACCTGTGTTTGAAAATCCTAATCTGATTCCTAGAATTCTTAGAAGACAAGGGAGCCAAGAAAATTCTGCTAATTCTCAGCCTCTATACAGATCAACATCCTGTCCTGTGAAGTGGAACTACCCTGAGGATGAACCTTTTGATAAATGTTTTGAAAAACCTTTATTTGAGACCTTTTCAGAATTTGGGTTAACCCACACAGTTCAAAATCCAATATTCATTGAAAATTTGCACACTGAAGTTGTTACTTCACACCTTGACAAAAATTTGCAAAACTCCATTCAATCTGAGCTTACCTCTGAGAGAACACCAAACCTTTCTGTGATTACTACAGCTTCTCCAAGTTCACCATCAGCACCTCCAACTACCCTTTCCACTCCTCCATCTACAACACACATTCCCATTGTTATCGCTACTCTTCCAGTTGTCACATCTATTTCTGCAACCATGGCAAACCAATATACTCCACTAAACTTACCTGCCAATCCAGGGGCTCTGCCCCAAGACTATCAAAGTAAAATCCCTTCTTTTGAAGGTATTGGAACTTACACAGCTCAACAACATACCAATAAAATGACCAACTATTTTGAAAGTTATGAGATTGATGCTGATGATGTTAGAATGAAAGTATTTGTTCAAAGTTTAACTGGAGATGTTAGAACCTGGTTTAGAGCCCTCCTTGCAAACAGTATCAATAACCCACAAGCTCTTTATCAGACCTTCCTGAACAGATGGGAAAAGAAGAAAGTTCCTTTCCACATTTTATCAGAGTATGAAAACGTAGGAAGAGGCACACAAGAAACTGTCCAAGATTACTATACCAGATTCAATAATGTCTACAATGCTATTCCTCAAAATCTCATACCTCCTCCAGATTTGGCCTTGATCAAATTCCCTGATGCATTTGATTCTGATATGGCATACCAACTTAGGGAAAGAGCTCCTCGAAACTTAGAAGAGATGCAGAGTATAGCTGTCAGCATTGAGGCCAACCTGATATCTAAATGATCTAGAGCCAGAGTTGAAAGAAGGACACCTTTCAAAGAAGAACCTTTTGCCTTTGAATAGAAATTAGATGCTATTATTAAAGGAATGGATAGACTTGGAGATAGAGTAGAAACAATTGAGAGAAAATCCCCTTGGGATGGTCAACCAAGCAATACTGGGAGAAATCCAAATTTCAAGAAGAACCAAAATCCTAACATTCGAAAGACAGGGCCTGACCAAAATATTAGGCCCCCATTTCAAGAAAATTATGCTGAAGCCTCAAACTCTGATGACCCAACAGAAGACACTCAAATTAATTTGATGGGATTCAAGAATGAACAACAAGTTTTGTTGACCCAAGAGGATCAAGAAGCTCACATCCTTAAACAATTCCAAACTCAGGCAGGTGAAACATTTGACTTTAGGGAGGGATATGACACAGCCACTTATGAAATCCACAAACAATACAATCTGAGGAGCAGAAGAATAGATGTCCCTAAAACTAGTAAACGGACAGATACCAAGCAACCTAACAAAGGTAAGATTAGTACCCCCCTTGTACATATTCTTTCTAAAATAGATCCTAACTCTAATAACCCAATTGTTGAAGATGTATCAGATAATCAACCACCTAACAGACAACCTTCCACTTCTATTCCTTCTAAAGGAAAAGTAGGGGAGCCTCTAATACTTGACTTGGAAGCAATTTCAGCCCATAATCCCACTCCTGAAGAGGAGAAAAACGTAGAAAAACCAGCTGTCTGAAATACAAAAACTTAGACCAAAAAACGTTTTAATCTTGAGACAGAAGTAGCCAAACTAAAGGTAGCTATTCCATTGTCAAAATTAGCTAAACATGATGTCTACAAAAGTGAAATCAGTAGATCACTCAAAATTTCTATGAACAAAGATTCAGTAAATGTTTTTGATGACCAGCCTGAATTGATATTTGGCCCTGGAGTAAATGGAAAAACAATAGAGGGAGAAGTTCCTCCTTTCTTTGTAGGTTTAAACATACATAATAAAATACTTCATAATGCCATGTTTGATTCAAGTGCTTCTCATAACTTGATGCCTAAATCTGTAATGGAGAGGTTAGAGCTTGACATCACCAGGCCATATAAAGACCTTTTCTCTTTTGATTCAAGTCAGGTCAAATGTTTTGGTTTAATCAAAGACTTATGTGTGTCACTAGTCCAATATCCTACCAAAACCATCTTAATGGACATAGTAGTAGTTCATATTCCACCAAAGTATGGCATGTTATTATCTAGATATTGGGGTGCAAAGCTTCAAGTATATCTACAGTTAGACATGTCTTATGCTACTATTTCAATGTTTGGTCAACCCAAAAGACTATACAGAGAAATTTTAATGAAGTATGTACTAAGTAGTCAAGAGAAACCTCAAAATTTCCCTATCTACTCAGTACATTCAGACCTGGATTCTTTTATCCTTTACAATGTTGAAATTGATCCCCCACATGCAATAAAAGTTTTAACAGATGAAATAGAAAAAATTGTGAATGAAAGGTCTGGTGTCCAAATCCAAGAAATTTTTGAAAATCATGAAAGATTAGATAAACCAGAAGAAACTAAAAAACCAGATCTCCCTATTAAACAGATCCCAGAAACTCCAGATACTAATTATGAAAATGAAATCCTTTGGTACTTAGAATTTGATGGTTCTATGAACAAATTAGGAGCAGGAGCAGGAGTCTGGGTGCACAATCTTGAAAACAATCATGCTGAAGGTCATGCCTACAGATTAAATTTTAGTTGCACTAATAATATGGCTGAATATGAAGCTCTGTTGCTAGGTCTTAAACAGGTCAAGAAATTGGGAGCAACTAGGGTGTCAGTCCTAGGAAATTCTGATTTAATCATCCAACAGATCAAAAGGGAAGTTATCAACAAATGATCCTAGATTAAGAGAGTATAGAGGAACAACTGTAGAGATCCTCAATACATTTCTAGAAACTCAGGTTGCCAAAATCCTGAGAAAACATAACTTGCAAGCTCATAGCTTGGCCATGTTTGGTAGCACCTGTAAATTACCATTTTAACCAAATCATCAATTCACAACTGAAATTAGGCACAGGCCAGCCATACCTGATAATGTAAATAACTAGCAATTGTTTGAAAGTGATAACCAGATCAACAATTTTTTAACCCTAGAAGAAGAATTTTCTAGTACTAACATAGATGGAGATATAGTTAGTGAGTTTGATCCAACAAATCAGATAGAAATAGACATTTCAGTAGAAAATGCAACTCAAATGCTTCATCCGACGAAATTTACCAAAGAGGAAATACAAGATCTTAAAGAAACAGATGTTGATGAGATTATTGAAGGAGAATCTAAAATTATCAATTTGAAAGACAATCATTTGCCCAAAGGATTAACTCCTTTGGAAGATCTCTTTCATTTCAATGATATTCCAAAGAAACTCTAGATGGAACCTCTAAAAGCAGACATTGAAGACTACAACATAGGAACTGAAGAGGATCCAAAAATGGTAAAATTGTCCAAATCTTTGCCCCCAGATCAAAAAATTAATTATGTAGAACTGATCAAAGAATTCTAGGATGTTTTTCCCTGGAGCTATGAAGACCTGGAGTCTTATGAAACCTCTATAATTCAACATACAATACCCCTCAAGGAAAATCAAAAACCATTTAAACAAAAGCTCAGAAGAATCAACCCTGTACTACTTCCTTTAATAGAAAAAGAAATCAAACAAATGCATGATGCAGGGATAATTGCTCCAATCAGATTTCCAGAGCGGGTATCTAATTTAGTGCCTACCAGGAAGAAAACAGGAGAAATCAGATTAAGTGTTGACTTAAGAAATCTAAACAAGGTTTCTTTGAAGGACAATTACCCTTTACCTAAGATGGATCATATTTTACAAAGAGTAGTAGGTGATTCCAGGATTTCACTTTTGGATGGGTTTTCAAGTTTTAATCAGATTCTGGTTCATCCTAATGACCAAGAAAAGACTGCATTTACAACACCATGGGGTACATTCAAATATGTTAAAATGCCATTCGGACTTAAGAATGCAGGGGAAACCTTTCAACAAGAAATGTACATAGCTTTTGCAAAAGAAATTCACAATTTTCTGGTTATATATCTAGATGACCTCACTGTGTTTTCTAGATTAGATCAGCAACATTTAGATCATTTAAGACAAGTGTTTTTAAAATGTAGAAAGTATGGTATTTCATTGAATTCTAATAAGTCTTTGTTTGGCCTACAAGAAGGAAAACTGTTAGGCCATAACATCTACAAAGATGGCATCAGAATTGATCTTGCTAGAATAGAAGCTATTCTACGAATACCCCACCCCAGAAATGTCAAAGAACTTCAAGCTTTCTTAGGAAAGATTAACTTTTTGAGAAGATTCATATCTAATTTGGCTGAATTAATTAGATTACTGAACAATATGTTAAAAAAGGATTCAAAGGTTAAATGGAGAGTAGAAGCCAAACAAGAATTTGAAGAAATTAAAATGGCTTTGACCAGAACACCAATCCTCACAAGTCCTAAGTTCGATAGAGACTTCATAATTTTCTCATTTACATCAAAACACACTATAGCAGTTGTTTTACTATAAAAAGATGATCAAAGATGTGAAAATCCCATAGCCCTTTTTAGTAAATCACTCAGAGATGCACCCCTGAATTACAAAATCATGGAAAAACAGGCTTTTTCACTTGTGAAAGTTAGTCAAGATTTCAAGGTCTATATACTATACTCCCATGTAATAGCTTATGTACCAAATGTTGTTGTCATAGACATCCTAACTCAATATGGAATTGAGGGCAAATGAGGTAAATGGATAGCTAATATATTGGAGTATGATATTAAGATAAAACCTATAAAGCTTATAAAAGGATAGGGATTGGCTAAACTCATGACTGAAACAAACTTTCAAGCCCTGGATATTAATGAACTGGATAACGAAAAGGAGATGGCGACTCCACAAATCAGCCAGGCCTTCTTAGAATCACCTTGGTATGCTGATATAACTCATGTATTATTAAACTTGCGGGCTCCTCCAGGGTTATCCAGAACAAAAAAAAGGTTTTTAAAGATGAAAGCTTCAAAATTTTGTATTTTAGATAATGCTCTTTTTTGGAAAAATCATGAATGTATTCTATTGAATTGTTTAATAAAAGAAGAAGCTAACAAAGTTCTCAAAGAATTTCATGCAGGGGACTGTGGTGGACACCTTTACTGGAAATCAACTACAAACAAAATCCTAAGGGCGGGATTTTACTGGCCAACCTTGTTCGCTGATGTAAATAAGTTTGTCACTGCTTGCCACAAATGCTAAATTTTTTAAGGCAAAAATAAACTGTCACCCTTACCCTTGAGACCAATTTCCACTGAAAAACCCTTTCAACAATGGGGTTTGGACTTCATTGGAGAAATACACCCTCCCTCTTCTGGCCAACATAAATGGATTCTTACTGCCACAGACTATTTCACCAAATGGATAGAAGCCATTCCTTCTAGACAAGCCAATGATACAATAATTATAGGATTCTTAGAAACCAACATCTTGTCTAGATTTGGCTGTCCTGAAAATATCATAACCGATAATGCTGTTGCCTTCAAGTCCAAGAAAATGATAAATTTCTGTAACAAATACCATATCACTTTAGGCCATTCCATAGCCTATTACCCTCAAGGTAATGGTCTAGCTGAGTCCTCCAATAAAAGCCTGATTAATATTATTAAGAAACTGTTGGAAGAGAGTAAGAAAAACTGGCACAAGAAACTTACAAATGCACTATGGGTAGACAGACTTACTACAAAGAGATCTATTGGAACTAGCCCTTATGAGTTAGTCTATGGCATGGAGGTTGTGTTCCCTTCATCTCTAGGAGTTCCTGTAATGAAATTGCTACAAGAAGCTCGGGTGGAACCAAGTGACATTCAAAGGAGAATAAATTAGACCATCCATTTGTAGCAGACCAGAGAAGAAGTGCACTAAAGATCCCAAGTGTTACAAGAAAAACTTGGGAAAATATTTGACAAAAGGACCAAAGCAGAAGACTTCTACATTGGAGGAAAATTTCTAAGGTGGGATTCCAGGAGAGAAGATAAAGGAAAGAATGGGAAGTTTGACTTCCTGTGGAAAGGGCCATTTATCATCCAGGCATTGCAAGGGAACAATACTTACTTTCTGAAGAGCCTAGATGGTACATAGATAGAAGAAGCACCAGTGAATGGTCGAATGCTGAAACATTACTTTGTTCCAGTTTTCTAATGTATTCTGACTCTAACATGTACATACTATATCCTTGATAGTGTCACAGTTTGGATTGGATAGTAACTTACTGCAATTGAAGCCCGAAGAGAAGGCCCTAAGCTTCACAAAATGTGTTGTCATATATACAGATAAAGCAGCCAATGAAGGGAGATTTCAGAGCACAATAAAAGTTATTTAGAAGGCCATCTGACCTACTGTTCTTGACTCTCCACCAGGGAAAGCCATTCCCAAGTGGAGCCACTGTTATACTCCTATACCAATAGGTGTCATATTTCATGGTTGACTGGTTGAGCTCTATAATATGTTCATCCCTTTCCTTGCTGTAAAGGTTTCCATATGATCAAAAAACCAAAATATGTAAAAAATGTAAAGAGGGTATAGCTTACAAAAAAAATCAAAGGGTAAAAAGAATAAAATGGTCAAAGAAGTGAAAGAAATGAACCCCAAACAAAGAAAGATCAGGAAAGTGTGCAAATCCAAAATGCCACTACTTTTTCATTTTCTGTAATAGGCATTGTGTGCAGCTTGTTGAACTTTATGCCACAATTAATGACTGGCCAAACAGCTTAATCTTGGCCAGTTCATGTTTGAATTTCATGTTTTAGAGATAGAGAATAAAATCTGACCAAACTGTTTAATCTTGGCAGATAAGTAGATAGGTAGAGAAGCAAAGGAGCTCAACAGTTTAATCTGAGCCCTTGGATGTAATAAGGGCATACTTAGGTAGGCTTCCCATGCAAAAGAAAAGAAAAGTTGATGAGGGTTTGCCAGTTTAAGTGCACCCACGTAAAGAGAAGAAAAAATTCTAGGCAAAGTAGGCAGGGTAGGTAGATTGGTGTTGCAAATTGATACCTGTGATGGATTATGTTTCTAAAAATGTGTTAACTTTCACTTCATCACAAGTGCAAGGCAAATATTTTTGATGCAGCTCAAGCAAGGCAGATTACATAACTAACTCCCCTTCATACTTTTCCCTAATCATTCACGAATTCCCCCCTTAAAATATTAAGAATCTATTCTTAATATCACTAAAAGCCACTCCATCTCATTTCGTAAAGTGCCTAAGTAAAACCTTATTTTACTTAGTAAAAATGGCAAAAAATTCCTCATGAAAATCCTCATTCATCCTGAGCCTAAGTTTAAACTACAAAAGGGAACTGTTTTATACTTAGCGCGCATTCATTCTATTTTTTATATTAACTCTAATTTTTATTATATAAATCCCATGTAAAATGTTACCCTTCCCGTAATATGTATATATAATAAAAATCCCGATATCATTACATATTCTCGCCCCTGGTTGAAATATAACCATAAAAGTTTTGTCGGGGATTAATAGATTTATTTGAAATTTATTAATAACCTAAACCTCCTCGCCGTGCAACAATGGGATTAATTAACCCCCGGTTAATTAATAACCAAACCTCCCGCGAACCAATTAAACTGCACCCGATATGATTTATTAACGTTAATTATATTAGGCCCGCCAAGTTCATGTTCCATCCACCATCCGATCAGTGCCCTCACATCCAACGGTCTATGATCAATATCGAAATCGCCTTTCCACCGAACGTTAACATGCGATCGATTGGCGGTTTTCCGCCCGTACTCTGCCACGCGTTGCACTCCTGGTATGCTCACTCGCCCTTCACCCGAAACCACTTGACCCCAAAAGCGGTGCGAGAAAAACCGCTTACCACCTGCTGGCGTCATCTGCTGACGTCCTCCATCCTGTGCTGACATCACCAACCACGTCACCTGCCCCGTACTTCCACTGACGTCATCCATCCTTCAAATCATAAAATCCCACCAAAACTTCATTTTGTCGAATAAAAAGGGAAAAAGGGTCATTTTTGCTATATTTCTCTGTGTATCGCGCTCCAAAAATAAAATCGACTGAGGTTGCATTTCAGTTTCTGACCAGAAAGGCTCCATCGACGAGCTCGCGGCTATTCAAGCAGCAGCATGTGGTTTTCCTATGTAAAAACAGGTACCTATTTTAGCTATCTCCAACAATCAACTATTAGCGCATCAATTGCTAGGATTTCTCAGCAATCTCCATGGGAAATTTGCATACCAGCCACAAAAAGTATAAAGAAAAGGAATTGGAAGGCGCAGAATAACCTCTAGCGTCCCACCAATCGGTTTTTATTCATAGTTGCGCTGTTACCATTGGGAAAAGGGAAATTTTGGGCTAAATACCAGACAACGGTGAGCAAGGGTCAGTCCAGCATTAAAGAGTATCAGTCCAGCATTAAAGTGTATTGGATCAGCGATAAAGATGTCAGAACAGAATTAAAAGCAGTAGAAAAGAAGTAAAGAGGGGTTAGATCAAAAGTAAAGAGCACAACTAAGACAGGCAGTCGGCGGAGAGTTATTGCAGAGGATAGCTGCAAGCCGAATATTAAAGAGCCTGCCTCCAGCACAACACCATTTTACCCTTTTCTTATCATAGACACTAGCTGTTTCTATTTTTGTAAACTATTATTAGTTAAACCTAGATGTTATCTCACAACTGTTATGAGATATTTGTTGTACATATTTGTTGTATAAATACCCGCTCCATTTGAGTATGGGGGTGGGGTGTGGATTCCTAGACTCTGCTGTAAATTTGAACTGTTGGAATAAAGAGTTGTTTGGAACCAACTGTTGTCTGGCCTACTGGATGAAGAATTGAAGCAGAGGACTTGTCACAGAATTCTTGAAACAAACTTCAGATCAATAAGTCCTCTATATCTTGTGTTTTATAGTTTTCCTAGTTTATTATATCATCTGTGTTTCATAATCTGAATGGTAAAGAAAAGGTTAATTTCAGAATTTGCTTGACTGCACTCTGTTTCCAGTCTTTATTGTTCTCTGTGTTTTTCTTCAGAATTAGAATAAGCAGTGAAATCTTAATTGCTCCTGTTTCCTGATTCTTTCATGTTGATTATTTGCTAAAGAATTATTAACTGCTCCTTATCAGTAATCATCCATTTTCCCTCTTTCAATAGGTTGAAGGATTCTTAACTACCCTTCACCCATTTGAGCCCATTCCATCTGTTTTCAGTCTCTATTTGTCCCCTGTTTGAATACCTTGCTCTGTGAAGCCATCCTCTGTCAAGAAACCAAATCTAGAAAGCCTTTTCTTTGAATCCATCACGCCCAATGGACTGAACTATTCTGTCTTACCTCTCTATTCTATGGAATCTCACCACCCAAACTCAAAACAAAACCCTTGAGCTTCATAACTAGCCTAACACCTTTAAAAAACAAAGCTAAATCATAAAGAGAGATCCCTCTCTGGATAAAGATTGGCTAGATTCTGTATCTAAGAGATTGGTCTGTGGTTACCTCGGCATCCTTCCCTTTCTTACAACTTTGGGGAAAACCTGAGTGATAACAATATGCTCATACGATAAGGAGCTCGGGACACCGGGGCTACTCTTGGCACCAGTTCAATGGTAAAATCTATGTCTCTTTTCGGAGGTAGCCCTGGAATTTCTTCAGGAAATACATTTGTAAAATTTTGTATCACAAGGATACTTTCCAGGGAAACAGACTTGTCCTTTGAGTTTGCATAACCAACCTGAATAGTGTAAATCTAGCATCCTTTCTTGATGCACTTTGCTAGTTGAGAGGCAGTTATTGGTCGTAATTTTAGTGGTCTCAAAATTCCTTGTATTTCTTGTTTGCTTCCTTGCTCATCCATATAACAGATAGCTTTCATTTTACAGTTTATAAGGGACCGGTGCTTCTCTAGCTAGTCCATGCCTATCAGGACATTATAAGATCCTAGGGGTAGGGAAAATTTTAAGAACCCCCCCAAATTTACATGTATAATAAATGGGCGAATCTCCATGGTATATAGGAAAAATGGAAGGCGATTTTATCAATAATATGATATGTATATATAATTTTTTGGAAAATCTCTCACCAGGCATGACGAATATTTTACTCAATTATAAAATCTTGTGTTTATTGAATACACAAATGAAATCATTGCATTTCTTTAAAATATCTTTTGAAATCAAAATTAATGAAATTACATATCAATAACCTAGTGGGTGTGGGATAAAATTCACCCGTGCCATTCACAGAAAGCATGAGAAAAAACCTAATACTATATATAAAACCAAGAAAAATTCAAATTCATCACTTCTAGGGACCTCGTAACCACCCTGCCAATACACAAGTATGTTCCTGTTTGCAATTAGAAAAATTACCCAAATTACAATCTATTTACTCCAGCATATGTTGGAAAGTTATAGAAGGATGACTAGTGCAATCAATCCATTCCTTTTAGCCCTAGATTTGTTTCAGATTAAAACAGAAGTATACAAATATACTTGTCCAATATCTATGCCTTAACCATTCACCTTAAGATGCTTTTACAATATAATTTCCTAAGTCTATTTAATATCTTCATTATCATAAAAACCAACCTATATCCATCTTAACTCCACATCTACCACTCTTAGGGGAATGAAATCTATTTATCCCTCTGAGCACTTGGTAGACCCAGAATTAAGATGGATCTAAGATCATAGAATTTCCCCTTTAGATAGTCTATGCTCACATGAATACCATGGGTTATCATAAACCTGGAGCTTAAAAATTACTATTAGTAATTTATAAAATTTAATAAAATTAATAGTTGATTTTTATTTTATTTTTTATTTTAACCAAGCTAAAATGTTTAACATACATTAAATTACAACATCCATTTTTACTCTTGATCGGATCAAATATTTTTTCACTCTATGCTAGTTTGCATATCACGATATTTGATACCTCTCTGGGATTAGTAGATCCAGAGTAAAGATGGATCTATGTTGGTTTAATTACCCCATTTAAATAGTCTACATTCCAGGTGAATACCATGGGTCAATACCATGTGCCATATTTTTTATTAATACTAATATTAGGGTTAATAATGTTTTTTTGCATGGTATTAATAACAATCTAGTCCATGGTATTTGTCCCATAGGATTTTGCCCATAGGTTTCACCTAAATATAACGCATTTTTTGAGTGTTCATAAATATAAGGTGAATTATGGAGTAAATATAAAAAAATGTTTTATTTGTTTACCATACCTCTCGTTTATTTATATTTTTATTAATTTACCATACCTCTTTTACAAATATGGTCTTTGGCCCATAGGATTCACTTAAATAAAACATCTTTCTTGAGCCTTCATAAATAGAAAGAGGGTTATGGACTAAACATAAAAAGAGGTTTTATTTATTTACCATGCATCTAGTTTATTTATATTTTTATTTATTTACCATACCTTTTGAGTAAGTATAAAAAGATGTTTTATTTATTTACCATACCTCCACTTTACTTATATTTTTATTTGTTTACACCCTTGCATGTATATAAGGTGACTTATGGAGTAAATATAAAAAATGTTTTATTTATTTACCATATCTCTCATTTATTTATATTTTTATTAATTTACCATACCTCTTTTATAAATATGGTATTTGGGCCTTTGGCCCATAGGATTCACTTAAATAAAACCTATTCTTGAAAATGGGCGAATGGATTCACTTAAATAAAACCTATTCCTGAAAATGGGCGAATGGATTCACTTAAATAAAACCTATTCCTGAAAATGGGTGAATGGAAGGTTGTAACTCCTAATTTCAAGGGCTAAATTTACCTTTTTTACCCTCTCCCTTAAAATAAGGTGGGCTATTTGAGGTGATCTGTAAAAATGTACTATGATACAAAATATTCGCCCACTAAAAATTTAAAACCCCTTAATTTCGCCAAAGGGCGAACATTCGCCCCTAAAATTTTCTATGCCTAGGGGTAATATGTTTAGATCTGCCACCAAAGGATAACCTGCTATTTCTAAGGGACAGTTACTGACCTTGGCCAACACGCGCCTCTTTGCCCCTGTTGTTAGATGTACTAACCAGGGGTTTTTAAACTTGACAGCTTGTAAACCACATTGATCAACTATTTTAGGACTAACATAACTTAATGTAACTCCTGGGTCAATTAAAAAAGATATAGCATGATCAAAGATTTTACCTTCGAATTCCACCATCGTTGGTTGGTATTCTGCTCGATGATCTTCAAGGGAGGCATTAATTTTTGGAATACTCCTGGCTACATCTCCTACTATAGATGCCTCTTGAATCTACGAAATATTCTCAGTGTCGTTGTGGATAGGACAATTCCTAATGTAATGTGGCCTTCATCCCCAGCAGTGTACTGGGGGTCTTGTCGTTGCTTCGACTTCAGTTCTGCCTGATTGCTCACTGGGTTTGGGTTCATTGGAAGGTCTAAACCTGGACTGATTCTTATGTAGATTTCTATTAATATGACCCCTGGGGGGTCCTTTATTGATATTGCCCTTGTTTCCCTTATTGCCAACAAAAAAATTATTGCCCTTCTTGCCAGTCCATTTCTTTCCCATAACTTCTCTTTTCTGTTTACTTTGTTGATAACATATCCTAGCCTTCCGTATGACCTCATCCATCATTTTTGGGTTGTCAAACTCAATTCGCTCTTTCATGAACAATGGTTAACTACTGATAAATCATTGCACTTTTGCCTTCTCTTCCCATATCTAAGGAACATACCGAAGTAAGGAGGTAAATTTGGTAATAAACTCATCCATTATTTGTTGACCAAGCCATAGGTCATGAAACTCTTTTACTTTCTTGTCGTAGAATCGTTTAGTTAAATATCTTTCTTTAAAATATCTTTGAAACCTTTCCTAGGTTATATTTTGTTAATTCACCCCGTGTACGGTCTTTACCTCTTCCCACCATAAGGTGGCATTTCCTTGCAGCTGGAAAATGGCCAAACGAGCCTTTATGTTGTGGTCATACTCATATAGCTGAAAGTATTTATTCATATTAACAAGCCAGGCTTCAACTGCCTCTTCTTGTTCTGCATCAAAGAGGGGCAGCTTTATTTTCCATAACTCCCCTTGTAGTTCTGTCCTTTGCCTCTTTTGTGTCTTATACTCTGAGGCATTATCTGACTTTTCCTCTTGATTTTCTTCCCCTCCTTCTGTTTCCATATACTCTGTCTGATACTCTTGTTCTCCCGATATGTGCCCATGTTCTTGGTTGGGAATCACCTGACACTAATTTTTCTTATCTGATAGGCATTTCATAATATTTTACTATTCCAGCATTAACCGTTCATTGTCTACCCGTAATCGGGCCATTTCGTTCTTTAATTCATGCATAGTCTCCAGTATTGTAAGATTGGTACTGCGAGGTTCTTCTCCTAACTGTACCCATACTTTAGGGTTGGTTTCAGGGAAGGTTGTAGGTCCTAAGCCTATCATGTTTCTGTGAGGAGCACTATCTTTCCTTCTCATGTTCTTCTTTTGTTGTACATGTACAAGACTATCAATCATTAGTTTTTTTTTTGTATATCTGTTCTCTCTAGAGGCCTTAGTTTGGTAACCTGGCTCTAAAACCACTTGTCATATCTCCATATATACTATAATAATAATAATAAATTACCTTATACCATAGCTCTTTTACCTACTTACCATAGTCATATAAATGATTACTATCTATCCAGGTTTATTGTAATTTCCATAAGTCAAATAACAACTTTCGCGCATGGTTATGATGGTACAATCTTATTTAGAATGATATTTTATTACTTATATGCATATTTTACATGTAATGTTTACAATTCAAATCACACTTGGGCTTTAGTGCTATACATAGTTCTCTGTATGTAATTTAAAGCTTATTAATGTTCTGCTCTACCACAGAGTTGTGACGGGAGCAGGCTTCGTTGATTACGTCGGTTGCCCTTGAGATGTGCTCCTTGCCTTGTTCTCTTTGCTTCATCGATGGTGCACAAGCGTGGGTGCCGATCCTATGGTTGTTATACTTTCTGGAAAGCTTCAATGTGCAATATGCTGGCAGTGTGGTTCATTATTCACTTCTGCTCTCGGCTCTCACGCTATGCTACCATAGTTCGCTTCAGGAGGGTTTGTGCAGTGTCGAGGATGTCATGGCATCCATAATGGCTCTTGAGGAAAATGATTTCTCTACCCAGGTGTGGCATATGTCAGGTAAGTCCATAAATTTCATTATCTTTTTCCTGGCTTTCATCTAAGTTCATCTCAACTGGTATCTTCTAACAACTTTCTGACACTGGGATGTAGGTTTTGCAGATATCGGCTTGGCATTCCTAAGGACCCCCATAGTAGTTTACGCTAATCCTACCACCATTCTCTTGCTCCAATCATTAAAGGGTTTATGGGTATGCTTTAGTCTAGCCACGGTCTGTGTAATGGCCGAGTAAAGAGGTCGGTTGTTCCTATAGATGTTTCTTTCGGTTGTTTAGAGTAATTGTCTAGGTTGTCTAGATTTACACTTGAAAGAAAATGTAATTATTCTAATTTGAACAAAAAGGGGCTTGGCCCAAGGAAAACTTCACTGCTCCAAATGTATATTTAAGTGGGTATTGATTTCTATTTTCGAAAGACTACATATCTCATGTTTGTTGAAATGGAATCAAGGTTTAGCCTTTATCATCTTTGTTTGTATTTAAGAGGCTTGAAAACTTCCTTATGATACTCAAATGGTATCTGGCTTTACAATGCCAAACCAGGAAAACTCATGGGAAGGCCTAGATCCTTCTCCACGATGCTTCCAGGTGCATTGATGCCTTTTGGGCTTGTCATCTTTACAACATAGGCATAGCATGATTTTTTATGACTAGGCATATAATGTTTTTAGCTACGCCTAAACTCTATCTTTAGTTTTATTTGATGTATTCATTGGATAACTCTCTGTTATGGCATCTCTTTGGTTCTGGAGCATGATGCATGTGAACTATTGGGCAATGACTCGAACTCTGTTATTTCGACATATGTGAAATTTGGGGTTTTTAAAACGTTTTCTTGACTTATAAGCATAGTTCTTGTTCTAAGATGCACATCTGTTTTTTATGGTTATTAAAAGCTTTCTATGGTTAAGCTATTCATATATTTATATGGCTATTTGCGTCATGCTTAGTCTTTCTATTCACCCTAAATGACTTTGGGATTCTACTGGTCAGTGCTGCCATATAAGTTTTTAGATTCTATTGCTAGTATTAGAAAATGTAGAGAAAAGAAAGGGGTTATTGTGATTTTTCGAATTTAATAATTTACACAGTTTTCACTCATTATTTTTATCTATAAATATTTTGCTTCTCAGTTTTAGCAAGTAATTTGTTAGTACATTCTTCTCGTGGCTCGTTGAACTTAGTTCTTTTCTGTTAATACTATGCATGCATAGTTTTTCTTTTTCTCTATCAAAAACTATTTTCCTGAGTCTGTATTTAATTGTTCAAATCTCCATTTAAGTAAAAATATCTTATCTCTAATTTTCATATATCACTGTATAGTGATCATTTTAGGTGTTATTTATAGCATTTACCAGAACTGAACATTTTATCCTAACAGCTCATAAAAAAATAAGTTGGTCTAGGTTATTTACTTACATGTACAGCTGTAATCATGAAAGAAAATTAAACTGTTGAAGTCACGTGTGTAATTTACAGATTTCAATCCTCCCATCCATGAGACTTTTGTCAAGTCCAAGTCTCCCCGAGAGAGATTGCTCAAAAGACCAATGTCTTCTTGCAAGACTTCGCACACAGTGCCTTCACTATCTAGTCACCACTAGACATAGCTTCTCTTACAGTCTGACCCCTCAGCATGGTTCCTCTCCCTTTCTCCCTAGTAACTCACAGGTTTTTCTCCCCTTTTTGAGTTCTTTGTTTGGAGAATTCATAATCAGGGAGGTAGTTATGGTTTTTGGCAACTGCCTACCTTAACTTTCTTGATATGAAAAGTTACAAGATTTGTTAACACTCAAAAAAAAGCTTTCTCTCTTTAATAATTAACAAAATTAAATACTTAATTCAAACAATAATCATAATATCCAATTTTGTTTTTATTGCGGTAAAATAAAATATTTACAGTTTTCTGGGGACATTACATCAGGCAGTTCCTTTCTTACATGAGAGCACGCTTGTGTTCCTGGTGAGATTTTCCACAAGGGCTGAACTCTTTGGTCTACCACTGTATGCAGTTGCATAGGTCGAAAGCACCTACAATCCTAATGGCATGAAATGTGCACCATTTAGCAGTGCATCAACTTCTGATATCCAGTTCCACTTTTTCCATTCAATTTCTGTGGTGTTTTTCCTCCTGGTTATTTCTTTAGCTAAGGGATTTGTAGATGCCATGAATCTATTGCCCTGACTCAGTATGGTGGGGTTTGAACTTCCACCGATGGCATACATTCCCCACTTAGTGTAATCATTGTTAAACACATGGAAGTATCCAAATAGGCACCTACATCTAGTTAATTCATAATATAATTTCTAAATAATATAATAGTTGTTTCATACTTTTCCTTCACAACAAAATGAAAAATAAGAGGGGAAATGAATGAAATAACAATTAAATTATTCACCTTGGCATTCGTTGCACAAGACGTTCGCCAAAATGGTTGAGTGCAAATTTTGCATGCATAACTTTGTCATGATGGTGGTCATCACTGTGACCCAATAGCATTACCTACCATTGGAGAACAGCAGACCATTGTCAAGGTAGAAGAGAAGGAATAAAATAGAGTGAATTGTAATTAATGAAGGAATGAGTATGTGAAGTCACCTTGTTGTGGCGATGGAAATAATCATTGGAAATGGTGATATAGGTGTATGAATTAACTGAGTCAATGAGGCCATTTTTGCAGTTAGACATAGAGAAATGGTCCACCCATATGTGCCTCGCTGTCGAGATGGAAATCCCATCTTCATGATTTATTTTTCTCGACACACTCTTAAGAGGATACATATTTACCATAGCGGTTCCTAGACTTTTACGATCATGAATGTGGATGCCATGAATGATGATGTTTGTTGCATATTTTATGGTGACTTACCAATGTGGACTTTGGCGCCTCATCCATCGATTGTTTTGAAGTTGTTAATAAACAACTCTTCCTTGAGCTGGATGAGCATGTCATTGTGGAAGATGATCCAGAGCGGCTCCGTCTGAATCACAGCATGACGTACTGTGCCATGGGATGGATTCACGGCATCATCACTGGAATTCGTAACCACATAAAACTTATTGTCTTTGCCTCCGATCGCATTTATATTATGTAACCACATAATAAATTATAGTCATTGTTCATTTATATTTCGTAAGTTTTCTTTAGATAAATGTTTATACCCAAATACACATTAATTCTTTAAGCCTTAGGAAGTTATCTTAATTTTTTTATGCAAAATGTTTCCTCTTTTATATAGATAAATAACTTATGACAAAGCATCCTAAACTCATATATTTGTAAATATTTCATCATTTATATAACATACAATATTCTAGCACTACAATTAACAAAATTTTGAGGTAGTTTCTCTTGCACAAAGATAAAGATAACTGCAATAATAATTGTAGTTATTGTAGCTATTTAAACAATATTTAAGTAATATTGAAACCAATTGTACTATCATTTTAACAATAATGCAAATTTGAACTTTTATCTTCATAACTTATTTTTAAGTTGTATTTAATTGTAGCTATAAAAAAGTTATTGCACTTTTCTTTATTCTTGTTGGGATAAAATATGTGATTTTATAATAGTTGTTAAATATTTTGATTTAATGACATCGTCTTTACTTTATGTTTCATATATGCACCATTTAGATATATGTTATAGGTTAACATTTAATGTAACCTTTCTATATCATGTGCATATTATAATTGATCCCATGTTCATTATTCATATTTATATTCGTATTGTTATCCCAAAATTTATTATTTTTATTAAATTTGAAATCATTTAAAATTTATTAAAAATAGCTAATATATATGGTTTAATAATGTCATGTTATTTTTTTATAAAAGAATCATATTATGACCATGTCAATATTGTATGTTGATAAAGTTAATATCTTTTTAAGTATTGTAGTGCCTTTAGTTTCATTGTAATTTACACTAATAATTGAGTGCATTCTAGATTTGTTAATTACTTAACTTTCTTGATTCAAGTGATTTGACTTGATTGATGTTTGGTACTCTTTTGGATTATACAAGCATTTAATAATTCTTTCTGTCATGAATATATATGAGTTATGAACATAATAAGAGTTACTTAATGTTGTTGGAAAATTTGATTGGGTGTATGAACAAGTGACTTGATTTGATGGTGAATATATATGATGGTATAAATATGATTTGTACTATTGAATTAATCTATTTATACAAATATATTCATAATATTTCAAGTGGATATGAAGAAACACATGAATATGCAATGAAATCTGAGTAAAGTTACAAACCCAAGTTGTGCATAGGACATTATCTATCAATTTGAATATGGTGTTGTGAGCATGCTAATATGATTTAAACTTGTTGGAAAAAATATCTATTTGATGTGTATATGTAAATTTCCATGAATATATAAATAAATATTGCTAATTATTTCTACACATGTAAATGTTGTAAAAAAATACAAAAATTACACATTTCCATGAGGATATGTCATATGATGAAACTCAGAAGGTATTATGGAGGGGCTTGTTATACCTACATTAAATCCTCACACCTGGATGACCATGAGTCTCCCACCATGAGTAAATGGAATGTAGATAACATAGAAATTTTGGATGTTATATTAATTTCCTTCCTACCATAAAAATTTCTAATTAAACTATATGAGTAAGTGGAACGTAGATAACATAGAAATTTTTGATGTTATATTAATTTCCTTCCTACAATAAAAATGTCTAATTGAATAGATGATCATAACCTCGCCATTGGTACTGATTATATTGGAATCAATCAATGTTGATATACTGATTGTATTGGAATCAATGGTAATGTTGATATAGATTGAATATTTTAAGAAATATATCCGTTATGTGAATCCAATTCAAAATTACATTATGAATAAGTAAATTTGTGAAACTAATATTTATACAAGGAAAATTACATGTATTTCATAAGAGTAGGCATTTGAGGTAAAAATAGTTTTTTTTCTATGTGGAATTTGAAATGGAAGTAAGGCATTAACAATATGTATTAGTATAAATTTGATATAATATCTTACTTTTTTTTTTAATGAAATAACACATGAAAAAATAAAGAAAGTTAGAAAAGATAATAAAATACATTGAAAATTGGAACAATTGTTGAGAGAGGAAATAATAATATACATTTTTAGAAATTAAAATTATTTATGGAAGAGACATGTGGAGGGATGATCATATATATATTAGTGAATACACAATTAAAAATTTTGGGTGAGTGAGCATGTCTTATTTTGTAAAAGTAATATAAGAAGAGCATAAAGAAGGCTATATAAGACATCTAGATTTCTTTTTTTAGAAAAATCAAAATAAAATCTTAAACATTTTTCTAATAATGATATTAAATTTTAATTAAGTTTTATTTTAAAATAAATATTTCATATCTCTTTTATAATTATATAATTGATTACTGAAAAAGTAAATTTTTTTAGTTATTGTTAATTTATCCATTTTTATATAAACTTTGTAACTTCAAAAAGCTCCAGCTCCACTCCCTCTTCCATTCACAAAGCTGAACAATAAGAGAACACTAAACAACTAGTATAGAAACCCTATCTTCCATTTGAAATAGAATTCTCCAACAAAAAATTACAACTTATATTCATAAAATAGGTAAATTAAAAATAATACATATAAATTTAATAGGCATAAACTCATTTTAATATTTTTGAAGTTTTATGTTAACTTATTGTATATTCGTAAAATAGCTAAATTAAAAATAATATAGCCATTAAAAATAATATAGCCATTAAAAATAACACATACAAATTTAATAAGTATAAACTCATTTTAATATTTTTGAAGTTTTATGTTAACTTATTATATATTCGTAAAATAGCTAAATTAAAAATAATACCTATAATCTTAATATACATAAACTCATTTTAATATCTTTTACTCACTTATTTTCAACGTGTACACATTATTTTCAACTTGTACACATTCCTATAACCTTTGTAATTTTAGGATGGCGAGCCCTCACACCCTGTGATTACATGAGAAAGCGATGAAAGCGAACGAACCCTAAAAGTTTGCAATATCTAATTATGTTTTGAAAAAATTGGGAAATGTTGGAGGCTTAAAAGTCAAAAGATCGAAGTTTGTCGTATTCATATGGAAATTTAAGTGACATGTATACATATCTTCATCGCTTGCCGTCAAATCTACAACAGTATTTTCACACGACACGTTTAATTTGAATTTAAGATAAGTTTAACACGCAAATCTTAGGTAAATATCTAATCGTTAAAGAGATTAAGTTTAAGATGTCAATGGCAAGAAAATGTCAATAAAAATTAAGCTTAAACTATAAATTTAAATTCAACCAAAATAATAAAAAAGAAATATTTATTAATTTAATCAAAATAAATCTGAAATTAATTAAAATAAAAGCATAAACTATATATAAGTTTTATATAAATATCATAATATATTAATATTACTTTTCACAATTATTTACCATAACGCTCCATCATCACGTTATTTGTTAGCCACTGCTCATTAGACAAGATTTATGATGGTAAACTTATAACTTTTGATCTTATTTGTGAGTGTGGAATTATTATGTTATATTTTTAATTTTGATCCAAATTTTGTAAAATTTATATTAATATTTTTTATATTTTTAATATTATAATAATTTTTAATAATATATTTTTACAATTAAATAAATAAATATAATTAATTTTATATAAATATATTTATTTATTTTTAATTAATTTCTTACTATTTTAATATACCCTAACACAAAAGCTATTTTAGCCCAGCACAAGCACACATATAAATGGGCAAAAACAAGAGCTCGTGTATGCAAGTGAACCAAACTTTTCTTGAAAACATTTAATCAATTTTTATTGGAATATAAAGATGCACATGTGAATATAAAGATATATTTTTAGTAATGAAGGTTTAAGTTTATATATATAAATCAGAGTAATTTTTGTCATTATGATTGTAATACTTGTGTTTTGATATTTTAAATTATATATAAATTTATATAGTTAATAGATTTATCTGAAATTTTATTTGAAATAGAGTTAGATAAACGTTATAGTTTTGAGGGTTTTATAATTTGTAACGGTGTAATTAAGTGGCCAAACTACAATTAAATGATTTATATTCATACACTTCAACTTAGTGTTGTAGATTATGTAATATTAGATAACCATATTTCTAGCCAAATTGTAAATCTTGACCTATTAAATGACCATGATTGATTTGTATTCATACACTTGAACTTAGTGTTGTAGATTATGTAATATTAGATAACCATATTTCGAGCTAGATTGTAAATCTTGACCTATTAAATGACCATGATCTTGACTCGAGCATGATATTGACTCTCATAATAGACCTTTAACCTTAACTCTAAACTTTTCCATGAAAAACAAGCACATACATGACAATTGAGAGAGTCAAAGGCACCTACTTTTGGACAAGAGAACAAATTTTTAGCTTCTTAAAGTATTTAAATAGGGATCTACACCTCTTAACTTATTACATTGAAAACCTCTATGATAATTTCACAACGACCATTAAAAAGTTCTCTAGCAAGGTGTCATATAAAAAGAATAGTAGAACTACCAATCTTTGGTATGATAATGATTGAAAAATTGATAGAAAAACTATTAGAGATGCTACTAACGAAACCTTAAAGCTTGATAACATAAATACCTAGAAATTGGGTATTAAAAGAAAGAAAAATATATTTTACAAGTAAAAAGAAAGATAAGCTACTACACCTCTTTGAATTTGATCCTAAAAAGTTTTAGAGGAAATTTTTCATTCCTAAGTGTAAAGAAAATCTTTTGATTCCTTTGAAGAACTAGAATATTTACCTTAAAAAATTCTATGAATCCCCTAACACCATGTTCACGATTTTGAATGCCTTATAGAGAATGATATCATTTCTTTGGAGGATATCGAGTTTGGGGTTAAGAAACTTGCTAGTGAGAAATCTAAGAACATTGAAGGATACCGAGTTGAAATTTTTAAAATGGAAGAATATATCCTCATCTTGCACATACATGGCCACTTTAATTTAGTAGTGAACCAATGCTTCTGTATCACTTGGATATAGAGCCTTATTGCTTCTATATTTAAGAGTGAGGATAATAGAATTCCCTCTAATTACAAGACCATTATGTTTAGCCATATTTTAGCCAAAGTATATGGGCTTAT
Organism: Pinus tabuliformis; assembly: GCA_031772625.1. Classification (NCBI taxonomy): domain Eukaryota; kingdom Viridiplantae; phylum Streptophyta; class Pinopsida; order Pinales; family Pinaceae; genus Pinus; species Pinus tabuliformis. The sequence goes on along the minus strand of CM062815.1, from coordinate 436,860,660 downwards.
TTTTGGAAAAGAAGATTAGCCTTTGGCTTGAAAACCATGGTAAAAGACCTAAAGGCCAAGTTTGGTGTAAGAGATATCATTCAACCATGGACCATGTCATTACTCTTAGGATAATTGTAGGGGAATGCTTCAATAACAAAATTGATCTCTTTTGTGGTTTTGTTGACTTTAGAAAATCTTTTAGCACTATTCCTAGAAAAGAGTCATGGAAGAGGCTAAAAGAGATAATGGTTCCTATCGAGTTCAAATATTCTATGGCAAGGCTATATGAAAATATTATTGTAAATTTTATGGCCACTCAGGGTTGTTCAGACAAAATTATATGCAATATTAGATTCAAGTAAGTTTGTCCCATATCCCTTACCATTTTTGGCATATACATGTATAAAATATAAGGTTTTTTGGAAGATGTAGGTTGGGTTGGCCCCACATTCACTTGTATGATCATAAAACTTCTCCTTTACATTGATTATATTGTTATTTTTCTAAGGAACTATTATGATCATGGTTAGAAACTCAAAAGCCTCCAACATTTCTACTTCAAGTAAATATGACTACAAATACCAACAAAACTAAAGTCATAATATCCAAAAATATCACCTATGATATTTTCATTCATGAAAACAACTCCTTGCAATAAGTCCATTCATACAAATATTTGGGAAATGACATCCATCATAAGCACAATTGGAATTATAACATTGAGAAAATGATAAATGGAGGCTGGAAAGTTTATTATGGGTTGAAAATGATTATAAGTTGGTAGAGTTTTAGATTTCGAATAAAAAATATCCTCTTTGACACTCTTGTCACTCCTGCTCTTTTACAAATGTGTGAGGTTTGGGGTTGCAATATATCTAGAGATTTATGGAAGAATATTGAAACAATTGAAAAGTAGTTTATTACCTAAAACCTTAAGAATAAAGGACTCTCTACCCCGTCCTCTTAATTCAAGAAAGACACTCCTACATAAAAACTTGGTTATGACTAGTTTTCATATGGATAAGAATTCATATAACACGGAGGGAAAGAGATTTCCCAATATTCCTTCCAACTCTAGTAAAAATTCTCTCCTTCAACTCAAGAAAGGGTGGCATAAGGATCACGAGTATTGGCTAGATCATTGGGGAATAAAGGAGGAGATCATGTTTCACAATTTGGATACTACTAAAAATATTATTACTTCCAAATTTAAGGAGAAATTAAATAAGGAGATCATCTTTGACAATTTGGATAATAATAAAATTATTATTACTTCCAAATTCAACGAGAAATTTTGGGAAAATAAAGAGGTGGAGGGAAAAAGAAAAATATGATATTAGAAGGAGGTGATTAACCCCAATCTCAAAAACCAAAAGTATCTCTCTACCTTGACTAGTGCTAAGAAGAAAATGAACATTGCCAATATTAGAACTAATTATGAGGAGCTTTAGAGTGAAACTAGGTATTGATTGATTTCCAAAATTCCATAAGATGAAAGAGTTTGTCACCTCTACTATCCTCGAAGGGTTGAAGAGGGAAATCACTTTTTATTAGACTTTGCATCTTATACTAATACTAGATCTAATTTTCAAAATATTTGTAATTATATAAACCTTTTTAACCTTTTAACTCAGCAAAATGATGGTGATCTAGGAGTGCTCCTAGAATTATATTTTATTTTGTGGAAATCAATTTTAGGTCAATTATGCATTTTATGGAGACATGCTTTGCTTTGGCATGCTGGAAATTATTTTTGGTTTGTTGGTGCAAAGAGGAAATTTGTTTCTTTTTTTTTAACTTCATGGTCTCTCCTCAACTATGAAAACAATGTAGAGAAGTACTTATAGACTTGGTCTCATTTTCTCTTGTTTGTATCCACAGTGGAAATGATAACTATGCTAGATGTAATGGAGTGAACATTCTTCTCTATGGCTTTGTTGTACTTGGTTTTTTGGGTTGTCATGTTTTACTGGATGGACCTAAATGTCAAGATCTATAATCACTTTCTTCCAGATGAAATATAAGTAATTCAACTTACAAAAAAAAGAGTGGAAATGAGAGCTAAAAGGAGAGGGATACTATTTTGAAAATAATAACAATATTTGAGGGTGCTTCAATTCAATCATGATAGTGGATAAGAAGTTGTAGTTAACTTTGAGTCTTTTTATTTGATGAGAGACTGCTTGTATTCCTAGTGATTCATTTCATAAGGGCCAACATCTTTGGTGTTAAACTATATGCAATTACATATCCCAAAATCTCATGTGATATGCATAGCTAAGAACCACATAAATTTTTGGTTTCTAGTTTAAATTCTATTTAATTTCATTATTGTTTTAAATTGGCTTAAATGAAAATAGTGGGGTTTGAACTTCCATGGATGGAATACACTTGCCATGAATTCTAGTTATTTTTAATTACATATATGTGTCCAAACCAACACCTACATTCATGTAATTCACAATTTAATCTACAAATAATAATATTAACAATGTTGTTCTTTCACAAAAAAGTTGCAAAATGATATAGGAAGTGGTAGAACAAAACAATAATTAATATTCACCTCATCTTTTGATGCTCAGTACCTTCACCAAAATGGTTTCTTATACCCACATAATTCTATCATCATGGCAATTGTGAGTCTGACCCAACATTAACACCTACAATAGGAAAAAAACATACCAACCTAAATATCTTATCATTGTGAATCTAGAAGAGAATGAATAAAATAGTGTGAATTGCAATGAATTAATTAGTTAACACATTGTCTTTGATTGAATATTGAAGTTAACCTTGTTGTAGTGAGTGAAATAATCGTTAAAAATCGGAATATACATGGATTAATTAATTATGTCAATGAGACCATCTTCATAGTTATACATGGAGCAATGGTCCACCCATAGTTGCCTCCCTGTGAAGATTGAAATCCCATATCCATGACTTAGTTTCCTCAAACCACTATGAAGAAGATATATGTTTACTATATGTCTCTTACATTCTTATAGATTTGAATGCACATGGAAAGAATGATTATGTCTATAGCATTTCTTTATCATGATACAAAAGCTCTTAGAAATACGGATGTTTGTTTCTCATTCATAGATTGTTTTGAAACTATAAGTTATCAACTCTTACTTTAGTTATATAACCATGTCATTATAGAATATGGCCTAGAGTGGCTCCATTTGAATCACACCTTCTGTCACCCCACTATCACCTAGCTAAGGGACATTAGGAATCAACTTTTCCTTTATTACCACAATTGTCTAAGAAGTCAACTTAACTCAACAATACATGAATGTGGCTTGAAAATGGACTAAAATAAGAGGGTAAACCAATTATATAGGTTGATGGTATAGAAGGGTTGATTGTGTAGTTGAGTAAATCAACTAATAGATCTAGTAGACTAGAGTAACACATATGCCAACCCATGGGTGTAAACTCTTGTCCAATTCAACCTTTTATTAGTCTAAGTTTATAATTACTATAAATTCAATTTTTTGTTTGTAACATGACTCACAAAACTTTGGATTCCAATGCTAATCATGCCACTAGTCTCTAATTCCTATTAGCATCATTTTAATATATATGTTTTAATAATTTCAGGTTATTTTTTTTTATAAATGATCATATTATGAGATTATATTATGTTGATAAAACTAATATCATTCTTTTAATATTGTAATGTCTTTTTTTTCACTATAACTTACAATAATAATTCACTGCATTTTAGATTTGTTAATTACATAACTTTATTGATTGATGTGCTTTGGCTAGATTGATGTTTGGTACTTTTGGGATTATAGTGTCATCTAAAATTTCATCATGCCATGAATATATATGAATCCTGACCATATCAAGAGTTATATAAGATTTGTTAATTACATGACTTTATTGATTGATGTGCTTTGGCTAGATTGATGTTTGGTACTTTTGGGATTATAGTGTCATATAAAATTTCATCATGCCATGAATATATATGAATCCTGACCATATCAAGAGTTATATAAGGTTGTTGGATATTTTTAGTGGGTGTTTGAAGGAATGAGTTGATTTGACGGTCTATATATATGATTTGTACTATTAAGATAATCTACTTCTACAAATCTATTAATGACCTCAAGTAAATATGAAGAACCACATGGATATGTAATGAAAATGAGGTAAGTTACACACTTATATTGTGGATAGGGCATTATCCATCAATTTACATATGAAGTTGTGAACATGCTAGTATGATTTAACGCTGGTTGGAAAATGAGATATATATATATAAAAAAGAAAACCCTCTTTTTTTATATAAAAGAGGTTTTCATTTACATAGGTTTCGTCCAGATTTGTCCCCCAAAATGGATATTAAATTATGCCAACCCAACACATAAAATGCCTTAGTCTAACTAGACTGTTTTTTTCCCTGAAAATCAATATGGTAGGGATTTTTGCAAATCCAAGTTATAGCTATCAAATTTCAAGGTTTTGGGTGCCCAAAAGTTTTTGATGGGGCTAAATCGATTTCCTGCATCAAAACCATGATTCAAACACGACACATAATTCTTTTGAATAATTTAAAATGACTATTTTTAAAATTTACATTTTCATATAAACATGAATCTTTTCATATATGTGCTGAATAACTTATTTTTTTTTTTTTTTAATCTAGGATGATCGGTAATATGCTGGATAACTTATAATTATAAAAGATAATGTGAAGGATAAAAAGGGCGACATTGAGAAGTGTAAGAAGGGCGATATTGAAGAAGACAGTTTACAAAAGTAAAAGCAATGTTTGCGGCTACTCAAGTTCAGCTGTGATAATTGTAGGTAAGAAGTTGCAGTTAGCAGCGAGTTCCTTTCTTGCACGAGAGCACGCCTGCGTTCCTGGTGATCTCTTCCACAACGGCCGAACTCTTTGGCCTGCCACTGTATGCGGTTGCATAGGTCGAAAGCACCTGAGATCCTGACGGCGTGAAATATGCACCATTTAGTAGCATATCATCCTCTGATATCCAGTTCCACTTTTTCCATTCACTTTCTGTGGCGTTTTGCCTCTTGGTTACTTCTTTAGCAAAGGGGTTTGATGCCATAAATCTATTGCCTTGACTTAGTATGGTGGGGTTTGAACTTCCACCGATGGCATACATTTCCCACCCAGTGTAATCATTGTTAAACACATGGAAGTATCCAAACCGACACCTACATCCATTTAATAGCTATTTCATACTTTTCCTTCACAACAAAATTAAAAAATAAGACGGGAAATGAATGAAATAACAATTAATTACTCACCTTGGCATTCGTTGCACGAGACCTTCGCCGAAATGGTTGAGTGCAACCGTTGCCTGCATAACTTTGTCATGATGGTGGTCGTCACTGTGACCCAATAGCATCACCTACCATTGGAGAAGAGCAGAGCATTGTGAAGGTAGAAGGGAAGGAATGAAATAGAGTAAATTGCAATGAAGGAATGAAATAGAGTGAATATGTGAGATTGCTTACCTTGTCGTGGCGACTGAAGTAATTGTTGGAAATGGTGATATAGGTGGATGACTTGATAGCGTCAATGAGGCCATCTTCGCAGTTAGACATAGAGCAATGGTCCACCCATATGTACCTCGCTGTCGAGATAGAAATCCCATCTCCGTGATTTACCGCAGCGTTTCCTACACTTGTACAGTCATGAATGTGGATGCCATGAATGATGATGTTTGTCGCATCGTTTATGGTGATACACGGGCCCTTACCAATGTGAACGTTGGCGCCTCGTCCATCGATTGTTTTGAAGCTGTTAATAACCAGCGCTTCCTTGAGCTGGATGAGCATGTCATTCTGGAAGATGATCCACAGCGGCTCCGTCTGAATCACAGCATGACGCAGTGTGCCATGGGATGGATTCACGGCATCATCACCCGCATCCTTAACGACATAAAACTTGCCGTTCTTTCCTCCGATGGCATCCTTGCCAAATCCAATGCTGCAATCCGCTAGCAGTTTTCTGTTGCGCTCCCAGTTGGGGTCGCACCGCCAACAGTCATCGATGGGATTACCCGTTGCACATGACAACACGCTCTGATCCTCTTCTTCTCTTGTACTGTTAATAATGCTTCTTCTTCCTCTGTCAATTCAACCTCCAACATCAAATAATTAAAAAAAACAACAGAGAGATTAACAATGTAATGTCGCAGTGAGCGATTTACTTACTGTTGAACTATTTTCGCTCCGTTCCTCTGATCTTTCTCCACAGGGAACGTGGATCTAGTTATATTGCCCGGTGCCTCGACTATCTTCCGTCCCATAAACTTCTCTCCATATTTTGATTCAAATGGCTTTGGCGCCCCGCCATGGACGCAACGGAGTATTCCAATCAATAGCATGCAGCTCAAAATACTAATTTGATTCCTCATTTTGACCGCCACGACTCACGTTTGTCTTCTCAAAGAAACAACAACACTAAGAACACTGGTGGTGGTTGCTTCTGCTCTGATCCACTCTTGCAAATGCCGGGGCCTTCTTATAGCTTCCACCGTTTTGTCGTTACCGACACTGCAGTACCGCTCTTTCAGTGATACACATGGTGAGGGAAACTCCAGACAAAATACGGAATATTGTGAACTTCTGAATATTGGCTTTCCCAACCCTAATTGTTACCCGTCAAATCTCTACCATAGTATTTTCACATGTCATAACTTGCAATCCACGTTTCATCTGAATTTCAGATAAGTTTAGCATGTAAATGTTAGGTAGATGTCAAATCATTAATTATCAAGTTTAATATATGGATTTAAATTCAGCCAAACTCATATAAAAAATTATGTATTAATTTGATCAATTTAGTAGATAAATGTCTTTTTGAGTAATCACATCATCATGTGATTTTTCCAAAACATATATATCTACAAGATGGATCACAAAAGTCTTAGATTTAACATTGATCAATTTAGTCAATATGAAGATGGAATTAATTAATTTGAAAGCATTGTTTTTATATATAAATAAAATAAATTAATATTACTTTTCACAATCATTTACTTGAGGTTTTAGGCACCCTTGTTTAGACACGATTTATGATTGAAAATTTATACCTTTTAAATTTATCTATAAAGTTAAGACTATCGTGTTATATTTTTATATTTTATTTGAAATTTATAAAATTTACATTATTAATTTTTATACTTCAAACATTATCATAATTATTATATTTTTTTATAATTAAATAAATAAATTAGATTAAATACAATTGATTTTATATTAATATATTTATTTATTTTATATATATCTATATCTATATCTATATATATATATATATATATATATATATATATATATATATATATATATATAGTTTTAAGGGATAGTTTAGTTGGTCGAGTTCTTGTTGCTAAGTATCTTGTCAATTGGGATGTTACGGGGTCAAATCTCCTTGAGGCATTTGGGGTTACGCCAACCAAATAAGTCGGCGGGTAGTTCCCTTCGAGTGGATCTACCTAGATTATTACCTTTGGATCTAACAACCACTCAGTGACCATGAAACACAATTGAAAAAACATATATACATTATTAATTTTTATACGTCAATCATTATAATAATAAAAAGATTCCCCCAAATATTATCCATATATATTTCTTTTGTATGATGTATTTTGTTTCCTTCATTGACTCAAAATATGGAGGAGTACACTATACTTATAGTCATTCTACATTCCTACTCATTAAGTTCTCTTTACATAAATCTTTATAGCTAAGCATGTGTTACATTCTTTAATCTGTAAGAAGCTATCTTAATTCTTTATGCAAAACATTGCCCCCTTTACATAGAGAAATAACAAATTATAAATCATCTTAAACTGTCAGATTATATCAAGCGAAAAAACTTATATTTAATTAAATTGAATCTCCACCCAACGCCATTATAATGCCCTCATCTAAATTATGGAAATTTTAATACACAAAGAGACGAGCGGCAAATTGTTAATTTGTACGAGGTTGAAGATTTTATTAAAAGGAAAAATTGAAGCACATGTACATAAAGAAATCACCAAGACTTGAACTCCAAATATGTCCACCCTCTAACAGTCAAAGAATGTGCTATGAAGTGACTTCAGGATAATGTGTATAATTTATGGGAAATTAAACGACCTGTCCCACATGGTGAAGACCCACGATCACCCTGTCGAACAATTTCTTGGCATTCATAGTAGTACTACATAGCTCCTATCAAAACAATTCTTCAACGATATCTCTCAGATCGACATGATGGTTGTGCGACCTTTCAGGGTACGCTCCCTGTACAGTTGATACTGCGAAGATTTAGGGTGTATCTGTGGCAACTGCCTGTTGGCTTCTTTCCATGATAACCCAGTCATAGTTGGGTCAACGATGGCCCCTTCTTTTCACCCAAAGTGTTATCAATCCTCACTGCTATGTTACTGTTGCATTAACTGACATTGTATATAGCTTGACACAACTTCCACAAATGTTGTAAATTCCTTTGCAATTCTCTCTTGCTGCTGAGTTATTGCCTCTTCAAATCAGTGGTTTCTCAATCCTGTAGTCGTGGGACACTGTCAACCAAATCGTGACTCAGCAATGGGATTCAAACTGTAATGAATGTTGAGACCTTGTGAACTGAAGGGTCGATCTTGAGATTAGGCGCCACCTTTTCCTTTGTGGTCCCTCAATCCAGCCTCTGCACCATGGAAGAATCAAGGGCCGACTTTTACTTATAAGGAATGAAACCATTGCTCAGAAAAATAATAAATGTGAATAACCTCCCCTTTCAATAAGAAGAAATTGAGCCAACTAGGGTGATTTAAGGAACCACCGAAGTTGGGTTCCCAACTAGGGTGATTTTAGGAACCACCGTAGCTGGGTTCCCAACTAAGTGAGATTAAATCCCACCGATGTTAGGCTGAGGTTTTCACCTGAAACCCTTGCTTGAAAACTCCCTCGAGCTCTCAAAATGACAATGAAGAAGATCTCAAATTCCATATCTTCCCTTCCTTATTCCTTTTCCCTTTATAGTTTTCTAATATGTTTCCTCCAGGATTTTAGAATTGACATAATACCATCGATGAATACCACCGGAAAATACTATCAACAAACATCTTGGGAAAATACCAAATCCTTAAAAATTCCATTCTTTTCCACTTTTATTATAAATAGAGAGTCCTCAAAACTATCCTTGTTTCTAGCTTAAGGGCAATAAAATTCCATCTTCCAACAGTAGCTTGGGGATATTAAAATCCTACTTTCCCAAAATTTCTTGTCCTCAATCAATTAAGAATCTATACATCAATGCTAGGGTCCCAAAGGCTCCTGTAATTTTTTTTGCATAAGTATGGTATTATCTTGGTTGTACTAAATTGTGCCCCATAGCTATTTTCTCCTATGCTGCAAAAAATCTATCATAGTGTAGATCTTCCTCCAACTTCATAGGATAACATGCTAAGATCACATTATCAGATGGAATAGATGTTGTCGAGAAGAAGAAATAGTCTCTTGACAATATTTCAACCTATAATTGTGCATACTTGCTATTGTTTATTATTAAAATTACTTTAAGGTTACATGTAGTGAGTGGAACAACAAAAAAATCAATGAATATATTTATAATATCTATTTCCAATTCCTCATCCCTGCCAAAAGATCTTATCGTCCATATAATGCATTGGAATTTACTCCAAGGCATGCTAGTATGTCTTATAAACTATGTGGGATTAATATCCCATAAGATCTCAACGTATAACTTGTCCATGTTCATGTTAGCAGATCCTGACCTTGTGTAATTGGTTTTGAGTTCATTACAGTTATGATAAGTTTACTTGGATCATAATGTGAGGTAGGATTTAGAGACGAATGGAAGTTGGACTCTCTAAAGAAAACAACACATTCTATATTATGTTCTTTAACATCAGCCAAAATATTTATGAGTGGTGCTGATGGAGTTATTTTAACTTGAACATAATTCCTATATTCTAAAACCTTTGAAGCTTGAATATTAGGAGAGAACACGCATTCCCTTCCATATTGGCATCCTTCGAACATCTAAAAGGATTTACACAACTCTTGTTCAACCTTATTGGTATGTGAGAAAAAATGGTTATTCCTTCTATTGCACATTTCCTTGGAAAAGATCTTGCAGATAGGTGAAGTAGTTGTTGGTCGGTGATGGAAATAGTGTTCTTTGGAATATGAAATATTTTGTTGTGAACACCGCATTCTTATCTTTCTGATAATCCATGTAGGATCATTTCCTACACTTGAAGTATGCAAGGACACTGAATTAGTACATGAATTCTGAATACAAATTTCATTTTATAGCTCAATTCTAACTGTAAAATTCAAGTTTGCTTCAATTTTTCCTGGAGAGGGAAAGTATGTGTGATTGAGCTCACGCTCACTACGATATGATGGGGGACCTTCCCAAGGGCAACGAAACATATGCTTGAAGCAAGGCCTTATTACCATCATGACCCCATTTTCCTTTCTGTGGCATGAAGTGATGGAAACATCGAATTGACAAAAGAAGACCCCTCCTACTCATGCTTAGAAGAAATTGAAGAAAATTCTTTTGTCTTAGTTGTGAAGATCACATTTCTAGCCACTTGATGAGTCATTGCAATTGGTGCTTGTCCTGCAATAGGTCAACAACCCATTTTCTTGTATAAGCAAATAAGATGTCGAACAACCCATAATTCCACAATATTAACGTTGGCTTCTTCTAGCACGGAATGAGGTTCTTGAAGTTCCATCGAGACTATTGACTGATTTCTATTAGGAAGATTAATGGTGTGATGTCCAGACCCATGAAAAAATTCACGGCAAGGAATATGTGTGAAGATGGATTCAAAATCCACATACTTTTCTTTGTTTGCAGCACAGTCCTCAGAGTCCATAACATTAACTATGTTCTGATTTGTTGATTGAGACTTTTTAATCTAAGAGCTTCTCTAAATGTATGAATAGAGATCAAACTTTCCTAGAGAAAAAATCATAATCACTTGGGATCTTAATATCTCACAACGATCCATGCAGATGGAAGCCTAAATACTTAGTTCTCTGATCATATTTGAAGGACATTCCAGAGAAAAATAAGATAGAATTTCACTTGGAGGGGCTTGAAGGATGCTTCCCTCTAATGGATGTTTCAAATTTTTCTCCACAAGGAAATTTATCACAAGAACTCTAGCCAAAATTGATGCAAAATTGTAGTGCAGAGACACCTGATACTGGAAAAATACTAAAGGTTGGGGGTCGTGCCATATGCATGTCTAGTTTCTGTGTATCCTAATTATGATCTTCTTGTCTAATAGTTCCTTCGAATGTGAAGTCTTTGTCCATAGGCCCCATCATTGGGTGAAGAAAAGGATCCCCCTCTCTTAGTGTTGGTTGTTGTCCATCTTGTTGTTAATTATTTCAAGAATGAAATGCAGCATCCACACCTTGTCCCTTTGGACTGTCCTCTATTTTAGGTAACTGAGTATATTTTTCATTTGAACTCTCCGTGTTTGCCAAATTTGGAAGAACATTTAATGTTGTAGACCTCATTTGAAAAATTGTAGGAGATAAAATGGTATGGGCCACCATTTGAGAGTGGTCAAAAACATGTGTCGAATTTGTTTGAACAGGACTAAAACTCGTCCTTTTAACTAAATCCTCCTTCAAAGAATTTTTATGCAATTGAACTGGATTGCTTGATTGCATTGATTTCTATGTCACAACATTGTTGATATCTTGAGGTTCTGAATTATTTTGTATTTGAATTGGATTACCCCACTAATGTGATTTTTCCTTCACGACATTATGGATATCTTCAAATTTTGAAGTTTTTATGTGCAGAATAGAAGCCCTGGGACATTCACTTTCTTCAAGATTACAAAGTTTTGGTGCATGTCGTTCGTCCTCATCTTGATCCATAAATGGTTATCTTTCTGTTCCATTCACAAGTGTAAGCTTTCTTAAAGACTTTGATAACATTTCCTTGTTAGACCTCTAAGCCTTCTTCAGGCGAAAGTGCCTTTTCACTATGCTCCTTGCCTCCTCCAGATACTTTGTTGATGCTGAAGATTGATATGAAAAATCCAAGTGTGGAGTTTTTCTCTTAATTTTTATAGATTCTAAATTTGGTTTTTCTTGAATTATAGAACTATATTTTAAATTCCCTTTAAATTTTCTGAATCAATATGTTACAGCTTGGGATAACTCCCATGTTCATATTACATCCTTCTCTGGCCTGCCACTTCTCGCTCTTCTTCACATATTCTTACAATTCCAGGCTTTCCTTTTTTCATTCAAATTCTTCAAGTTGGGTGACAACAATAATATTTGATATCAAGTGCTTCTTCAATGTCTTTCCTTTACCCTTCTGTCTTCTAGCCCTATGATTATCTACTTTGCTCTGGATCCCATTGTTTCCCCCCATAGTTGATACTCGGGTGATACCATCATTTAGAATGGAGGATGCCAATGTATTATTCCCATACTTCTCATTTTCCTTCTCTGCAGTAACCTAAAAATATTTTATTGTTAAGGTGGCAATTACTTCAGGAGGTAATGTTTAATATTCTATAATCCAAGTTGTGACTGTTCTTGCCATGGGTAAGAGAGATTCACACTCACTGTAGGAATCAACCATAAATGTTGGCATAGCTGGCTTGCTTCCATAAATGTGTGGTCTATTCTAGGGATTGGTATGAGTACGTATATGAATTATCTTACTGAAATGTGAGACACCATCTCCATTATTTCTCTGATGGTTAGAATTTCCAATTCGAGTGTGGGAAATTTTGGTGAGAAGCTGCATGATTTCTCCTTGGGTTGAGGTGATCCTATCAAGAGAATTTTCTAGTTTAGAATCCCCTATGTCATTCATTATTTCCCCTCACTCTTTTGGAATGTCCTTGAGATATGATTTAGTGGTACATATCCTTCCTGTGCCTTGGCTTCACATCCCACAACTGGCAAAGACTGTGGCTTTGATACCACTATCATATTCTGCTAAGTGAAAAAACTTATATTTAATTAAATTGAATCTCCAACCAGTGCCATTATAATTCCCTCATCCAAATTATGGGAAATTTTAATACACAAAGAGACAAGCGAAAAATTGTTAATTTGTAAGAGGCTGAAGATTTTATTAAAAAAATAATTGGAGCACATGTAGATAAAGAAATCACCAAGACTTGAACTCCAGATTTGTCCACTCTCTAACAGTCGGTGAATGTGCTATGAAATGACTTCATGATAATGTGTATAATCTGTGGGAAATTAAATGACTTGTCTGAGATGGTGAAGGCCCACGATCACCCAGTCGAATAGTTTCCCGACGTTCAAAGTAGTACTCCACCGCTTATATCAAAATGATTCTTCAACGATCTCTTGAGCTCAGCGTGATGGTCCTTGCAGCCTTTTAGGGTGCGCTCTCTATACAGGTGATACAATAGAGATCTGGGCTAGATTTGTGGTGGCCTCCCATCGACTTCTTTCAATGATAACCCTATCGTAGCTTGGTCAACGGTGGCCCCTTCTTCGCACCCAAAGTGTCATTCATCCTCATTGCTATGTTACCCTTGTATTAACTAGCATTGTAGACAACTTTACACAACTTCCATGAACCTTGTAAATTCCTCTGCAATTCTCTCTTGTCACTCTAGATCAGTGGTTACTCGATCCTGCTATCATGAGACACTGTCACCAAAATTGTGACTCACAATGGGATTCAAACTGTAATGAATGTTGAGACCCTATATGAATGAACTGAAGGGTCGATCATGAGATTGGGCGCCTCCTTCCCCTTCGTGGTCCCTCGGCCAGCCTTTGCACTATGGAAGAATCAAGGGTCGACTTGTAATTATAAGGAATGAAACTAGTGCTTAGTAAAACAATAAATTTGAATAAATTCCCCTTTCAATAAGAAGAAATTGAGCCAATGAGGGTGATTTTAGGAACCAAGGAAGTTCGGTTTCCAGCTATGGTGAGAATAAATCCCACCAAAGTTAGGTTGAGGGTTTCACCTAAAACCTTTGCTTGAAAACTCCCTTGAGCTCTCAAAATGACAATGAAGAAGACCACAAATTACATATCTTCCCTTCCTCATTCCTTTTTCCTTTATAGCTTTCTAATATGTTTTCTCTACGCTTTTAGAATTGACATAATACCATTGGAAAATACCACTTGAAAATACCATCAACAAACACCTTGGGAAAATACAACGTCCTTAAAAATAACGTTCTTTGGCCTTTTTATTATAAATAGAGAGTCCTCAAAACTCTCCTTGTGGCTAGCTTAAGGGAAAGAAAATGTCATATTCCAACAATAGGTTGGGGATATTATATAAACTCACATATTTATAAATCTGTCATCATTTATATAGAATACAATATTTTCAACATTCAATATATACACATTTGATTAAATACCGACATTACTTCACAAGTTTCTAGAATTTGAACATGCACTACAAATTATAACATTTTATGGAGATAGTTTCTCTTGCACAAGGATAAATATAACTAGCAATATATAATTGTAGTTATCGTTCAAAGACTTGATTTGAACAGTATTTAAGAATTGTTGAAACCAATTGTATTATCATTTTAAGAATATATACTTTAACAATAATGTAAATTTGTACTTTGATCTTCTGTAACTTCTTTTTAAGTTGTATTGAATTGTAGCTATAAAAAAGTTATAACACTTTTCTTTTTTCTAGCTGTGATAAAATATGTGATTTTATAATAAGTACCAAATATTTTGATTTAATGACATTGTCTTTACTTTATGCTTTATATATTCATCATTTAGATAGACATTTTAGACGTTTTAGGTTAACATTTAATGTAGCCTTTGTATATCATGTGCATATTATAATTGATCCCATGTTCATTATTCATATTTATATTCATATTGTTATCCTCAAAGTTATTATTTTTTTACTAAATTTGAAATAATTTAAGATGGTTAAAAATAGCTAATATATATGTTTTAATAATGCCATGTTATTTTTGATAAATTAATCATATTATGAGAGTGTTAATATTGTATGTTGATAAAGTTCATGTCTTTTTTTAATATTGCAATGCCTTAAGCTTCATTGTAATTTACTCTAATAATAGAGTGCATTCTAGATTTGTTAATTACTTAACTTTCTTGATTGATGTGCTTTGACTAGATTAATGTTTCGTATTCTTTTGGATTATACAATCATTTAATAATTTTGCCCACTTTTTCCAGAGGAAAAGAGAACTTATAGCATTATCATTTTGTCTGTCAGGTTGGAATTAATGGAAAGAAAGAGATGGTCTAGGCTCTGGGAAAAGAAAATGGATAAAAGGTATCGGGGCAAAGCCCTAAAGGAATGGTTCAAGGGCTATAGCTTCATGTCATCAATATATATAAATCATGAACATATTAAGAGTTACTTAATGTTGATGGTAAATTTGATTGGGTGTATGAACAAGTGGCTTGATTTGATGATGAATATATATGATTGGATATATATGTTTTGTACTATTGAAATAATATACTTATACAAATATATTCATAATATTTCAAATGAATATGAAATACCACATGGATATGTAATGAAATCTCACTTAAGTTACACACCTAAGTTATGCATAAGAAATTATCTATCAATTTGAATACGATGTTGTGAACATGCTAATATGATTTAAACTTGTTGGAAAAATGAGCTATTTGATGTGTATGTGTAAATTCTAGTGAATATATAGATAAGCATTGCTAATGATTTCTAGACATGTCTAAATGTTTTAAAGACATGTTGATACATGATAGAGAAGTTAGACATTTCCATGAGGGTAGGAAATATGATGAAACTGAGAAGATATTATGGAGGGGCATGTTATAGCTACATGAAATCCTCACACCCCAATGACCACGAGCCTCTCACCATGAGTAAATGGAATGTAGATAATATAGAAATTTTAGATGTTACATTAATTTCCTTCCTACAATGAAAATGTCTAATTGAACAGATAATCATAACCTCACCATTGGTGCTGATTATATTGGTCTCAATAGTAATGTTGATATAGATTCAATATTTTAAGAAAAGTATCCTTTATGTAAATCCAATTCAAAATTACATTATGAAAACTTTAATTCATGAAAGTAATATTTATGCAAGGCTAATTACATGCATTTCGTAAGAGTAGGCATCCTGGGTAAACTAAATTTTATTTCTATGTGGAATTTCAACTGGAAGTTAGACATTAACAATATGTATTAGTATACATTTAATATACTATCTTACAACTTTTTAAAATGAAATAACACATGAAAAAATCAAGAAAGTTAGAAAAGATATAGGAAACATTGAAAACTATCAAGAAAGTTAGAGAATATAATATAAACTTTGAAAATTGGAACAATTGTTGAGAGAGGAAACAATAAAATAGATTTCTAGAAATTAGAATTATTTATGAAAGAGAGTTGTGCATGGATGAATAACAAATATATTGGTGAATACATAATTAGAACTTTTGCATGAGTGGACATGTCTTATTTTGTACAAATAATATAAGAAGGGTGATAAAGAATCGCTATACAAGACATAAAAGAATTTTTTTAAGAATTTTTTTTTTTGTAAGCTTAGGTAGATCCTCCTTTTCTATTTATATATAAACAAACTGGAACCACATACAGTTAATAGGTGGCCTCAACTTTCCGTGTGGGAAACCAAGTCTGTTGGCCACCGATGCATATTGTAAGCCATCCAAAAACGATAAGTTATCAATCCTTCTACCCAAGCAATATATACATAACTATTTAAGAACCAGTCTATAGTCTTAGATACCATAAGCATGCATGTAAAAGAAAGCTAGACGCTAAAAAACAAAAAAACATGAGCTATCATTATGCTCAGCTATTATTTGAGGTCTTTCGGTTCTGACTCAACTGTTGCTGGATCTTCAGCTGAATCTCTAGGTGCTGGTGTCATTTCGATAAAGCATGGAATGTGCTGTTGGATACGATCCAGTCTAATGTCCTATTTGTAGAGCTAGAAATGGATAGTTTGCAGGTCCTTTTTGTAGTCTAGCATGTCTCTAATGATCAGAGCCATCCCCATGGACACATGTTCCGTTGCTTTTCCTACCAATATTTTCATGAGCCAATACAGATGCAAGGTCTGTTTGAATTGGGATTGTCTTCCTCTGGTGTTCCAAGGATCTGGAATGTGTTCTTTCCATTCCTCCATTTCGTCCTCGGAGTCCTCTGTAGAATTTTGTAGAATTTTTCTACAAATCAGCCAACTCTGATACCATGTAGAAATTTTTCTACAAATTAGCTAGCTCCGATACCATGTAGAAATTTCCCACCTGTAGATCACCTGGTAATGCAATATACTAAAGCAAAACACTTGATCTACTTCTACAAAAAATTTAGCAGAAGCTTAATCAACCATAAGCAACATCAATAAGAACACATATAACTGATAAGAAGGAATCAATCACACATAACACAAAAGAATTTACCTCGGGAAAGAACATGCCTAAAACCCATCTCTGTATTATCATACAAGTGGAAATATGTCCAGATTACACAAAGCGTTAGCTCAAAAGCTATCCAGCTCTCAGTACAATCCCTCTGTTGCTCATAGACAGTCAAGGGCTTCTCACAAACCTTCTCCTCTACCCTCCAAACCTCCTATTTCTATGCACAGTTTTTCCTGGGTCCTCTAGCTGCAACTTGTGTGATTCTCACCTCACACACAACACTGGCCTATGAAATAACCACACAAAATTGAAGGAGAAAAATCCTCATCATGGATGAGCTTCCTTTATAGGAAAAATATTCATCCAACTGATAGTACACTATCCCACATCTGATCTCAACTGGGTCTCTGACAGAACTGACATGCATCAGTTATCCATGAGTGAATACACAGTTATCTAAAAATACTAGTTGTCACATGCATGCAAGCATCAACAAACTATATCTCATTAATTTAACAACTTGTTAAATTAATCTAACTAAACTTAACTAAGTTAAACTAAGTCAACTCATCCTCTCAATATAGAACTCATCCTTAATTCCTCATTTAGTGGAGCAAATCAAGGACACATTCCCCAATTTGTGGAGAAATAATTGCATGTTCTCACAAAGACTTCAAGTTATCTTTTCCTTTACTAATTAACTCATGGATAATTAATTAATTAATATTTCAAACTTCTGGTAAGACCAAATTCGAATTTACTTCCTATAGATAGACCGGGGACTATTATAAATAGGAAGGGACCCAGAAATGCTATTTTTAGAAGATGCTATTTTAAGCAGTTTCACCTCTCACCCAAGGTGGCCAAAATGCTCATTGGCCAAACTGCTATTTTTAGCACTTTCTAAATTTAGAATTTCTTGTTGAACATTTTTCAACACTCCCTCTCAACAAGAAAGGCTTCCTCTCGAGCCCGATCCAGTAACTCTGGACTGTTATGCATACAACACATCTAACAAGTGCAGTTGCTCCAGCAACACTCGGAACAAAAAAACTCCCAACTGACCACTCTGTTGGGCTAGAAACATACTCTGATGCTGAAGATCTACTTGTTTCTGACAAGTGCTCCCTCTCTAGCCTCTGTGCTACTGCAACATCTCCATGCATCTCGCACCGTCGCACCCTTCTCTATGCTACCCTACACTGTGCAACACACTTGTGCCTCTCGCATTGTTGCGGCCTGCATGCTCTGCCCTAGCCTGGGATTCTCTGCACTATAGCTCTCTCTGCCGCTCCATTTGCATCTGTCTCTACCTAATCAGTCAGTTCCTACTACTCCACATCGGGGCTCCTATAGCAAGGTCTCGTCCAAGAGGTTGGGTACCTCAAGGATCCTACCGCTCCTCCTTGGGACAATCACTCTATATCGCCCCACCTCCTTCCTGGAGGTATGGAGTCATGTGATCCCTCTGCCCACCTACCTCAAAGTCTCCCCCTACTATAGGTCTTTGCATTAGTAGATGTATCTACTCGATCTCCACTCAACTTGCGCTGTTGTGGCTACTCCAAAACCTCCTGAAGTTGTTGCACCAATCATGGCTCCTCCTCAATTGTCTGAGACTTCTTTTGGCTCTGCATGTTGAGAGGTAATTTACTCTCCCTCTCAACCACCAAGTATATAACCTTTACCTTGCTCCTCAAGGTTTTGTATGCATCTTGTACCTCAAGTTCATATAGGTTCTTGGCTAGGACACCAATCTATTTCCACTTTCCCACTGTCACAAAATTTTCTATAAAAAGAGCTGATTTTAAATCAACCATATCTCCCTCATCCGAACTCCGATTCAGCCAATTTTTTTATTTTTTTTTATTTTGGGTATTTTTCTACAAGAAATCCAAATCCACTATTTCTTTCTAAAAATTTTGTACAAAAATTTTCAGATTTTCTCTACAAACTCTCGACCCAAAACTCAAAAATTTGAAATCTCCTCTCATGATATTGTTCTCTCCTTGATCACCTCTGCTCTGATACCATGTATAATTTTGTTGATTTTTTCTACAAATCAGCTAGCTCTAATATCGTGTAGAAATTTCCCACCTGTAGATCACTTGGTAATTCAATGTACTAAAGCAAAACACTTGATCTACTTCTACAAACAATTTAGCAGAAGCTTAATCAACCATGAGCAACATCAATAAGAACACATATAACTGATAAGAAAGAATCAATCACACATAACACAGAAGAATTTACCCGAGGAAAACACCTGCCTAAAACCCCATCTCTATATTATCATACAAGTAGAAATATGTATGGCTTACACAAAGCCTTAGCTCAAAAGCTATCCAGCTCTCAGTGTAATCCCTCTGCTACTCATAGACACTCAAAGGCTTCTCACAAACCTTCTCCTCTGCCCTCCAAGCCTCCTATTTCTATGAAAGTTTTTCCTGGGTCCTCCAGCTAAAACCTGTGTGATTCTCACCTCACACACAACACTGACCTCTGAAATAACTGCACAAACCTGAAGGAGATAAATCCTCATCATGGATGAGCTTCATTTATAGGAACAATATTCATCCAATTGATAGTACACTGTCCCACATCTGATCTCAACTGGGTCTCTGACAGAACTGACATGCATTAGTTATCCACGAGTGAATACACAATTATCTAAAAATAATAGGTGTCACATGCATGCAAGCATCAACAAACTATATCTCATTAATTTAACAACTTATCAGAAGAAAATTTCGGCGTAAATCACATTCAAAAAATCATTATCGACGCGTTTCGAACCAACCAGTGTGGTTCATCGTCAGGACGAGTTGAAGAAACAGATCCAGCTTTGCATGCTAAATAGTCTGCGCAGAGCCTCCAACTGCTAACTTCACCAACGGCTAATTTTGACTTAGGGATCAAAGTCAACAAACCATTTTTATAATTTTAAAGGAAGTTAGTTAATTCGGTGACCATACCTTTAAAATAAACTTTGGAAATGTATTTATTTATTTCGATAGTTTTATTTATAAAAATATATTCTTTCTAATTTCTTGTTATTTGATTTTAATATTAGTTACAAATTTTGATTTTAATATTTATTGTAATTTTGATATATTTTTATTTATAAAAAGCAATTCTGATTTTGAACTTTAAATATATATATTCTTTTAAATATATTATTTCTATATAATTTAGTTTAAAGATTTATGTTTTGAATTCTTAAATATGTTTTGAATTTTTAAATATTTTAATTTATATTTTAATCGGTGTTTAAGTTAATAGTTAGTTAAAAAGGCACCGGATGCGGGTGGCATTAACAGCTATTAATGAGGAGCCGCACTATACAGGCAGCTGGCCTGGCAGATGGCAGGCGGATGGTCCTTATGATACGCGTCGTAGGATGGCAAATGGATTTAAGGGCAGGTGAAATCAATACTGAGCAGTCTCGAATGTTGGTCTTGCAGTCAGGCATTAATGCGAGCATGGTTGATCGGCAGACAGATTGGTTTATTGGTATGGATCCGTTCAATGCGCCTGTCTCAGCTACTGGTTCTTTTTATTGTGGAGCAGAACCGCTTCAGCACCCCTGCTTGGCATTTCGAATTTGGCTGCTAGCCTGGGTTTGTAAGCTCCCTGAAACTCTCTGCGTTCCTCCTGTTATCGGCTTGCTTTGCCTCAATCCCTCTCTCGGTCCATTTTCACTTCTGAGTATGGCTCGACGCCAAGGTATCCATCGTAGAGGCAGCCATACCGGGAACAGAGGCCGCCCTTCTCATCCTGTTCCACAGAATGTTGTCCCTATCGCCTCAGCATCCCCTTCTTCTCCGCCTCTGGAACAAGCTAGGCCTATCCCGAATAATTCATTCCAGACCTCTAGGTTTACTTTTCAAAGCCGGCTCAACAGGCCTGTTTTGACAGCAAGTATCACCATCATTCTCGCGGAGGAAGAGAGCAATCAGGTCAGCTCGGCTCCAACTACCTCCTCCCACTCTCAGGAAGACAATGTTCTTCAAGGGGACATGACAGGGATGGTGTTCCAAGCGGACAACATGCAAGAGGATGCCCCTGTCTCGGAAATGCCTCAGCAGCCCGTGGATCCGACTCAGAGCGATATTCTGGCCTGTGGGCCGTCTCAGAGTGCAGGTGGTATTTTAAATCTAGTGACCACTCCTGATGGTGGCGCAGCGGCATATGATGAAAGCGGTTTCGTTACTTGGGTAGCTTCTTCCATCCAGGTGGACAGGGACACGCCGGATTCACCAAAGCATGCAGATTAAACCTGTCTCCTCACTGTCGGGTGGCCTGTGCAATTTTGGTTTTGTGTCGTTGATTTTGAGGTTAGGTGTCTCTGTCTGGTTCATACTCTTGTTACAGGTTGTGGCAAATGCCAATATAGGTTCTGCTTTTTGTTATAAATATGGCTATGCTAGTTGCTTTTCTGTTTTTTTGGTCAATGAAGGGCATGACGGAATCAGTCCTGGTAATCTCTTTCAGTGTGTCAAGGCCCAAATACAAAATTTTGTAGTCTATACTGTAAATTTGGCAAGAAGCCTGAACTGTAATGTCTCTGAGTTTTTGGTTGAGGAATGGCCTCGGCCTCCTCTGAGGTCTTGACCTCATTGTATATATCTTTTTACTTTCTTTAATAGAATTAGTATTTACAGAGAAAAAAAAATAGTTAGTTAAAAAGGCATCATTTAATAATTAAAAATCATAAGTTATTTGTAACTTAAATTGGATTTAGTTATATGGAAGAAATTTAAGATAATAATTAGTTAGAATAAATATATAGAGGAACGAGAAAATAATAAAAATTAAATTAAATAAATAAACATGAAAATAAATATATAAAATAAATAAATAAAAATTAATTAATAACATAGCTGGTAAAGGTTAAAGTTAAAAAATAAATAAATAAATATAGATATATATATATATATATATATATATATATATATATATATATATATATATATATATATCAAATAATAATAATAATAGTAATAATAAATAAATAAATAATAATAGTAATGAATAAATAAATAAATAGATAAAAATAATACATAAATAAATATACTAGAATAAAATAAAAATAAAATAAAATAAAATAAATAAATAAAAATAACATAAAAATAAAATAAATAATGATAATAATACAAATATATAAATATGTATATAAAAAAAATGAGCGACACAAAATAAAAAGAAGGAGAAGGACAGGAAAAAGACCATTAGAAGACCAGAGAGCAAGAACGATAAATCCTAGAAGGAAGGAAAAGACAAGGCTCCAGGGGGAACAACGAAAGCTCGAAAGGATAAAAAGGGGGAGGGGGGGGGGGGGAAAAGACTAGGAAGAAAGGGCAGGGATCCAACAGCTATTGATTTTCCAGCCGTCATCTCTATTGAGATTGTTAGGCCTTCTTTCAATCTCAATAGCTTCCCTGAATTTACGATGATGGAAATGAGCAACTTTGGCAATAACCTTGGCCTCCTTTATACAAACCTGATGCTTGGTCTTTTCCACATGCTCTGCTAACATGGAAGACTTGGTTCTCCCACATCTTAGGTTAGTTGTATGTTTGCTAATCCTCTGATGGATGGAGCGCCCTGTTTCCCCGATATAGGGGGTCCCACAAGAATAAGGGATCAAGTAGACACCCTTCATGTCCTTCGGGTCAACGGGATCTTTCACTGATCAGAGGGATTTACGAATGGTGCTGAGGGGCCTAAAGGTTGAAGGAATATCATACCTCGTAAGGATCCGAGCAATCTTGTCCGTGGTCCCTTGGACATAGGGAAGATGGACACCTAGTCGGCGCTCCTTCGGTTTTTTTTTAATTAATGCATTTTTAGAGGCTTTAAGGAAAGCCTTCTGACCTAGGCACCTACTATAGCCATTCTCTACAAAGACATTAAGGAGATGGGATCTCTCCTTATCAAAGCTCTCATTATCAGAAATCCTAAGGTCCCGAGTAGCAAGGGTGTTAATAACACCCATATTTTGAGTAAGGAAATGATGGGAATCAGCATGAAGATATAGCTCAGTATGCGTTTTCTTCCAGAACACCGAGTGGGAGAGAGAGCACTCCTTATTCTTAGATAAAAGAATATCTAGGAAAGGGAGGCAACCATTGACCTCTTTTTCCATGGTGAACTTAATGGCAGAGGACTGACAGTTGAGGTGATTGAAGAAGAGATCCAGTTTCTCTTGGCCATGGGACCAGATGACATTATTGTCATCTACATACCTCTTCCATAGCTTGGGAAGGAGATGAGACGAGGCTAAAGCTTTGACTTCGAAATCTTCCATAAAAAGATTCACAAGAATAGGGGAAAGGGGGGAGCCCATGGCAAAACCGCAGGTCTGTTCAAAGAACTCACCCTCAAAACAGAAGAAAGTGGAAGTGAGACAGATCTCAACCAAATGCGCGGTATCAGGATCTGTTAGGTGATAGATCACTTCCAAGGCATCCTTTATAGGGATGCAAGTATAAAGGGAGACCACATCAAAGCTGACGAGAATGTCCTCGGAGTCAAGCTTAATGTCCTTAAGCTCTTTAATGAAGGATGCAGAGTCTTTCACGAAGGACTCCGTACAACCAACCAAGGGCTTAAGCTTAAGGGCAAGGAACTTAGCAAGAAGGTAGGTCGAACCACCAATGGTGTTGACGATAGGTCTCAGAGGGACCCCTTTTTTCTGAATCTTTGGCAACCCATAGATCCTAGGAGTAATGGGACTACTCTCAATGATCTTATGGCACAGGGAACCCACCGATCTACTAGACCTGATAGCAAGAGCCACTGTCCTATAAACCTTCTTAAGAGGGTTCTTGTGCCGTTTTTTATAATTGGCACTATTGTGAAGATGATCTAACATATTCATGCGATAATCTTCCCTGTTAAGGATGATTGTGGCCCCTCCTTTGTCAGCCTTCAGAGCAACGATATCTTTGTTCTGGTTTAAGGACTTAAGGGCCCTGATTTCCTCATTGTTGAGGTTCTTCTGAGGGGGATTAGCCTTTCTAACGACGACGGCACAATCTTGCCTAATAGTGTCCTTGATATTATCTGGAAGATCTCTAATCCCGTACTCCATGTTGCAAATAATGTTATCCACCGGGATTTTCCTAGGGGCAAGGGCAAAGTTTAAACCTTTGCCTAAAAGTATAAAAATAGAAGGGGAAAAGGAAAAGCTAGCTAAATTAACAACTTTATTATTTCGGTGGGAGGGGGAAGAATATTCTGGTAAAAAATGCTGTTATTAATAGATTCCAATACCATATTTTGATTCTTAATAATACTAGTACCATCGCGGCTAATAATATTATTGTATAGATTCTTATTGTTATTATTAATAATACTACATACATTATTATTATTAAAATTATTATTATTATTATTAAAATTATTATTATTATTATTATTATCATTATCATTAATATTATTATTATCATTATTATAAATATTATTAATATTATTAAAATAACATATATTAATATTATTATTAGAAAAAGAATTAGGGGGAGGATGAGGAAGCGCCGAGCGAGGAAGGTCGAGCAAGGGTTTTGAAAACTTAGGGTTAACAGAGATAGAGGTGGAAGAGAAACAGCGGCGGCGACAAGGGCAGGAGGGTAAATCTGCTACATGCAAACAGACCTACGAAGACATAACACGAAGAGGAGGGTTAACAACGCAAAACAGGGCTGAAAGAAACCATGGAAGGGGAGCTGGGGAGGGGAGAGATCCCCTCCTACAAAAATATGGTGGCGGGCGAATCAAGCGGGAGTGGGATGCAGAGAAACCCAAAGGAGAATAGCAAAGACGCACCAGTATTGGGGAATCGGTGGCAAACAAAGCTTGGGGGAAGATGTCTGCCCAGAGCCCAGAAGAAACCAATGTATGTAATGCCCAACAACAAACCTGAAGACTACAGATGTTATATGAGAGACCATGCTTTGATATGCAAGTTTGTAGGTTTTTGGCCGTCAGAAAGGGACATAGCAAGGTGGATACAACAAAGATGGAAGCTGAAAGGGCATATAGATCTAAAGTTAGGGGTAAAGGGTTTCCTTAGAGTGGTATTTGCAAACCTGGAGGATAGGGAAAGAACCTTTGAAGGAGGGCCATATTTCATGAATAATGCTGGCCAGTTTATGAGGCATTGGGAGGACGGATATAACCCGGACCACAAAAAGATGCTAGCAGCGCCCATCTAGGTTAGACTATTTGGTCTACCAATGGAATTCTTGGACCCTGATATCTTGAAAGGCATAGGTAATACAGTTGGGACTTTTGTCAAAGTAGCAGAGTCAACAAAAAGAGGGAAGTATACATCCCATGCAAGGATATGCGTCTATATGAATATAGCAGAACCACTGCTGGAGTACATAGAGCTAGAGTACCATGACGAAATATGGCAGCAACCAATGGACTATGAGCATATACCTTTTAGATGTAGAAGGTGCCACGAATATGGACACCTCTTCAAATAATGCCCACTGAATAAAGAAGAGGAAACGACAAGGAAAAAGGAAGAAGAGCAAAGGAGGACAGAGAGGACAGATGAAGGGGAAACGGGCTTCCAGGAAGTTCATAGGAAAAAGAGGCCAGGAAAGGAAATAACAAGGATACAACAACCTGCAAAACCAGTAACAGTAGAATGTGAAAATAAATTTCAGGCCTTAGAGGAGGAAGAAGAGGAGATCAGAGAAGATGACAACGAGGACGAGCCAATGGAAATTATAAAAGAAACAAAGGAACCAGACCTAAACCAGAAGAGTAAGGCAGAAGGAGGAACTGAGGAGAGTATGGAAATGACAATAGAACAAACCTAGATGGGGACAAATACACAGAAGGACAGTGGGAATGAGGAGGAAAGAACCATGAGAAGATTTCTACAAGACTGGAAAAACCTTGATGAAAGATTTATCCCGGAAGCCCAAAAACAATTGTATAAAGAAACATTGCAAAAATACAAGGAAAAGAAAGGAATCACTTTAGAAAACCAGATAGATCAAACAGGAACGCAAGGAACCCAAAGCATGGGAATGGACAACACTGGCAAAGGAGGCAGGAAACGAGGCAGACGAACATTGAATGAAACCATACAAGTGGTTGGAGAAATATTGGTCAACTCAGGCAAGGTTATACCTCTCTCAGAGGTATTTCAACAACCACCCAAAAAGTTATAAAATGATAGTCACAAGCTGGAACATTAGGGGACTCAACAGCAAAGGAAAGAAGAGGTATCCAAAGGAGAGGATAAAGAAATATAAGCCTAGCATAATGATAATCCAAGAGACGAAAATTAGCTCCCAACAATTAGAAGGGATAATAAAAAAACATAAAATACAATATGAAGTAATGGGCCAGGATGCGAATGGCACAGCAGGGGGTCTTGCAATCCTCTGGAACCCTGAGGAGGTATTGTTTGAAAACTGGATAAGCTCTCCCAGAATCCTCACAGACTTATTTAGAATGACAGGATCAGTGGAAAGGATTCTCATCTCAGGAGTCTACGGGCTGCATATACCAAGGGATCGATAAAATTTCCTTAAGGACCTGCAATCAACTAGAAGGATCTTCCCTAGAATACCGTGGATAGTAGGGGGCGACTTTAATATGATCAGAAGTACAGAAGAAAAAAAAGGCGGCATAATAAGACAGGATCAAAGTATGGAGGAGTTTAATGAGATGATTACAGAACAAAGACTGGTAGATATCCCAACAATCAACGGCATCCACACATGGAATAACCGAAGGGGAGGAAGAAATCAAATAGCTTCTAGATTAGATCGATTCCTTATATCAGAACAAATAATGAACCGGGATGTATTTGTTGAAGCCAAAATAATGCCGACGATGGGTTCAGATCATTGGCCGATCAGGTTGGAAATAGATATTAAGAAAAACTCCTGCAAAAGACCCTTTAGGTTTGAGGCTTTTGGCTCAGGAATCCTCAATTCTTATCAATGGTAGAGGAATGGTGGACTCAAAGTACACAAAAAGGAAAAGGGAAGATGCATACTTTTCAGTTAAAACTCAAAGAACTCAAAGGGAAAATAAAAAAATGGAATAAGGACGAGTTTGGGAATATAATGGTGGAAAAACAAAAGCTAGAGAAAGAAATGGAAGAGATACAACAAAAAATTATTACAGAGGGCAGAAATGAGGAAAGAAGTAAAAAAGAAGGAATTGTAATAAGCCAACTTGAAGAGCAGAGGAAACAGGAGGAGGTCCTATGGAAACAAAAATCCAGGATAAACTGGTTACGCGAGGGAGAAAGAAACACTAAGTTTTTCCACCAAGCCATGATTCAGCATAGGCAAAGGAACATGATCTTTTCCATTAAAAACGAAGAAGGAGAAAGGATAATTGACCAGGAAGGAATTGAGCAAGTAATGGTAGGATACCATAAAGACATACTAACAGAACCACAAGTAGATAGAGAAGTAGCTACAGACCTTATCTGTAAAGAGATCCCTAGAATAATAACAAAAGAACAGAATAAGGCATTGATGAGGGCAGCCACTTTAGAGGAAGTGGAGGAAATTATGAAGGGTATGAGTAAAAACAAAGTGCCAGGACCAGATGGATACACAACAAAGTTTTATCAAGCAGAATGGCATTTTCTCGGACAATAGATTATGGAAGTACTAGAGGAATCCCGCATGAAAAAAAAGGTATGGCAAGGTCTTAATTCTACTTTCCTTACTTTCATCCCTAAAAATGCTAATTCGGAAACTACCCAGGGTTTTCGACCAATTTCCCTTTGCAATGTAATATACAAAATAATTGCCACTCTGATAGCAAAAAGATTAAAACCCATTCTCCCTAGCATAATCTCACCAGAGCAAATCGGATTTGTAGAGGGAAGGCAAATTCTAGATGGACTAGTAGTAACCCAGGAAACGATCCATTCTCTAAAACAGAAAAAACAGAAAGGAATGTTGATAAAGATGGATTTGTCAAAATCTTACGATCATTTAAATTGGAAATACCTCAAGGCAATTCTTGCGGCCTTTGGATTTAGCAATAGATGGATAGACTGGGTTTATAGTATGATATCAACGCCTATTTTTTCAGTCATGTTAAACGGGGTGCCATCGTCAACATTCAATGCTACTAGAGGAATAAGACAGGGGGATCCTATATCCCCTTTCTTATTTATAATGGTTGCGGAGGGTTTGGGAAGGTATTTTAAAAAAGAGCTGAGGGAAAGGAAAATTAAAGGTTTAAGGCTATGGGGAAACAATCTGCCCATCACCCATCAGCAGTTTGTAGACGACATCATGCTCTTCGGTGAAGTCTCAATAAAGGAGGTAAGGGGTATTAAAAGAATCCTGGATTTGTTTATGGAGGCATCTGGTATGGAAATAAATAAAGAGAAATCATGTACCTTTATCTTCAACACTTCGGACACAATCAAGGCTCATCTAACCAGAATGCTAGGGTTCAGACATGGGGAACTTCCAACAAAGTACCTGGGGAATCAACTAGATACAAACCCCACAAGAATGGCAAACTGGCAGCAAATCATAGAAAAACTCAAGAATAGACTTGCAAGTTGGTCTTTTAGATCGCTGAACATAGCAGGCAGGCTGGTATTACTGAAATCAGTCCTCCAAGCAATACCAGTTTACCCTCTATCTATCATGGCTATCCCCAAAGGGGTATGCACGAAAATGAAAGAAATCTTTGGAAAATTCATATGGGGAGGGCCAAAGCAGCACAGGAAATGGGCACTGGTTTTGTGGAAAGGCTTGACAAAAATAAAAGAAGAAGTGGGTTTAGGACTGAGAGACCCGGACATTCTAAACAAAATGCTAGGAGCAAAATTGTGGTGGAGGTGGATGAGGGGAGGAAATGACTTATGGAAGAGGATATGGACCCAGAAATATAATATGCCCACAACAACGGCAGGAATCTTTAGTGTTGAAGAAACCCCAAAAGGCTCCACAATTTGGGAGTTAGCAAGCTAGAGCAGAAACATCATAAACAATTATGCTTTTTGGGAAATAAGAGGAGGAGGTACCACTATATTTTGGGAGGAGTGGCAACAAAGAAACAAATTGGCCAGTATACAAACATTGCAAAATATACAGCAAAAAGCGATAAGGGAGGTGTGAGAACATGTAAGAGACTGCTGGAAAGAAGGGGATCCAAATGGGCTATGGAGAATATGGAGAAAGCCAGAAGAATGGGATGAAAACATCGATCAAGAGCAGCAAAGAATATATATAAAAGAATTAGAATCAAGGAAAATCAAAGTTAGACCAGGACCGTATATTCTCAGATGGGAAAAACCTACGAAAGGGGCCTTTACAGTCAAGGAAGCATATTATTTAACAACTCATCAGGAGAGGGAGGGAGAAACCACAAAATGGAAAACAATCTGGAATAGTAAGTGGTGGCCGAAGATAGCTATATTTGTGTGGCTAGTCGGAAGAGAAAGAATCCTAACGTGGGATAAGATCCAGAAGAGAGGCTTCTTAGGACCCCCGAGATGCAGCCTTTGCAAAATGGGGATCGAAACCCAGGAACACATTCTGAACGCCTGTCCATTCGCTCAGCATCAATGGGAAGAGGTCAGAAGACTCTTCGGAAAATCAAATAGAGATCCCAGTGACATAAAAAAGACCATCTTTCAATGGGGTAAGGGACAATTTTCATGTAGGGTTGTAAGGAGAACTTGGAATCTAGTGGTAGGATTTGTGATATGGTTCCTGTGGAAGGAACGAAATCGAAGGATTTTCCTAGATAAGACCAATAATCCAGAAAGGATATGGAAAGGAATTCAAAAATCAATTAGAGAAACTGTTCTGGCTGAGACCTGGGAGGAGGAAGATTGGAAAGCGAACCCGGAAGAAGGAAGAATCTTAACAAAACTAAATATGGAATTCAGCATGGTGTATCCCAGAAAAGAAACACAACAATGAGCTCAGACTCAGAGTCCAGAACAGTTCAGATACCCTGAGAAAAATTTCATTAAATTGAATTTTGACGGGGCTTCCAAAGGGAACCCAGGGCCGGCAGGCTTTGGGGGCATCTTTAGAGACAGTGAGAAACACACAAGATGGGTGTATGCGGAATGGGGAGGCGAAATGACCAACAATGAAGCAGAACTGTGGGCTGTTTATCAAGGTCTAAGGATAGCAGTAAGGAATGGTTACATGAATTTGGAAATAGAAGGCGACTCACAGATAGTAGTGGAAATGTTACGAAAACTCAACAACAGGAAAGACTGGGAGCAAGTAGCTAGAAGCTGGAGGACGGCTGGGATCGTCCAAGACTTGGCTGAAATATTAAAGAGAATAGAATACAAAATCATTAACCACGTCAAGAGGAAAGGAAACAAGGCTGCAGACTACCTTGCAAACTGGGGGAGTAAAGAACAGGGGGAAAAGATCGACAACAGCTGGCCAACAATAAGGAATAAACCGGGATGGGATGATCTCACTACCATAATCACTCAAGACCATGATGAAACCACAACTCAATAAAAAAGACACCCAGAGACCCCCGATCAGGGTGATAATGACAGCGATCAGGGAAATTACTACACATCAGGTAAGGAAGGATGACGAAGCAAAAGGAATTCAGGTAATGATGAAGGTGGATAGAGGGATCACCAGAAAGGGTATCATTTCAAGGAGGGACGGTGATGAAGTAATGAAGGATGAAGCTGGTGGAGGTAATGCAGCAGAGATTGGACGTGGGTATGACGACGCAGAAAAAGCACGAAGGGAGACAGGCAGTGATGAAATCGGGAGGTGGCAGGAGAAGCAGGGGAAGAGAGATGAGGAGAATTGGTGGAGGAGATATCATAAAGGAGGAAGGCGAGACAAAGGAAGGAGGAAGATAAAGGAAATTGCAGAGGATTTGCGAAGAGGCAGGGTGGCGAAAACACTAGGTAGGTTAACAGAAAGGCAGAGGAGGCTGAGAAAACAAGCAGGCAACGCCAGAAGGAAGAATCGAATGGCAATGAGGAGGAGAATGAGAAGCGACGTGGACGAAGAGAACAGAGGACGGAGAAGCCCAGAAAAGAAAGGGAAAGGAATCGAGGTTGGAGAAACGACAGAGAAGTATCAGACAGTTCAGGACGATACTAATGAGGAAGTAGAAATGTTTGATTCGGACCAGGATAGAGCTGAGCAACCGAGAAAGAGGGTATGGAAGGATGTAGTGTCAACAAAGGAAAAAACACAGGAGGACAGGGAATATGGAGACAGGAGAAGCAAAGGGCGAGAGGAGGGAGATGACGTCGGAAGCACCTCGGGCATGAAAAATCGGGGAGGCAGGGGAAATTACAGGAACAGAGGAAGAGCAGGACGGGGACGAGGCCGACGCAACAGAGGAAGAGGATGGTTGGAAGGGAAACAGGAAGAGCATGAACCAGTACCAGCAAGAAAATACAGGAAAACACTGAAGAAGAAGATACAGTTTGCGGAGCAAGCCTACTGTGAGAACACCAATAAGGACATCAGAAGGATAATTCAGCAACTGGAGGAAGAAGCGACCCAGGGTCAATCAGGATCAGAAATGGAAGATTGGGAATACCTCTTACCGGATCCAGGGAATACGAGAGGCCGCATGACTCTGTATAAACAGGCCTTGCATGTATACTGGGTTATGAAAAGGCTGTTGGCTAAGGCTATGGAACAGGTTGCCATGAAGATGGCAGAATTGTCCCAGAGAATTCCAAATTTGAAGAAAGAAATGCACAACATTTAGGTCACTCTGATAATGCAGGACAAAAAACTGGAAGAGATACAACAGAAGATAAAGAAGATCAACTCGAGCATAAAGAAAGAAGAGGATAAGCAGGAAGTCATGGTGGAGTAATACTTGAAGATATGTATATGTTCTATGTAGTTTTTTGAAAGCCGTCTGGACAGTTGTGTTTATATTTTCAGTTTAGAATGCAAACAAGAAGCAGTAGTAATCTTTTTGAATGTTTAGTTTATATAGCCTGGACAAGAAAAATTAGTATTTTTTTGTTTTTGGTTGGTTGTCAAAAGCTTAAGGTGGCCAACAGACCCGGTTTCCCCTCGGGGCGGGTTGAGGCCACCATGAAAATGTAATGGTTTCAACTTGAAGTAATGGAAAAAGAATGGTCCCTCCTTAGCTTACAAAAAAATAAATATTATTATTACTATTAATATTACATATATTATTATTATTATTAATATTAATAATATTATTAACCTTATATATGTTATTATTATTATTAAAATTCATATTATTGAAATCATTATTATAATTAAAATCAATATTATAATTAAAATCCGCAGAGTCATTAACCACGGACAACAAATTGACAGACTTACCTGATGAAGACTGCCGAAAATCACCAGAGACAGCGCCGCTCCTCAGGTCAGTCACCTCACCGCTGCGTGTAAAGGGAAGACTCGCGCTACAGCTACGAGAAGCCGAGGGAGCCGAAAACTCAGGAACAACGTAGCAACTCCGGTCTGCAGGCATCGAAACCTAATCAGATTGTGCAATCGACGGAGAAGCCACATGAGAGCAGCTAGGGTCATCAGATGGAGAATGCTGAAAAGCACGACCATGTAACGGAGAGACCTCGCCATCCCTCAGGTCCGCCATACCACCACTGCGTGTAATGGAAGGGATTGTGCCACAGCTCTGAGAAGCAGAGGGAGCCGACATCTCTGTAACTGCGCAGAAACTCTGGTCCACAGGCAATGAAACAAGATCAGATGCAGGATGTGCACCCGACGAGTAGCTTGGGCCATCTGCTGCACTCACAGAGGAGCAGGCAGGTTGACACCTGAGAAATGCAGGAGAGCAACCCACTACGCTTGGAGTAGCCTGCCAAGAAGGGAGGGAGGCAGGATCCGAGGAGCGCTGCTCAGAGAACCATTGACCAGCACGCGGGGGCGAAGAAAGGGAAGAAATCCAGCCACGGATACCTTTTTAACTAACTATTAACTTAAACACCGATTAAAATATAAATTAAAATATTTAAAAGTTCAAAACATAAATATTTAAACTAAATTATATAGAAATAATATATTTAAATATATATATATATATATATATATATATATATATATATATATATATATATATATATATATATTTAAAGTTCAAAATCAGAATTTCTTTTTATAAATAAAAATATATCAAAATTACAATAAATATTAAAATCAAAATTTGTAACGAATATTAAAATCAAATAACAAGAAATTAGAAAGAATATATTTTTATAAATAAAACTATTGAAATAATAATTAAAAAAAAATACATTTCCAAAGTTTATTTTAAAGGTATGGTCACCGAATTAACTAACTTCCTTTAAAATTATAAAAATGGTTTGTTGACTTTGATCCCTAAGTCAAAATTAGCCGTTGGTGAAGTTAGCCATTGGAGGCTCTGCGCAGACTATTTAACATGCAAAGCTGGATCTGTTTCTTCAACTCGTCCTGACGATGAACCACACTGGTTGGTTCGAAATGCGTCGACAATGATTTTCTGAATGTGATTTACGACGAAATTTTCTTCTGAAAATTGTTATGGATCACAGAAGCCTCAATTCAACCAATTCAACAACTTGTTAAATTAATCTAACTGAACTTAACTAAGTTAAACTAAGTCAACTAATCCTCTCAATATAGAACTCATCCTTAATTCCTCAACCAGTGGAGCAAATCAAGGACACATTCCCCAATTAGTGGAGAAATAATTGCATGTTCTCACAAAGACTTCAAGTTTTCTTTCCATTAACTAATTAACTCATGGAGAATTAATTAATTAATATTTCAAACTGTTGGTAAGACCAAATTCGAATTTACTTCCTATAGATAGACCAGGGACTGCTATATATAGGAAGGGACGCAGAAATGTTATTTTTAGAAAATTCTATTTTTAGCAATGTCACCTCTCACCCAAGGTGGCCAAAATGCTCATTCGCCAAACTGCTATTTTTAGAAGTACTATTTTTAGCATTTCTATTTTTAGCACTTTCTAAATTTAGCATTTCTTGTTGCACATTTTTCAACATCCTCTTCCATAATTCAGTCCTCCATTTCTTATATAGTTTTGTGCATTCCTGCATCCATTCCATCCTTATATGCTTTCGCTACCCCCCTGATAGTCTCGTATATGGATCTTCTCCCTTTCCTCTGTCCCAAGGTTCCTAGGGCCTTTGAACGAGGACCAGATTTTCCTCGTCCTCTGTGGCCTATTCCTCTGGCTGGATGCGATGTGTCACAGTTGTCTATTACCTCTTCACAATGATCACAATTTAATGTCAGGATAATAAAACCATTACCACTCCAAATGTCGATTGCCTCGTGGACTTTCTATTCTCCATCATTGACTCCCCTTTTCCTGCACCCTATTGCTCCCAGGCATTCAGGTGAAACAGGGTTGGACTTCACCTTCTCCCTGCTCAACCCATCTTGCGCCTCGGTTAGACCCAGCATGGTCTTGGTCGCTCCTCCACTGCCCCTTCCTCCCGCATTTAGGTCCCTCATGCTAACCCATTCCCTGTTCCATCCCGGTAAAGCGTGCAAAGGGAGCTTCGCGCCGAGACTCTCCTCCCTCCCCCTGCCTTGCATGCCATCGCCACTCCCTACCTTCACAGTGCTACTACCTCTGCATGCCACCCATTCCTTGCTTAGCTTCCTGCCCAGCTGCCCCTCCTAGGCTTGCTCTTCTCTGCTACCATATCTCCCCCTATCTACCCAGAAATTTTGCCTGAAGAACTTCGTCAGACCCTCAATCCTCCATTCCATTTGGATAAAATCCTCTCTAGCCTCGCTAGCCTTTTGAATGAGCAAAATGTGCCACTCCCTATTAGCTTTTATGCCCTCAAGCCTGACCAGCAGCGACGCAGAGCTAAAGGGTCACTCCTCCTCACTGTTTTTGCTCTTTCTGCTCAGCATAATCTCTCCCTGTGGTATTTCCTTCCCAACAGGGCACAATTATCTTCCCCCACCCAGCATGCTGGACTTTCCTTTACTAATTACAAAGAGAAAACAATTAACATACCCGTGGTTGCTATGCCTTCTTGCTAAATGGGAGTATGGCTGGTCCTCCGCTCTCGTTCTCCTGTTGCCGTGCAATCTATCCATCCTTCCTTATCTATGCTCCCTCTCATACTTTGCCTTACCTACCTGCCGTCCCATCCACCTTACACAGCCGTCCTTACCACCTCTTCTCTTACCTGCATACCAAATGCCACTTCTCCCTTTTAACGTCGCTACAGACATGCAGGATGCCACCACGCCTTGTGATATAAGCGTGTGGGTAGTGGTAGGCAGTCCTCTCACCTTCTGGCTCCTAACATCCATTATTACAATGATTACCCACTCCGTCACCCCAATTGAGATTTTTTTTTTTTTTAATTTCAAAATAAAATGTTAAACAATTTTCTCCTAATTATATTAAATCTTGAATAAACTTTATTTTGAAATAAATATTTTATATTTCTTTCATAACTATAGAACTAATTAGTAAAATATTGAAGTCATTTAATTATTATTAATTTATACACATTTATATAACCTTACAACTTCAAATAGATAGCTCCACTCCCTTTCCCTTTTCCATTCATTCACAAAGTTGAACAAATCAGTACCACAGAAATTCTGTCTTCCTTAAAAAGAACCACAGAAATTCTGTCTTCCTTAAAAAGACATTCCCCAACAACAAAGTACAACTTATATTTATAAAATAGCTAAATTAAAAATAATACATACAAATTTAATAGGGATAAACTGATTTTTATATCTCTTCAACCTTTATGTTAACTTATTGCTGACTTGTATTTATAACTTCAAGATGAAGAATCCTCACTCTCTGATATATTATCCCGATGTTAACTTTAACTACTACACTAGAAAAGCGTCGAAAGCGAACGATACCTAAAAGTTTTCAATAATTGATAATGTTTTGAAAATTTTGAGAACCGTCAAAATTCAGAGGCTTACAAGTCAAAAGAGGCGAACAGTAAACAATCAAACGATCATCAAGTAACATCTCTCTAATGATGTAATGCTGGGAGATGAGAGATCATTGGGTCACTCTGAAAACGTGCGCCTACATCCGTATTTCCTTTACTACGTCCAATAGTTTCGATTGCATTAGCCGCTTGTTTTTAGTGTTTATTAGGGTTTGAAAAGGTTAACTTTTCATAATTAGAGCTTTTCGTGAGCTTACACAAAAATTTCTTAAATGATTTTAGATTTTTAGAAAAAGTTATATCGTTGAGTTACAATATCTTAATAACTAAAATAAGTTATGAGGTGGTATGAATATAAATTTTTGGTAATAGTTTCAATTTTTTAATATACAATTGATAATAATTTATATAAATTTGCTTTTTAAAATATCTAAATTACTTTGTAGACGATGCTATTTTCCCAGTTTACAAATAAATAAGTGTTATATAATAATTAGTAATTAAGTGTTATATAATAATTAGTAATTATGACTTAGTTTAAATATACTTAAATTAATGTAAAAATACTAAATTCAAGTTAGAATTATGGTTTAGAATGTAGTTAAGTTAGGTTTTATTGATTGGTAAATTGAGATATTTTGTTAATTATAATTTTGCATTGTTGTGATGAAGAATCCAAACATATCCAACTACAAGTCTTATTATAATGATAATGTTTTTATTGAGAAGTACATCTTAAAATGTTTTACATTTTCTGCATACAATATAGATAAATATACTTTAAAAGATAGTTGTTCCTAAAAAATAATTTAATATATTCCTTGAAAAAATGTAAATGTAAAAGTGAATTTATTTTATTTACTTAATTATTTTATAATCATTTTAATTTTCTATTAATATTTTTTTTACTAATTTTTTATTAATATTAAATAAAATTATATAATATTTTAATTTATTTGTTAAAAGTGAATTTAAACCAAATTTTTTTAATAAAAAGGTAATATAAATAAATAATTTTTATTTCTAAAATAGTTAACTATTTTCAATATATTTTAAATAAAAATTTAAAATTATGGTTTGAAACCATTTTCATAATCAATTTGTTATTTAAAATATATCGTTTGAAAAAATTTCACTCAATTATTAATTATTAACGAGTTTATCCAATTGCATTGGTTTATGTACTAATTTTGTTTACATTACTCAGAACTCTCTCCAGTGAAACTTGGATCTAGTTATATTACCCGGTGCCCCTATCCCATAAACATTTCTCCATACTTCGATCAAAATGCATTGGGCGTGTTGGAAAGGCGGATGAGACAAAGCATGAATTATAAACACATAAAACACGAGTTGCTGCTCTTTTATTGATCACACAAAACATGATGCTTACAATGAAGCCGGTGAAGGGTATTTATACTTTTCCAACTAACTACTTGCCTAGACATGCAACCACGCACTAAAAGTCGTTTATCACTTAACTCGACTTGACTCATCACTCAATCACTAAATTAACTTACTCTCTATGTTTATCCATCTCCTCGTGTAGGAGTAATTATCTTATTTTAACACTCCCTGTTGATTATGACTACTAAATTAAAGCATGACTCATGACAACTCAAACATGCCTATTGGTCTATGTCACAGCTAGGCTTACAACACCCAAGTTTCTTCTATGAAACTCAAACACATCTTTTGCTAATGACTTAGTAAATATATCAGCCAATTGATTACTATATTTACAAGACTTCAAGTGAACTTCTCCATTGCTCACAGGTTCTCTAATAAACTGATATCTAGCATCAATATGCTTGCTCTTCTAATGAAACACACTATTATTGGATAATGCAATCATTGAGGCATTGTCACAGTAAATTGTTGTTGATCCTTGTTGTTTCTGTTTGAGTCCATCAAATACTCTTCTTAACCAAACGGCTTGACATGTTGTTGATGTTGTTGCTACATATTCTGCTTCCGCTGACGAAAGTGTCACAATGGGTTTCTTCTTAGATGCCCATGAAATCACACCTGAACCAAGGTGGAACACATAACTCGAAGTGCTCTTCCTATCATCCAAACTTCTTGCAAAATCATGATATGTGTATCCAATCAAATCCTTCTTTTCTGTGCTTGCATACATCATGCCACAATCTTGAGTTCCTTCTATGTATCTCAGAATTCTTTTTCATGCACTCCAATGTGTGTCTTTTGGAGTCTCCATAAATCTGGAAATCAAACTCACTTCTTGCATGATATCTGGTATTGTAGCTATCAGATACATAAGGATGCCAACCAATTTTTTGAGTAGAGCTGGATTGACATATGTTCCTTCATCATCCTTGCTTAACTTTGTACTTGTTGCAACTGGTGTAGGGACAGGTTTGCAATTTTCCATCCTGAATCTTTTCAACAAATCTTTGGCATATTTATTTTGACAAATAAAAATTCCTTATTCAGATTTCTCAACTTCTATGTCAAGAAAATATTTCATGAGACCAAAATCTGTCATCTCAAATTCTTTCATTATGGCTGCTTTAAATTCATCTATCTTAAAACCACTTGTAAAAATCATGTCATCAACATATATGAAAACAATTAAAATTTTGTGATGCTTATTTACTTTTGTGTACAAGGTAGGCTCAATGTTGCTTCTGCAAAATCCATTCTTGATCATGTAGTTGTCAATTTTTCTATACCAAGCTCTAGTATCTTTCTTTAGTCCATAGAGCACTTTCTTCACCCTGTAAACTTTATCTTCATTACTTTCAACTTCATATCCTATAGGCTGCTACACATAAATTTCTTCTTCTATAATTCCATTCAAGAAGTTTGATTTCACATCCATCTAATATACTTTCCACTTGTTTTGAGCTGTTGTGGCTAGAACTGCTCTTATTGTATCCAATCTCGCTACTGGAGAAAACGTTTCTCCAAAGTATATTCTCGGTTGCTGCAAGAATCCTTTTGCTACAAGCCTTGCTTTAAATCTGTCAATTTCACCTTTCTCATTCAACTTTGTCTTGTACACCCACTTCACATCAATGAGATTTTTGTCCTCTGGTAAATCAACCAAATCGTATGTATCATTCTTTTCAATAGCTTCAAGTTCTTCATCCATGAATTGCACCCAATTTTCATCTCTGATTGCTTCTTCAAACAAAGAAGGTTGGAATGACAACAATGCAAAATTTGAACTAACATCTAAATCATCACAAATATCTTTCAGACTTCTCATCTTTCTCTTACCATTTCTTGATTCATCACTTGATTGATTGCTGGGAGAATCTTGATATTTTGATTTGCTTGAAGATCCATGTTGCTCTGAAAATATTGGATTCCTTGATGGTGTGTCTTTGTTTGGTGTCTTCACCTGTGATTCTTGTTGCTCCTTTTATGCTACATCATCTTCTTCCATCAATGTCACTTGTGCATTAACTGTTTTGTCTACAGTTCCATTCCATGACTCTTGTTCTTTGAACACAACATCCATGCTAATTATGGTCTTCTTTTTGACGAGGTTATACAACTCAGAAGCTTTTGATTGCTCAATATAACCAGTAAATATGCATTTTTCACTTTTATCATCCAATTTCCCTCTTTGATCCTTGGTCATGCATGAATAAGCTACACATCCAAATACTCTGAGATGAGATACACTGCAATACATACTTGACCATGCTTGTTCTGGTACTCTGTTCATCAGACTCTTTTTAGGAGATTTGTTGATCATATAAATAGCACATGCAACTGCTTCTTCCCAATACTCATTAGACATGTTTCTACCTTTCAACATGCTTCTTACCATGTTCATAATTGTCTTGTTCTTTGTATTTACTACACCATTCTGTTGTGGTGTGTACCTGGTTGTAAAATGTCTTGTGATTCCATGTTGTTTGCAGTAATCATGGAAGGCCTTTGATTCATATTCTCCACCATGATTAGACCTCAATACCTTGATCTGTGGATCACTTTGTTTCTCTGCTAAGGCTTTGAATTCCTTGAACTTTGCAAAAGTTTCAGACTTCTGCTTCAAGAAGTAAACCCAAGTCTTTCTGTTGTATTCATCAATGAAAATGAGGAAGTAACAACTTCCACCAATTGACTGTGTCCTCACAGATCTACACAAGTCTGTATGCACTAGCTCAAGAGGTTTCTTTGATTTGTATGCAAATCCCTTTGGAAACCTTTCATGGTGCTGCTTTCCCAAGATTCAACACTCACAAGTACTAGTAGGTTCTTTGATAGGAGGTAATCCTCTGACCATCTGTTTCTACTGCAACAATATTAAACCATAAAAGTGCAAGGATCCAAATCGAAAGTGCCATAACCAATAATCATCATAACATGAAACTGTAAAAGAACTCACCTGACCACTGTAATTCATAATTAGAGGAAAGAGTCTACTCCTCGTCATCTGCACCTTTTCTATCAGCTACTTACTTGGGGGTTTGTCATATATAACACATTCTTGACCTTGAAATATAACTTTGTATCCTTTCTGTGTCAATTGACCAACAATTAACAAATTATGTTCGAGACTAGGAAAATAATATACCTTTGAGATTGTCTTCAGCTCCCCCTGCTTGGTTAGAATGTTAACCACTTCTTTGCCATCTACTTCCATAGTCTTGTCAGTCTCTAATTTTACTTATGTTTTCACAGATTGATCGAAATTTGCAACCAAATCCTTGTTGCATGTCATGTGATAACTGCAACCACTGTCTAACAACCACACACTAGCAGAAGGTTCATTCATGGAATGACAAGCTAGGAACATGGAGTTAGTACTCTCTGTAGTGAAATTAGCTCTTTGGTTCCCTGGATCAGCTATTTTCTTTGTACAATCATGAGCATAGTGACCAAATTTAGTGCAATAGTAACATCTCACCTTTGATTTCTCAACTCTTTGGTTATTGTTGAAGCTTCTGTAATTTCTTCCACTTTCATGTTCATGCTCTTCTTGACCATCTCTCTAAGAACCATATCTTACGCTTCATCCTCTGCCTCTCGATCTACTTCTACATCGACCTCTGTCTCTTGAAATAGAAACCTGACTTTTGAAAACGGTTTCTAAAGTGGAATCCTTATTTTTGTTTATCCTTGCCTCATGTGATAGAAGTGATCCCATCAGCTCATCAATTGTCCATGATGCCAAATCCTTGGCTTCTTCTATGGCTACTACCACAACATCAAATTTGGTAGACAAAGATCCGAGGACCTTCTCAACCAGTTTTTGATCTTTAATTTATTCACCATAAATATTTAACTGATTTATGGTAGTTATGGCCCGATTCATGAAAGAATCGATGTCCTCTATCTCCTTCATTTGCAGACTTTCAAAATCTCTTCTATTATTCTACAACTTAACAATATTGACTTTGGCCATACCTATATAGTTTTTTGCCAAAGTATCCCATGTTACTTTTGCTGAATATGTGATCATAATCTTCTAGAACACTGCTTGGTCCACTCCCTGTTGAATAAGATGCAACACTTGTGCATTATTCTTCTTGTATTTCTTCCATTGTTCCTTCTTTGCATTATTGAGAGCTTGTTCTTCTGCTTCATCCTTAGGTTCTGAAAAACTAAGGTGAAAAAATCTTAGGCTTCATGTGTCTGCAACGTGGTCACCATTTTAATGGCCCACACATCATAATCTTTCCCTATAAACTGTGGGAACTGGCACTGGAAATTTGAGAAAACCATGTTTCTCCAAAATCTTCTCTTCGAAAAAACTCTAAATTTCTTTTTTTATATATAAACTTTTAAAAAATAATACCCCTTTCAATAAAACCTAAATTTTTTATTAAAAAAAAAACTAAAAAAAATATTTTTAAAAAAATCCCTTTTGAAAAATCTTTTATATATCAAAGAAATCTTAAATAAAATTCTTTATATATAAAAAACAAAACCTTTATAATCTGCCCTTCACGAAATCAAAAAATAACTTTTTACGTGCCTCGTTTGATATATTAAAAGGCCTTTAAAGGCACTCTCAAAAACTTAAATCAACGTGAATACCAAATTTCACTTTCACGTTTTCACTTTGCTTGAATTTTTAAAAACATGTCATATAAACCACGTGTGTGTTCGTTGGTTTATTAACGCACCTCAACTAACGCATCTCACGATGGCCAGCGGTGCGACTAACGCATCTCACGATGGCCAGCGGTGCGACTAATACCTCTCATGATGACTGTCTTCTGCGTTAGTTCGCTAAAGCTACAACAACCGAAGGGACCCCACGTGTATGTAAATTGTGGTGAGTTTTTTACGGTTAAAGCGCCCTGTGTATAACTGTAGGATGCGTTAATGCTCAAACTAGGAGAAAAAAATAGATTTATCTTCTCACATGGATTGATTCTAATTCGTTCTCCCTTGCTCTATGTAATTCCACTCTGATATCAATTTGTTGGAAAGATGGAGGAGACAAAGCATGAATTATTCACACATAAAACATAAGTTGTTGCTCTTCTATTGATCACATAAAACATGATGCTTACAATGAACTCAACTAAAGCTATTTATCCTTTTCCAACTAGCTACTTGCCTTGACATGCAATCACATGCAACTACCCACTAAAAGTCATCTATCACTTAACTCCACTTGACTCGTCACTCAAACACTTAATTAGCTGACACTCTATGTTTCACCAACTCACTCTCTATGTTTCGCCAACTCCTCATTCAAGAGTAATTATCTTATTTTAACAAGGTGCCCCGCCATTAACGTAGTGGAGTATTACAATACAAATTTGATTGCTCACTTTTGACGTCCCGGACTCACGTTGGTCTTCTCAAGTAAACAAAAACACTGGTGTTGCTTACCTCCGCCCTTGCAAATGCCTAGGCATTCTTGTAGCATCCATTGTTTTGTTGTTACTGTCATTTCATCACACTTGGTAAATTACAGTATGAATTATCATGGTTCAAGAATGTATGAAAGTACGTTGATTGGAGGGAGATGGCCAATGTCAACGTAAGCTGCTAATTTTAAACACCGAACAGAGTTGGAAGTTGAACTTGCATGCTAAAAACCACGGTCCGTCACATATTTTTATGTTCACGTTGAGCTTAACCGTCAGAAATCCATAGCAACTTCCACTTATGAAATATTGCAAAACATTAAACTAGTGGCTTTCTGCAGGGTTACAGAATAAGGTTAAGCCTCCCTCACATGCTAATATGTTATAGGATATGGGGTTTAACGGTAAGTTTCGTTGGGTGAGACCCACGAGACGGAGGTTCAAATCTCGTTGAGTACATGGCCTGTTGTGTCTTGGCTAGAAGAAGAGTAGGCCACTATGTGTGGCTTGCAGGTTGCTGCACCTAACCTAGGTTTATAGTGGCAGCCAGTTGGATTTGATTTGAGACCCACGAGACGGAGGTTCAAATCTCGTTGAGTACATGGCCTGTTGTGTCTTGGCTAGAAGAAGAGTAGGCCACTATGTGTGGCTTGCAGGTTGCTGCACCTAACCTAGGTTTATAGTGGCAGCCAGTTGGATTTGATTTGATCCTGGGCGTCTCGCCTCTTGTTGAGGCATAAGTTCTTGCTATGTGTGGCTTGCAGGTTGCTGCACCTAGCCTAGGTTTATAGTGGCAGCCAGTTGGATTTGATCATTTGTCAAAGTTTTGATGTGAGAAACTGAACTCCAAATAAAATTGTGAACCCTTACCAACGGAACCTGCACAGAGATATAAATGGTTGGATTTGATCCTGGGCCTGCCCAGGATAACTCTCACCAGTTACCGATTGTCCTAGTGTTAAAAAAAAAAAACCAACATTTGTCAAAGTTTTGATGTGAGAAACTGAACTCCAAATAAAATTGTGAACCCTTACCAACGGAACCTGCACAGAGATATAAATGGTGAAGTGAAACTCCAGAAAAAAATATTGAATATTGTGAACTTTTCACCATTGGCTTTCTGAATCCTAATTGCCCGCCGTCAAATCTGTACCACAGTAATTTGACATGACATAGGTTGCATTGCAAGTTTAATATGAATCTAAGATCAAGTTTCACATGTAAACGTCAGGTAAATAGAGTGATTAAGTTTGACATGTAAATGATAAGGAATATGTCAATAAATATTAAGTTTAATAGCTAAATTTAAATTTAGCTAAAATCAAATAAAAAAATATTTATTGATTTAAATTTTTCCAGGCAAAAGAAGCGTATGACAAGCGTATGCATGATAATTGAGAGAGTCAAAGCCACGTGATTTTTACTAGAGTA
This sequence comes from Pinus tabuliformis, assembly GCA_031772625.1. Classification (NCBI taxonomy): domain Eukaryota; kingdom Viridiplantae; phylum Streptophyta; class Pinopsida; order Pinales; family Pinaceae; genus Pinus; species Pinus tabuliformis. The sequence goes on along the minus strand of CM062815.1, from coordinate 436,816,057 downwards.
AAAATTGTTTCTCTTAAAGGATTAAAATAGGAATTTACACCTCTTAACTTATAAGGATAGCATTGAAAACCAACTTAAAAAGATAGCATTGAAAACTTTTATGATTATCTCAAAACAACTTTCTTTGCTACTTTAGCAAGTTCTTTACAAAAGTATCATTGATCTGTGATACAAACTTGAAGGTGATAGGAAAATCTGCAAGTAAAATTTTATGTATTTTAGGCAATTGATCACTTTGTAAAAACACATAAAATAATGGTTTTAAAATTGTGTTAACAAGATAAAAATAGAGACAAATATACGATATCAATAACAAAAAACAACAAATGATAAAGTAGTTCACCCCTCTCCTTGTCTATATCTCTTGGGCCAACTTCCAATGTTGGACCTCTCTCATTAAGTGCTCAAACTTGTGTTTATATAGATTTACAATTCTCATAATGTAAAAGTTATATCTCTAATGGCTCGAGAATAGTAAAAGAACCCCAGGTGGGCTCTTGTTCAGAGATAAATATACCATATCAGAAATACGAAACAATAAATTGATAAAGTAGTCCACCCCTCTCCTCAACGATATCTCCTTGTCCAGCTTATAATGTTGTGCCTCTTTCATTAAGTTCTCAAACTTGTGTTATATAGATTTACAATTATCATAATGTAAAAATTATGTCTCCAATGGCTCCAAAACAGTGAAAAAACCCTAGTTGGGCTCTTGTTGGACTCAATTTGGCGAAAAAATGAAGAAGTTATGATCTAGAGAAGTTTTTCTGCTAACTCCTCTACAAACTAGACTACTCTATTGATTGTTCTATGAATTCTTCCATTCCACGGCCCATCGAGCACCAATTTTGCCCAACACCGACGAGATTCCCATTGGTTCAGGTGCAATTTGTTGTTTCTTTTAAATGTGTAGTAAGGCTTATTGGAGACAAATTTGGGCCACATGGGGCCATGCGCCTTGGGGTTGGGGCTAACCACTGATCCAAATTGGATCCTAGAAACTCTCTAAGTTCTCATGACTATTTCAAATTATGCTAAAAATTCAAGTCTTATAAAAGATCGAAGCTATCAGAAATAGTCCTCATAACAATTGCAGTTGTGGCTAGAGAGGAGCAACGAGGACCCTCAGTCGAGCGCGCAGACCGTTGGCCCATGGTAAAGTGAAATGACACAGAATTGGAAAAACCAGAGGCCAAATCAAGGAACAATGGTGGATTATAATATGTGACTAGCACTAATCGAGTATCACAGGGCATCCCCCTCAATGAAGGAAAGTCTCGGAGTGCCCGAACCCGAAAACGCTATAAAATTTGGAAAAGTAACAGTTTCGGTTCTATAGCGCAGGATTCCCCAAAACCGGTAGGATATTGGAAGGCCTCGAGGTGGTAAGCAATTTTGACTGAGTCCCACCCGATGCGACACATCGAGCGACACGCGTCTGGCAGAAGAGAGAGAAAATCACCCACATCGGATGGGTAAATGTCGTGCAACTTGTCCGCCCGATATGAAGGACGACCGTAGGATCTGGGGGGTCCAGATCGACGGTGGAGGTACGCCCCGATGACTGACTAGATTTGACAGGTCAAAAAGCAGGATGATAGGGGTTTGAAGTTCGACGTGGATGATGAGTTGGCAAACGATTCGTGTTCACAGGCAATCTTGAAGCAAATGGATTTAATGGCCATTCAAGTATGATCTGACACCCATTTTGTTAGTAAATAGGTGGCCACCTCCCTATGAGGTGTTACCCAGTGATGATGACGCAGAGTAGAGGAATTCGAACAAATAGAGGAAAGGAAACCAGAAGGCCAGGAAGGGGAAACGAGCAGTCAAAGAGCAGATAGGCTTTAAAGCCATGAATTAACATAAGTAGAACACAAAGGTACACAATGGAGAGACGCATAAAGCTAATAGCAGAGAACAGAGAGTAGAAGTTGAGCTCACTTGAAGGTAGCATCGAGCCAGACAGAGCCAGAGAGAGTCAGAGAGTCTGTATACTCCATTGAAGGCTTGAGAGGTTCAAGGAAGCTCCCCGGCATAGGACTGTCATACTACTATGACCCTCAGAGGTCGAGTTTCAGTAAGGAGAGTCTGTGCACTCCATTCCTACTGACTTCATTCTCTTAGGGAGACTCGAATCAAGCTCACTATTGTAAAAACTCTGTTTGAAAACATAATAGAGAGGCCACTACTGAAAGGATGGACCATGAGACGTAGCCCAAGAGCATTGGGTGAACTCCTTATTAAACTTGTTTTGTTTACATGTTTGAATTTTATATTTTCTCCGATTTCCTCAGTGTCTATGTATTCTAGCAATCTTATCGATCCATTGCAAAAGTAACATAGGCACATCCATGCACATGAGTCGGTAATACATTTTATTCTTTGTCCTGGATAAATTCCAGAGCAAGTGGTATTAGAGCATAGGGTTATTAAGGTTAGGCAAGCTTGTGTTGGATTTTGTTGTTGAATTATAACTAGATCGAAGCTTAAATTAGGAGAAGGAGAATTGGCTGAATCTAACCTGGAAATTGGAAGAGTCTATTCTAAGAGGAAAATGTGAGAAGAAAATTCCTTGGAATCAGACCCCGAGTTCATGGATAGTTTTATGAACCTGAAATCCATGGTGGAGGAAATGTATAGGGACTATAAGAAACATAGAGGTGAAGATGCATCAAGCTCCAAACGAGACAAAGGAGTATAAGAATCTCTCCTTCATGACCACTCTAAAGGGAAAGGGAAAGAAGAAAATTTCCTCACGCCTCCTAATAGCCCTGAAAATAGAAAGAAGAGATATTTGATTAAATTGGATGTTAAATTTGATTTACCAATATATGATGGAGAGTTGAATGCAGAGAAGATGGATAATTGGATCAGAAAAAATGATGTTTATTGCAGAGTGTAGAGTATAGACTCAGACAAGAGCAAGATTCAGCTGGCCAGCCTATGCCTTGGAGGCATTGCCTTAGTATGGTGGGAAGGCAGAACACAAGCTGACATGAAGAAACATGGTAAGATTCTTTTTGTCTGGAGTGAATTTTTTTCTACAATTAAAAAGAAATTCTATCCACTAGCTTACATGCAGCAAGCCATGATAAGCTGGCAAACTCTTTGACAACTAAAAGGGCAAAGTGTACAAGGTTACACCTAAGAATTTAGGAAAAGAGCATTGATTCTAGGAATTTCTTTAGACTCACCTGAGACTCTGTTGAAGTACATATGTGGTCTACGCAGCTACATGAGGCACACTATCCTCATGTTTAATCCCACTAGCATAGATGAGGTATCCGTCTAGGCTATGCATCTAGAAGCTAGAGGTAAGAATGGGAACCCAGAAGTTTGGAGAGCATCCCAACCCACTGCAAGCATAAATAAGGAGAAAAGAAAACAGAAATGGAAAGAGAGGAAGACAAACACTATACAGAAGAGAAAGCCCTCATGCACTCACTGTAAGAAGGATGGGCATGATGTTGAACACTACTGGATTCTGCATCCAAAGCTGAAACCTAAGAAGTTCCAGGGCAAGAAGAAGAAGACTGTTGCAACTATTCAAAAGAATTTGGGGTCAGACTCAAGATATGAAGCAACAATCACAGCCATAGCTATAAAAGTTTGTCAGCTTTAGAGAATGCAGAAATCAAGAAGCAGGTATAGGAGCTGCTCGAGAAGGGGTTCATTAGACATAGCACATCACCATGTGGGTCTCCAATTTTTTTGGTGAAAAAGAAAAATGGCTCATGGAGAATGTGCATTGATTACCGAGCACTGACTAAGATAACGATAAAAAATCGTTATCCCCTTCCTTGCATAGATGATCTATTAGATCAGTTAAAAGAAGCTGTTATTTTTCCAATTTAGACTTGCATAGTGGCTATCATCAGGTCAGATTCACAGAGAAAAATGCATGAAAGACTACTTTCAAAACAAAGCAGGGATTGTATGAGTGGTTGGTTATTCCTTTTGGCTTAACTGATGCTTCTGCTACTTTCATGAGAGTAATGAATGATGTACTCAGACCTTTTCTTGATGATTTTGTTATTGTATATCTAGATGACATTCTTATACTTAGCAAAACATGGGAAGAACATTTAAAGCATGTTAAGCAGACACTAGATGTTTTGAAAAGAAAAAAAAATTATGTTAAACTCTCAAAATGTGAATTTGGAAAAACATCTTTGAATTATTTGGGACATAGAGTAGGGGGTGGTGAATTGAAGATAGATCCCTCTAAGGTTGTAGTCATTGTAAACCGAACTAAACTCAAATCTTCTACAGAGGTTAGAAGCTTCTTAGGAGTAGCACAATATTAGAGAAAGTTTATTTCTAACTTTTCCTTAATTGCAGCTCCCTTACATGCTTTAACGGGATTGAACAAGGCATTTCAGTAGGAAGGAAAACATCAAACAACCTTCGACACCTTGAAACAAAATATTAGTACAGCACCAGTACTAGCACTGGCTAATCTTCAAAGACCATTTGAGATTGAAATGGATGCCAGTGACTATGCCATGGGTGCTGTGTTGATGCAGCACAGTAAACCCATATGTTATCATTCTGAGACATTTAATTCTGTAGTAGTTAACTATCCTACGTATAATAAAGAATTGTATGCATTAGTACAGAGTGTGAAAAAGTAGAAACATTAGTTAATGGGCAAAGAGAAAGTTATGCATACTGATCATCGACCACTTCAATATCTACACTCCCAAACTATGTTTCAACAATCAAGACACTATAGATGGATGGGTTTTCTACAAAAATTTCATTTAGTCATCAGATATAAAAATGGCATACACAATAAAGTTGATGATATGTTATCTAGACCATTTATAAATGCATCTACTATACGTAAGCATAATTCAGTATTGCATGAGAGTTACATTGAACAATATGCTCAAGATATAGATTTTAAAGATGTATATGCAACTTTAAGTCAAGGCAAATGAGTAGAAGAATTGGATTATCATATTAAGGACCAACTCTTGTATCGTTGTGGGAAGATATGCATTCCACAAACTGAAAGAGTAAAGATAATTGAAGAATCACACACTTCTCTAATATCAGGTCACTTTGGTGTAAGTAAAACGGTTGCACAACTGCAAAGATTTTGTTATTGGCCGAAAATGAATGAAACAATTTCTAGATATGTGAGAGGGTGTTCCATGTGTGCTAAAAAGAAGCCCAACAATAGGAAACAAGGCTTGTACACTCCACTACCAGTTCCTTCTCATCCTTGGGAAAGTGTTTCCATGGACTTTGTTGGAGGACTCCCTAAATCTAGGAAAGGTCACGACTATTTATATGTTGTTGTGGATAGGTTTAGAAAAATGTGTATTCTAATACCTTGTAACAAACAAATTACAACTGAACAAACTGCAAAGTTGTTCTTTCAGCATGCATGGGTTCATTTTGGATTACCCACTTCCATAATATCTAATCGAGATACCGGATTTGTTGGGAAATTTTGGTCAAGTTTGTGGGAATTGATGGACACTGGGTTGAAGAAAAGCACAACTTTTCATCTACAAACAGATGGCCAAACAGAAGTGGTCAACAGGACAATGATCCAGTTGCTCAGAGGCTATTACAGCAAGCACCCCAAACTTTGGGATGAACATTTATGCTATGTGTAGCATGCTTACAACCAAGCTAAACATTCTTCTACATAGAGATCCCCTTTTGAGACTTGTTTTGGTTTCACACCAAGGTCTCCCTTTGATTTTGTCTTTGGGAAAGACATAGCAGTTGATGGACACAACGATGTGGACAAGGCAACCAAGTTCATTGAACAAATCCATGAGATTCACCAGGCAGTACAGGAACAACTGGAAAAGAGCAAAGCCAAGTACAAGGCAAGGCATGACAAGCATCGGATGGAGCATAGTTTCCAAGTTGGTTACCGAGTCTGGCTGTATATCAGCAAAGACAAAATGCAAGGTGAAGGAAAGAAGCTAAAGCCAATAAGGTATGGACCTTTCAAGGTACTTGAGAAAATTGGTGAGAATGCTTTTCACCTTGATCTACCAGCTTACATGCACATCTACTCAGTTGTTAATGCAAACAACTTGAGACTATTTGAACCTTCATTAATTGAAGATCCCAAAGAGTAGAGTCAATTGCCTTCTATTGATGATCTGTTACCTGAATATCTTAATGAGTTGTAGGAAGATATAGTTCTGGACAGGAAGGTAAGAACTACACGCAGAGGGGATGTTGAGTACCTCAGAATTGGACTCAAAGGTTCAAAGCCAAGCAGTGCGAAATGGATAGAAATTGAGGAAGCAAGTAAGCAATACCCTCACTTGATTAATGCTTAAAAGAAAACCAACTTTTGGTGGTCCAAAATCTTTTTTAGTGGAAAGACCGTGATCCGAATTGGATCCTAAAATCTCTCTAAGTTCTCATGACTATTTCAAATTATGCTAAAAAATTCAAGTCTTAGAAAATATCAAAGCTATCAGAAGGAATCCTCATAACAATTGCAGTTGTGGCCAGAGCGGAGCAATGAGGACCTTCGTTGAGCACGCAGACCGTTGGCCCATGGTAAAGCGCAATGGCACAGAACTGGCAAAACTAGAGGCCAGATCAAGGAATAGAGGTGGATTCTCATACACGATTAGCAAGGCACCCCCCTCAGTGAAGGAAAGCCTCGAAGCGCCCAAACCTGAAAATGATATAAAATTTGGAAATGTAACTATTTCTGTTCCGTAACACGGGATTCCCCAAAACTGGCAGGATATTGGAAGGCTTCAAGGTAGTAAGCTGTTTTGACTGAGTCCCGCTTGATGCCACACATCGAGCGACACGTGTCCAGCAGAAGAGAGAGAAAACTGCCCGTATCGGATGGGTAAACGTCGTGCGAATTTTCTGCCCAATATGAATGATGACCGTAGGATCTGGGGGGTCCAGATTGATGGCAGAGATACATCCCAATGACTAACTGGATTTGATAGGTCACAAAGCAAGATGACAGGGGATTTGAAGTCTGACGTGGATGATGAGTTGGCGAACAATTCGTGTTCGCAGGCGATCTTGAAGAAAACAGATTTAACAGCCATTCGAATATGATCTGACACCTAGTTCATTAGTAAACAGGTGGCCACCTTCCTGCGAGGCATTACCCAGTGATGACACAGAGCAAAGGAATTTGAATAGACAGAGGAAAGGAAACTAGAAGGCTGAGAAGCGGAAACAAGCAGTTAAAGAGCAGACTGGCTTTAAAGCCATGAACTAATAGAAGTAGAACACATAGACAGATAGCGAAGAGACGCAGAAAGCTAATAGCAGAGAACAGAGAGTAGAAGCCGAGCTGACCTGAAGGCAACATCGATCCAGATAGAGCCAGAGAGAGTCAGAGAGTTTGTGTACTCCACTGATGGCTTGAGAGGTTCAAGCAAGCTCCTCGACATAGGCCTGTCATACTATTGTGACCCTTAGAGGTCGAGTTTCAGTAAGGAGAGTTTGTGCACTCCATTCCTACTGACTTCATTCTGTTAGTGAGACTTAAATCGAGCTCACTATTGTAAAAAATCTGCTTGAAAACATAATAGAGAGGCCACGACTGAAAGGCTAGACCAAGAGATGTAGCCCATGAGCATTGGGTGAACTCCTTACTAAACTTGTTTTGTTCACATGTTTGACTATTATGTTTTCTCTGATTGCCTTAGTGTCTATGTATTCTAGCAATCTTATTGATCTGTTGCATAAGTAACATAGGCACATCCATGCACATGAGTCGATAATACCTTTTTATTCTTTGTCCTCGATAAATTCCAGATCAAAAACCCACCCCAGTGAGCATAGCTGCCTGATTCGTCAGCATTTGGTTCCATGACGCATATAACCGGGGGCCTGCCCCCATATTCTCCACATTCTTTCCAACTAAACTCTTTGTTGCAATTGCCTTTGGCCGTATGGTACAACGTTTAGACGATGGGTAAGGGATAAGCCCCGAGCCCTTGGTTGTTATTCCCATGGTCTCATGGGTAGTGTAGTGACCAAGGGCTAGGGTCTTAGCCCCGACACCTTCCCCGAAGTTCAAACCACTTAAATTTTAAATAGGATTTTGATGCTATGGTTTATTAAGTAACACCATTCATGATGTAGTAGAGAATTGTATTTCTATATACCACTATTCAAACATGGTTAGGCCTCTGACAAACCCATACCAAAATTTTATGTTGTGTCGGGGTGCCACGTGGTATCCCATTGCTGGGCCACATGGCATCCCACCATTGGTTCACTTAAAAACTCTAACCACCAATCAGAACTTTCCAAATCAAACTAATCACATGAGGCCACTTGGTAGCATGTAATTGGTCTGAGAATACCAGTCAACGTACAAAGTCAGCCTATTGATTCATCATACAAACATCCTAGTTTGCAGTCCTACATCCAACTTGTAAAAAATTTACTTATTTGGGAAATACATCAGAATGTGATATCGATTTTGAGCGATTCAAGTTGCGTTGGATTCAAGTCGGCGATATCTATGCTTTGGCACTGGTTTCAAGCACTTTTAAACATTTGAATTTTGAGCACTTTACTGATCCTTTGGATCACTCCGCCTCACTAGAATCTTTGAGACATCCAAAAGACTATTTTAAGTATACAAAAGTATGAGGGCACAGTAACCTCACCCTTCCAATCTCAATCCATTTGGGTTTGCTTGGATTTGTACCTTTGAGCCCGATATGAAGGTATTCCACGTTCCCTCTTCTTGAAGTTTTTTTTTTTTTTTCTTGTCAAGGATAATACCATGTTGTAATTCTTCAGGAAATTTAGGATAGAAATATTTTATTGAAGGAATCAAAATATTATCTCCTTGATCCCCAATTAAAGGAGGCTTGTAGAATCTAAAATTCTCAACATTAACAACTGAATACATTTGCATATATGGAGGCAAATCTAACTAGAAGGCATTATTACCAGTCTTTTCTAAAATCTTAAAAGCTCCATACCTTATTGGTTTCAATCTTTTACCTTCTCCTTGAAGTCTCTCCTTGCTAATGTAAAGCCAGACTTCATCTCCAACTTGAAATTTGTGGTCAACGCAATGCTTATCATGCCTTGTCATGTACTTGGCTTTACTCTTTTCCAAGTGTCCTTGAACCATCTGATGCACCAATTGAACTTGTTCAATGAATCTCTTAGCCTTATCAATGTCACTATGTCCATCGATAAAAACATATTTCCCAAACATAAAATCTAAAGGTTATTTTGGTAAGTATCCAAAACATGCCTCAAATGGAGATGTTTTAGTTGATGAATGCTTTGCCTAGTTGTAAGCATGTTCAATGTAGTGTGAGTTTTCATCCCAAAGATTATGATGTTTGTTGTAATAACCACAAAGAAAATGTACTACTGTTATGTTAACCAATTTTGTATTGTAACATGTCGATCCTAAAGGATAAGGTTTTAGATGAGGAATGGTTTCCATCTTTAGTTTCTTAACCATGTCTTCTGAAATAAGATTTTCTTGTGATCCACTATAAAATAATGTATCTATATTGGTATGTTTTCAAATGACTCTAATATGGAAAAATCTCTATTATTTCTTTTTCATGTTGAGTTTCATTGAGGTTACTAGAAGAACTAGCACTTTTAATAAAGTCCTTACCTTTAAATCCAATGGTTGTGACCCTTGTTTCATCCCTGGAATCAGATCCTAAGTCATTTTGTGTAGTTGTGGAAGCCTTTTGTTTCCCCTTGTTGTTAAAATTTTTAGTTATCATTTCAGGATGAAGTTTCCAACAACGATCTTCAGCATGGGCTTCTTTTGAACAAATGTTTACATGTGAGTTTTTTCTCCCTCCTTCTTGACTGAACCATTATTCTTCCTTTTTCTTTGACTTCCCATTTCCTTTGTCTCCACTCTTGAATGGATTTTTGTTTCCCTCTTGGGGAAAATTCTTTCCTCTTGCTTCTAAATGAGTTGTCTGTACACAAACTTCATCTAGTTTTGTAGGGTTAAACATAAGAATTATGTGTCTCAAATAACTATGTAAACCTCGAATTTATTTTATTAGAGTCTCTTAAGAGGATAATTCTATACCAAAAATCAAAGATCTTTTCCTAAATTCTTTAGTATAGCTCTGCACATTTTTACCCTTAGCTTGGTTAAAGTTTTTCCAATCCATTATAGTTTTTTTCATGTATGCTAAAAGATAAAATTGTCTTCTTATTGCAATAAAAAAATAATTCCAAGAGGATAAAACCTTACCACTTTTCTTCATGTCCTCTTGAGTTTTTGCTTCCCATCAAATGAGTACTACACTTTCCAACCTAAAAGAAGCAAGCTGTATTTTGGTTTCATCATCCTTGATTCTTTGTATCCTACAATACACTTCAATCTCACGAACCCAATTATATAATTTCTCAACATTTACCTCTCCATTACACACAAGCAATTCAAACTTTATGTCAAGCTTTAACAAAGCAGTTTCACCATGTCCGCTTGGAGAATTTGGAGGTGTTTGTGACATGGTAGAAGTATAGGAAGATGAGGATGAGCATGAGGATGGAGGTTAAGGTAGTGGCTTGTCACTCACCATTCCCTCCATTATCTTTTGGAGGTTTGTATCATTTCCCTCCATCACATTTTGGAGGTTTTGAGCTCTCTCTTTGAAACCTTAAACTCCTCTCCTCATAAACAACTTTCACCATTTCAAACATTTCAAAGAATATTTTTTGAAGGTTCTATCATCTTTAGACATCCCTCATGACTTTCTTCATATGCCATGATTAGTGAAGCTTGAGATATGTGTGTTATCCTTGAAACAATTTGATACCTTGAGTCCAAAAGCTCTCCTTCTCCTCTTTTGAGCTTCAATCTTGCAAGCATCATAAAACACTTGGAAACAAAATCAAACCTTTAAAATAACCTTGAGCTCTGATACCAAACTGATCTGTTATATAAAATTGAAAGTGATAGGAAAAATTGCAATTAAAATTTTATGTCTTTTAGGGAATGGATCTCTTCGCAAAAGCACATAAAAAAATGGTTTTAAAATTCATCTAACAGCATGAAAACATAGAAAAATATACCATATCAGAAACACAAAACAATAAAATGATAAAGGAGTTCAACCCTCTCCTTGTTTAGCTTCCCATATTGAGCCTCTATCATTAAGTGCTCAAATTTGTGTTTATATGGATTTGCAATGCTCGTAATGTAAAAATTATGTCTCCAATGGATCCAGAACAATAAAAGAACCCCAACTAGCCACTTGTTGCACTAAATGTTGCCAAAAATAGAAGAAGTTATGCTCTACAAATTTTTTCCTGCTAACGCTTCTATAAACTAGACTGTTCTACTAACTATTCTATGAATTCCACTATTCCAGGGCCTGCCGAGCACCAATTTCACCCAACACTGGCAAGATTCCCGTCAGTTCAAGTGTAAATTGTTGCTTCTTTTAAAAGTGGAATAAGGCCTATTAGTGTAAAATTTGGGCCACATGGGGCCATGTGCCTGGGGGCTGTGGCTAACCACTTGCCCCCTTTGGCATAACCCCCTAGTCCATTGGCATTTGGTTCCATGACGCATATAACCCCACCCTGGCCCCCATATTCTCTACACCAGTCCTACCAAGCTCTCTGTTGCGCCTGCCTTCGGTCATATGGTACTGTTGACATTTTCTGTTTTAATTAATTTAGCAAAAACCTCATGTAGGTGACAACAATAGGATTAGTTGCTATATTAGCTCCAGTATTTTTTGAGGAGTTAATGCATCCTATATTTGTTGTGAGGGAATTTATGATTCAGTTTTATGCTCCAGCTATAAGAAATGTAATCCCGTAAAGGATTGAGTGTGTGTGTAGAGAGTGTAGAGAAAATAGGGAGAGCTCAGAGTATGTGTGAAGAATTAAAGTTGTTGTAATCTCCTGTTGAATAATAAGATTGCCGATGCCTCTGTTCTAGTGGACGTAGCCTATATTGGTTGGGTGAACCACGTTAAATCTCTATGTTATGGTTTTGTGATTTTTTGTATGTGTTGTGTATGTTTGTTTAATTTTATTTCCGCTGCGCATTGTTTGGTCTAACAAGTGGTATCAGAGCGGCGCAGTGGAAGCGTGGATGGCCCATAACCTATAGGTCTCTGGTTGTGGAGCTGGTGTGTGTGACAAAGCTGCTGAAGGTGGAGTTTTGGCGATTGGTGTGGTTTTGGAAGAGACAGTCGCGCCAATTTGTGATAGTGAACTGGTTGGCACATTTTATTTTGGAACAGACGCGCCAATTGGTGTGGATCTAAGTTTAATACTCGTGCCAGAGCACCAATATATCGATTGGAGTGGAATCGACGGGTTTAAGCACGCCAATTTTTTGTCACTTACACCGTTTTTGTTGGGCGCGGGTCTTCCGCTGTCAAGAAGCGCCAGGCCGTGGATTGTGTTTTAGGCGAGGGTTTTCCGCTGTCAAGGAGTGCCAGGCAGTTTTTCCCTCTGGTAAACCTACAATTTTTTGTTTTTCTTTTCGAATTGTGATTACATGGTACGATAGAGGCATTTTTTAATTTGGATTTGGAGATTTTGTTTGATACAACATGGAAAAAACGCAAAGTGCTCGTTTTGAGATCGAGAGGTTCAATGGAAAGAATAACTTCGAAATCTCGAAAGTGAAGATGCATGATCTGCTTGTGCAACAAGGCATGGCGAAGGCGCTGTTGAGAAAATCCAAACAGCCTTAGAACATGACAGATGATGAATGGAATGAATTGGATGGAAGATCGCTGAGAAGTATTCGACTGTGTTTGGCGGATGATGCTTTGTTTAACATCGTGTCAGAGAAAACTGCTGCTGGTTTGTGGATAAAGCTTGAGAAGCTGTAAATGGAAATTTCCTTGACCAATAGGATTCTTCAGAAGCGACAATTTTACAATCTGCTCATGAAGGAAGGTACAACTATTACTGATCATTTTAATGTCTTTAATACTCTCCTGGTGCAATTAGAAAGTATAGAAGTAAAATTTGAATCAGAAGATAAAGCTATAACTTTATTATGCTCGTTTCCCGAGTCATGGGATCATTTTGTTACTTATATAAGTCTAAGTATATCAGAAACCCTTGAATTTGATGATGTTGTTGGAGCTTTTTTGTCCGAAGAGACAAGGAAGAGGTCAAATTCAGAAACCTCTACATCAGAAACAATGATAGCTAGAGGTCATTCTAGAGAAAGATGCTCTAGTAAGCACAGTGACTCGCGTTCAAAATCGAAAGGGAAGAAGAGTAAGGTAAAGTGTTGGTTTTGTGGCAAATCGGGACATTTCAAGAAGGACTGTTGGAAGAGACGGAAAGCAACCAAAGAAGACTCTTCAATAGAGAAGAAAGAGGCAAACACGACAAATACAGGTTCGGCATCCAAGACAGGTATGAGTGATGAAGTGTTATCATTTGATTTCTCTAGTCATGATCAACATTGGCTGTTAGATTCTGGTGCATCAAATCACATGTGTATTCATAGGAAATGGTTTAAAACTTATAAACCAATCAATGATGGAGTGGTTTACATGGTAAATGATGTCACATGTAATATTGTGGGAATTGGAAGCATTCAGCTTAAAATGTTTGATGGGACAAATAAAATTTTAACTGCTGTAAGACATGTACCTGAACTAAGGAAAAACCTCATTTCATTAGGAGTACTGGACACAAATGGATATAAAACCTTTATTCAAGGTGGAGTAATGAAAGTTTATAAAGGAATTTTACTAGTAATGAAAGCAAAGAAGGTTGGAAATCTTTTTCAGTTAGAAGGAAGAACAGAGTTAGATCATGTTTCTATAGTGTCTGAAAATGACAGTAATTCTATTCATTTATGGCATCAAAGGTTGGGCCATATGAGCGAAATAGGTTTAAAGATTTTATGTGATCGTAAGTTACTTCCTAATCTAAATTCCGTTAAGTTAGATTTCTGCAAACATTATCTGTTTGGGAAACAAAGCGAGCAGAAGTTTAAAACTTGAAAACATACTAGTAATGGAATCCTTGATTATATCCATTCTGATGTTTGGGGTCCATCTCCTATAACCTCATATGGCGGTTCATCATATTTTGTATCTTTTATTGATGATTTCTCCAGAAAAGTGTGGTTCTACATGTTAAAGAAGAAGTCTGATGTGTTTACAATTTTCAAACAGTTTAGAGCATTAGTTGAAAAAATCACTGGAAGAACTATTAAATGTCTAAGAAATGACAATGGTGGTGATTTTACTTCAAAGGAATTTGATAATTATTTCAAGGAAGCTGGGATCGAAAGACATAAAACCATTGTTTATACTCCTCAGCAAAATGGAGTTGCTGAACGCATGAGCAGGACTCTTTTAGAGAGAGCAAGAAGTATGCTGAGTAACGCCAATTTGCAAAAGGAATTGTGGATAGAAGTGGTTGCTAAATCTTGCTATTTGATAAATCAATCACCATCAACTGCAATAGGATGCAAAATTCCTCAAGAGGTATGGAAAGGTCATCCTTGTGATTATTCTAAACTCAAAGTTTTTGGTTGTGATGCATATGCTCTAGTTCCAAAACATCAGCGTTCTAAATTAGATCCTAAATCAAAAAGATATATCTTTGTTGGATATGGTGATGGGACTAAGGGATACAGATTGTGGGATCCTACTACTCACAAGATCATCATTAACAGAGATGTTAAATTTAATGAATCCTCACTTGAAAGTTCAGATGTAGATGATAAAGTGAAATAGGATAATGTATCTAAGCTTCAACACATTCAATTTGAAACCAGTCCAAATATTGATGATGATCAAGATGAACATGGTTCAGATGTAAGTCATGAACAAGTTTCAGATGCAGGTCATGAACAAGTTTTAGATGTAGATCATGAACATGATTCAGATGCTGATCATGAAGAAGTTCCTACAGACAATAATCAACAAATTGTGGAAGTACCATAAACATCTTTAAGGAGATCCATGAGAATTAAACGTCCTCCTAGAAGGTATGATGATTATGTTACTTCAGTTGCTTTAACCGTTAACGATGATGAACCTTTGTGCTACCAGGAAGCTGTAGAAGGTTCTAAAAGTGAAAAGTGGAAAGAAGCTAAGAAGGACGAGATGATGGCTTTAGACAAGAATGACACATGGGATCTGGTAGAACTTCCTAAAGATAGAAAAATTGTGGGATGTAAATGGGTGTACAAATTGAAAAGGGGTGTTGATGGTTCAAAGGATAGGTACAAAGCAAGGCTGATCGCGAAAGGTTTTTCTCAAAAAGCAGGCATTGATTTTCATGAGATATTTTCACCAGTTGTAAAAATTGTTTCAATTCAAATTTTATTAGAATTAGTTGCTTTACATGATTTAGAATCACAACAACTAGATGTTAAAACTGTATTTTTACATGGAGATTTAGATGAGGAGATTTACATGGAACAACCGGAAGGGTTTGTTCAAGATTGCAACAAGAAATTTGTCTACAGGCTCAAGAAATCATTGTATGGTCTAAAGTAGTCACCTCGATAATGGTACAAGAAGTTTGATTCTTTCATGTTGAGTAAAATTATATAAGAAGTGAATATGATCATTGTGTTTACTTTAAGAAATTAAGTAATGGCATGTTCATTATCTTAGTGTTATATGTTGATGATATGCTTTTAGCAAGCAAAATCATAACAGAGATCAACAGGTTAAAGGCTCAGATGGCTAGGACATTTGATATGAAAGATCTAGGAGTAGCAAGACAAATTTTGGGCATGGAGATTTTTAGAGACAGGAGCAATGGTAAGCTGTGGCTATCACAATAGAGGTATATTGAGAAGATACTCTTGAGGTTTGGTATGAAGAATGTGAAGCCTGTTTCGGTCCATTTAGCTTCCCATTTTAAGCTTTCTTCAAGTTTATGTCCTAATACAAATGAAGAAAAGGAATATATGTCTCGAATTCCATATGCTAATGTAGTAGGTCGTTTAATGTATGCGATGGTTTGTACTCAACCAGATATTTCACATGCAGTTGGGGTTGTTAGTAGGTATATGGCAAATCCAGGAAAAGAACACTAGTCAACAGTGGAATGGGTGCTTCGGTATTTGAGAGCCACAAGTGATTATTGTATCACTTATAACAGAAGTAGTGAATTTGTTTGCGGATATGTTGATTCCGATTTTGTAGGTGATTTGGATAAGAGAAGGTCAACTTCAGGGTATGTATTTACTCTTGCAAGTGGAGCTATTAGTTGGATGTCAAAGCTACAGAATATTGTTTCTTTATCCACTACTGAAGCAGAATACATAGCTGCTTCGCATGCTTGCAAAGAAGCGGTTTGGTTGAAAGGTTTGACTGGGGAGTTTGGTAGGTTATAGGACAACATCAAGTTATTTTGTGATAGTCAAACTTCAATTCATTTGGCTAAGAATCTGGCCTATCATAGTAAATCAAAGCATATACCTATCAAGTACCATTTTGTAAGACAAGTTATCACTGAAAGGGGTGTTTCTCTTGAAAAGGTGCATACGAAGGAAAACTGTGTAGACATGTTCACGAAACTAGTTTTGTTAGAGAAGCTACGTTGGTGTCTGGCTTCTCTTGGCTTGCAGAAAGGATAAAAATAATAAAGGAACAAGGTATCAGGCTAATTGTTGTCAAGGTGGAGATTGTTGAGATTTTCTGTTTTAATTAATTTAGCAAAAATCTCATGTAGGTGACAACAATAGGATTAGTTGCTATATTAGCTCCAGTATTTTTTGAGGAGTTAATGCATCCTATATTTGTTGTGAGGGAATTTATGATTTAGTTTTATGTTCCAGCTATAAGAAATGTAATCCCGTAAAAGATTGAGTGTGTGTGTAGAGAGTGTAGAGAAAATAGGGAGACGTGAGTGTATGTGTGAAGAATTAAAGTTGTTGTAATCTCCTGTTGAATAATAAGATTGCTGATGCCTCCGTTCTGGTGGACGTAGCCCAGATTGGTTGGGTGAACCATGTTAAAGCTCTGTGTTATGGTTTTGTGATTTTTTGTATGTGCTGTGTATGTTTGTTTAATTTTATTTCCGCTGCGAATTTTTTGGTCTAACAGGTACAAGTTTTAGATCGTGGGTTGGGGCTAAGCCCCAAGCCCTTAGTCTCTCTGCCAATAATCTTATGGGTAGTGTAATGACCAGGGGCTAGGGGCTTAGCCCCGACCCCCTCCGTGATGTTAAATCCGCTTAAATTTTAAATAAGATTTGGATGATATTGTTTATTAAGTAACATCCTTGGCACTGCAATACAAAATTGTATTACTTGTTTAGAGGTCTCATGTTCGAACCTGGTTGGGCATCCGACCAACCCATACCAAATGTTTACGCTATGTTGGGGTACCATATGATAGCCTATGACTGGGCCACATGACATCCCACCATTGGTCCACTTAAAAACTCCAATCACCAATCCAAACTTGCCAAATTGAACTAATCACATGAGGCCTCTTGGAAACCTGCCATTGGTTGGAGAATACCAGTCAACCTGCATAGTCACCCTGCTGAATCATTATACAGACTGCCCAGTTAGTAGTCCCGCATCCAACTTGCAAAAATTTTACCTGTTTCTGAAAACAATCAAAACGCAATATCGGGAGAAGACGATATTAGTTTTGAGGATTTCAAGTTGCATTGGATTCAAGTTGGTGAGATCTATGCTTTGCATTGGTTTCAAGCACTTTTGAACACTTTGAATTTGAAGCAATCTACTGATCCCTTGGATCACTCCTCCTCACAAGAAGCTTTTGGACTTCCAAAAGACGAATTTTAGTCAACAACCATACGAGGGTACAATTCCCTCACCCTTCCAATCTCAATCCATTTGGATTTTCTTGCATTTGTACCTTTAACCCCATGCGAGTGTACTCCACATTCCCTCTTCTTGAAGTTTTTTTTTTTTTTTTTCAAGGATAGTATCCTTATGCAATTATTCAAGGGAAAGAAATCTTCTATTGAAGGAATCTAAATATTCTCTCCTTGAACCATCTTATTCACCATTTGAACATGTTCAATGAATATCTTGGCCTTATCATTGTCCCTATGTTCATCAATAGCAACATATTTCCCAAACATAAAATCTAAAGGTGATTTTGGTAAGTATCCAAAGCATGCCTCAAGTGGAGATGTTTGAGTCGATGAATGATTTGCCCAGTTGTAATCATGTTGAATGTAGTGTAAGTGTTCATCCCAAAGCTTAGGATGTTTGTTGTAATAACCCAGAATAAGATGTATTATTGTTTCTTCACCACTTCTGTCTGACCATCGGTTTGTGGATGGAATGTTGTGGTCTTTTTCAACTTGGTGTCCATGAGTCGCCATAACCTTGACCAAAATTTCCGGACAAATCGATAATCTCAATCAGAAATAATAGATTTGGGCAACCCAAAATGCACCCATAAATTTTGAAATAACATTTTTATAGTGTGTTCACTTGTAACCTACTTCTTACAAGGCATTAAAATTTGCATATTGCTGAACTGGTCCACCACAACCTAAAGATAATCATGATTTTTTTTAGACATAGGTAACCCTCCTACAAAGTCCATACAAACACTTTCCCAAGGACAAGAAGGAACTGAAAGTGGAGTAAACAATCCTAACTTTCTATTTCTAGGCTTATTAGAAGCACATAAAGAATGGCCTATTACATATCATGACACACTTTCATTCATATGAGGCCAATAACAATACCTTTTTAATTGTGCCACTATCTTGTCTACAGTAAAATGGTCAGCAATAAGAGAAGTATGCACTTCCCTTATGATGTGCACTCTTTCACCCCATGGAATGCATAACTTGCCAAGATGATACAACTGTTTATCTTGAACATGGTAATCTAATTCCTCTACTTTGTTGCCTTAACACAAAGTTGCATATACATATTTAAAATTGTCATCTAAAGCACATTGTTCAACATACCTCTCATGCATGACAGAATTATGCTTAACATTGATGCACTAACAATTGGTCTACATATCATATCAACAATTTTTTTATAGATACATTTCTTATACCTTATTACCAAGTGGAATTGCTGCAAGAAACCCATTCATCTGAAACGCCTGACTTCTTATGGCTTTATTTGTGATTACAAGTATTGAAATGGTTGATGATCAATTTGAATTATAGTTTCCTTTCCCTTCAAATATTGTTTCCATTTTTTCACACTTTGCACCAAATCATACAATTCTTTGTCATATGTAGGATAGTTAACTACCAAACCATTAAAACTTTCAGAATGGTAACAAATGGCCTTACCATGTTGCATGAAGATCGATACCATGGCATAGTCACTTGCATCAGTATGTGTCTCAAATGGATGTCTTAAATTAGGAAGTGCAAGTATTGGTGTTGTATTGATTTTCTCTTTCAATGCATCGAAGGATTTTTACTGCTTGCCTCCACACTGAAAAAATAGTTTCACAATTGTCAAGGCATGTAATGGAGTTGCAGTTGATGAGAAGTTAGAAATGAACTTTCTCCAATATTGGGTTGGTCCCAAAAAACTCATAACCTTTGTTACATTATTGGGTTTAGGCTTGTCCACAGTGACTTTGACCTTTGAGGGATCTATCTCCAATTCATCCCCTCCAACAAAATTTCCCAAATACACTAACGAGGCTTTTCCAAATTCACATTTAGATATCTTTAAAAATAACTTTTCTTTCTTTAAGACATTTAAGACTTGCCTAACATGATTAGCATGCTCTTCACGAGTCTTGTTGCAAATCAACATGTCATCTAAGTAGACTATCACAAAGTGATAAAGAAAATATCTTAAGACATCATTCACAACTCTCATGAATGTTGCAGGAGAATTACAAAGCAAAAATGCGATAACCAACCATTCAAACAAACCTTACGTTGTTTTGAAATCTATCTTCCATATGTCTCCTTCAACAATCCTAATTTGACGAAAGCCACTTCTCAATCCAAATCAGTGAAATAAATATTACCTTTCAACTAATCAAGTAAGTCATCAATTCGAGGAAAAGGATAATGATTCTTTACTGTGATCTTGTTCAAGGCCCTGAGATCCACACACATACGCCATCTGCCATAGTTATTTGGTACTAAAACAATTGGTCACCTACATGGCTATGTTCTTGGTCAGATGACCCCTTTATTAAGCAACTCTTGGATTTGTTTCTTGATTTTTGCATTCTCCATGACTAACATCCTGTACATGGCAATGTTTGGAAGAGGAAAATCTTGCTGCAATTGGATCTCATGTTGGATTCCTCTTTTAGGAGGCAATTCTTCAAGTTCCTAAAACATATTATCATAGGTGTTAAAAACTTCAATAAAATCGTATTTTAATGTTATATCACGTCCTTGGAAGGATTTATTTTCAAAGTTATCTTTGGGTTTAATCATCAAGAGTACAAAATTCTTAATAGAGTTAACAAGCCCCTTCATTTGTCTAGCATTCACAAGTGATAAATTCAACTTCTTTCTATGTGCTCTAAAATGTACTCAATCCCATTTTTAAACAAGTGATATTTGTTCTCATGGCGATGCAAGATGGATCTCCTATTATATATATATATGGTCTTGCAAAACAATACCACAAATGTCAAGTGGAATTACATCAAGCTCTTCCTCATCTATAAAGTTTGCAGTGGTGTCAAAATTCAATTTACATCCTTTTGTCAAATGAAATTTTGCATTATCACATATCCAACCTAAAGGATAAGGTTTAGGATGAGGAATGGTTTCCAAGTTTAATATCCTAACAATGTCTTCTGAAATAATTTTTGCATGTAATCCACTATCAAACAAAGTATCTATCTTGGTATGTTTTCAAATGAATCTAATATAGAAACTCTCTATTCTTTCTTTTTCATGTTGAGTTTCAGTGAGGTTACTAGAAGAACTAGTACTTACAATAGAGTCCTTACCTTTAAATCCCATGGTTGTGATCTATCTTTCATCTGCGAAATCAGATCCTAAATCATGTTGTGTAGTTGCAATAGTCTTTTGTTTCCCTTTGTTATTAAATGTTTTGGGTCGCATTTTAGGATGAGGTTTCCAATAGTGGTCTTCATCATGGCCTTCTTTTGAACAATGTTTACGTGTGAGTTTTTTCTCCCTCCTTCTTGGAAAAAGCATTCTTCTTCCCTTTTTATTTGAATTTCCCCTTTCCTTTGTATCCACTCTTGAATGGATTTTTTCTACCGTCTTAGGTAACATTCTTTCCTCTTGCTTCTAAATGAGTTGCATGTACACAAACTTCATCTACTTTTGTAGGGTGAAACATGAGAATTGTGTGTGTCTCAAATAACTATGTAAACCTCCAATGTACTTGAGTAGAGTTTCTTGAGAGGATAAATATATACCTAACATCAAAGCTCTTTTCCTAAATTCTTGAGTATAGCTTTGCACATTTTTACCCTTAGCTTGCATAAATTTTGGCCAATCCATTACCTTTTTTTACGCATTGTATGCTAATAGATAAAATTATCTTCTTATTGTAACAAGAAAATAATTCCAAGAGGATAAAACATTACCACTTTTCCTCATGCCCTCTTGAGTTTTGTCCTCCCACCAAATGATTGTTGCACTTTCCAACCTAAGTGAAGCAAGCTAAATTTTAGTTTCATCATCCTTGATTCTTTCTATCCTACGACACAATTCAATCTAAGGAACCAAATTATCTAATTTCGCAGCATTTACCTCTCCATTATACATAGGCAATTAAAAAATTATGTCAAGCTTTAACAAAGGACTCTTACCATGTCCCTTTGGAGAATTTGAGGTGTTTGTGAAGAGGTACAAGTAGAAGAAGATGAGAATGAGCATGAGAATGGAGGTTAAGGTGGTGGCTTGTCACCATTCCCTCCATTCCCGTTTGGAGGACTGCCTCATTTTCCTTAATCTCCTTTTGCAGGTTTTGAGCTCTCTCTTTGCAACCTTGAGTGCCACTCCTAATAAATAACATTCACCATTTTAGACATTTCAAAGAAATATTTTCTGGAATTTCTCTCATCTTTATACATCCGTTCATGACCTTCTTCATGTGCCATGATTGGTGAAGCTTGAGATATATGTGTTATCCTTGAAACGATTTGAGACCTTCGCTCCACAAGCTCTCCTTATCCTATTTTGAGCTTCAAGGTTGTAAGCGTCATAAAACACTTGCAAAAACATCAAACCTTCAAAATAACCTTGAGCTTTCATACCAAACTGATCTATTATACAAGTTGGAAGGTGATAGAAAAATTGACAAGTAAAATTTTATGTCTTTTAGCAAATGGATCACTTTGAAAAAGAACATAAAATAATGGTTTTAAAAGTCAGTTAAAAGCATAAAAACATAGACAAATATACCATATCACAAACAAAAAACAATCAAATGATAAAGGAGTTCACCCCTCTCCTAGTCCAACTTCCAATTTGGGCCTCTTTCATTAAGTGCTCGAATTTGTGTTTACAAAGATTTAAAGTGCTCAAAATGTAAAAATTATGTCTCCAATGGGTCCACAACAGTAAAAAAAACCCAATTGGGCTCTTGTTGGGCTCAATTTGGCCAAAACCTAAAGACGTTATGCTCTAGAGAAGTTTTTCTGTTAACTCATCTACAAACTAGGTTGCTCTCATAATTTTTCTATGAATTCCTCCATTCGAGGGCCCAAGCAGGTGCATGTTAATGTGTCTCATTATATGGAAAAAGCAAAAAAGTACTCAAATAAAAAAAAGATAAAATAAAAATAATATAAAAATATCAATTAAATGAGTTGAGTTTCATACTTGTTAATTATAAAAAATAAATGCTAAATTTGTAACAAAGCTAACTCACAATAAATTTTGGTATAGCTATAGTGAACCTATTTAATGGGTTTATAAAATATAAATAATGTTATAATAAGTAAATACTAAATTTGCAAATAAGTCAACTAATAGTAAATATTGGTAAAAGCTATGGTTAATCACTCACAAAATATAAATAACTTGATGTAAAGTTAAATGAAATGGTAAAACTCTTTAAATATATATATAAAATAGAAGTAGAAATTCTAAACAAATAATTTTATATATTATATTTTGAATAATATAAAATACGTTATTATAATCATAATTAAAAATTTTATTATAAAAAATATAAAATATATTTTAAAAAATTTCAAAAAATAATTTTAACATTTTGTTACATGTTATTTTCAAATTTCTATTAAAAAAAAAGATTTTATAAACTTGAAAGGGTAGTTTCTTGGGTCGCGGTTTTATATATACAAAAATATGATCATTTTTACTAGTATTTTAATAATAATTAAAAAATATGCTTACTTTTTATTTTTAAATTTGTTTAGCAATCTTTAGAATGTTTACAACACATCTCTTAAAGAAATTGGAATTAAAAAACATAAATCAATAGAGAAATGGGGGGTCGCTGTTTTGTCACTACTTAAAAATTTATGTAAAATATTAATGATACCTTTTAAAGAAAATCAATAAATTAGATAAAAATTATATATTAAATTTTAGAAAAAATATGACATGAAATTGAATTTAAATTGACATGTTTTGTCTTCTTTTACCACCACCTAGTTTTTGATGATTTTGTGAATTTAAGAGTAAACATTCCAACTCCATTTATTTTTATAAAACTTCTTTGCCACAAAAAAGGGAAAAAGTGATACACATTAACATGCTTTTACCCCACCAATTTTTCCCAGAGCCGGCGAGATTCCTGCCGATTCAGTTGCAATTTGTTGCTTCTTTTGAATGCACAATAAGGCCTATCGATGGAATTTTTTTTCCACATGGGGCCATGCACCGAGGGGATGGGGCTAACCTCCCATGCCCATCGGCATAGCCCCCCAGTTCATCGGCATTCAGTTCCATGGCACATATACCCTGGGGTTGGCCCCCATATTCGTTGCACCTATCCCACCAATCTCTTCGTTGCGACTACCTAAGGTCATATAGTTTAAGGTTTAGACAGTGGGTTGGGGCTGAGCCTTGAGGCCTTGCTCACTCTGCCCATGGTCTCATGGGTAGTGTAATGACCATGGCCTAGGGGCTTAACCCCGTTCCCCTCCTCGAACTTCAAACTGATGAAATTTTAAATAGGATTTCGATGTTATGGTTTATTAAGTAACACCCTTGGTGCTGTGGTAAAGCGTTGTATTAGTTATTTAGAGGTACCATGTTTGAACCCGGTCGATCCTTCGACCGACCCATACCAAACTTTACAATGTGTTGGGATACCATGTGGCAACCCATGATTGGGCCACGTGGCATCCCATTATTTGTTCACTTAAAAACTCCAACCACCAATCAAAACATGCCAAATCAAACAAATCACATGATACCATTTAGAAGTTTGCCATTGGTTCGAGAATCATAGTCAACTTGCACAGTTAGCCTACTAAGTCATCGTATGGACTGTCGAGTCACTAGTCCAACACCTAACCTGCAAAAATTTTACATGTTCGTGAAAATGATGAGAACGCGATATCGGGAGCATATGATATCAATTTTGAGCGATTCATGTTGTGTTGTATTCAGGTGATTGAGCTCTACATTTTGGCATAGATTTTGAGAAATTTTGAACACTTTGAATTTTCAGCACTTTACTAATCACCTAGATCGGTCATATAAAAGGAATAATAGAACTTCTGATCCTCGGTATGAAAATGGCTACAAAATTGCTAGAAAAACTATTAGGGATGTTGCTACTGAAAACTTAAATGTTGATAAGATAAATACCTACAAATATCTTATTGAAAGAAAGAAAATACATTATATAAATACAAAGTAAGAGAAATTGCTACACCTCTCTAAGTTTGATCCTTAAAAGTTTTAGAAGAAAATTCTCATTTTTAAGTGTCAATAAAATCATTGATTCCTTTGAAGAAATAGAATATTTACCTTAAGAAACACTGAGTCCCTTCACCCCTTCCTCATTCTATTCTTAACAACCAATCCCCAACTCTACCCCTCTCTCCCTCCCTCGCTCCATACATCTTAATGATTCTAGACATAACAGAACATACATGTTTTGAAAATACACACTCATTCTTGAAAGTGTGTTTTTTTATAGATTTCCCACGCATTGTTGAAGCCTAACTCATGCTTTTTGAATGCACACACATTCTTGAAAGCATGCACAAGCAATTGAAATTGTGCACATGTTCTTCAAAATCCAAATTGACATGTATGTGAGGCGATTTGGGGAGTACTAAATTGATAACATTATGAACATGTGAATCTTTTTAAAGATTATCACTTGTTACTAGATTAGTGAATTCATGATGGCACCCTCATAATAAATTAAAATCATGGTATAGGGGAACTAGAACAAAATAATTTAGTAAGTAATTCACCCTCAATATGTCACTAAGAATTTAAAATCATGCTAATATGAATTAGATACTAATGGCATGATTAGCATTAGAATCAAAAGTTCTGTGAGCCATGTTAAAAATGAAAAATTGAATCGATATTAAATACAAAATTAGACTAATAAAAGGTTGAATTCGACAAGAGTCTACACCCATGGGTTGGTGTATGTGTTACTCTAATCTACTAGATCTATTAGTTGATTTACTCAACTGTACAATCAACCCTTCTATACCATCAACCTATATACTTGGTTTACCCTCTTATTTAGTCCATTTTCAAGCCACATTCATGTATTATTGAGTTAAGTTTACTTCCTATAAAATGTAGTAATAAAGGAAAATTTGATTCCTAATGTCCCTTAGTTAGGTGATAGTGGGGTGTCATAAGGTGTGATTCAAATGGAGCCACTGTAGGCCATATTCTATAATGACATGGTTATATAACTAAAGTAAGAGTTGATAATTTATAGTTTCAAAACAACCTATGGATGAGAAACCATCATTTGTATTTCTAAGAGTTTGTGTATAATGATAACAAAAATGTTATAGACATAATAATTCTTGACATGCGCATTCAAACCTATAAGCATGTAAGAAACATTATAGTAAGCATATCTCTTCAATCTTTTCACATGGAGGAAAATATGGGTGGACCATTGCTCCATGTATAACTGTGAAGATGGTCTCATTGACATAATTAACCCATGTTTATTCCCATTTTTAACAATTATTTCACTCACTACAACAAGGTGAACTTCAATATTCAATCACAGACCATGTGTTAACTAATAAATTCACTGCAATTCACACTATTTTATTCATTCTCTTATAAATTGAAAATGATAAGATATTTAGGTTGGTATGATTTTTTCCTATTATAGGTGTTAATGCTGGGTCAGACTGACAATTGCCATGATGATAGAATTATGTGGGTATAAGAAACCATTTTGGGGAGGATACTGAGCATCAAAAGACAAGGTGAGTATTAATTATTTTTTCATTCTACCACTTCCTATATAATTTTGCATTTTTTTGAAAGAACAACATTGTTAATATTATTATTTGTAGATTAAATTGTGAATTACATGAATGTAGGTGTTGGCTTGGACACATAAATGTAATTGAAAATAACTAGAATTCATGAAAAGTGTATGTCATCCAAGGAAGTTCAAAACCCACTATTTTCATTTAAGCCAATTTAACACAATAATGAAATTAATTAGAATTTAAACTAGAAACCAAAACTTGATGTGGTGCTTAGCTATGCATATCACATGAGCTTTTGGGATATGATATTGCATATAGTTTCACACTAGAGATGTTGGCCCTTATGAAATAAATCACTTGGAATCAAAGAATTCTCTCATCAAATAAAAAAACTCAAAGTTAACTAAACTTCTTGCCCACTATCATGATTGAATTCAAGCACCCTCAAAATTTTTTATTATTTTCAAAATAGTATCCCTCTCCTTTTAGTTCTCATTTCCACCTTTTTTTTTTGGCAAATTGAATTACTTATATTTCATCTGAAAAAAAAAAAGTGACTATAGATATTGACATTTAGATCCATCCAGTAAAACATAGCAACCCAAAAACCCGAGTACAACAAAGCTAGAGAGCAAAATGCTCACTCCATTACATCTAGCATAGTTATCATTTCCACAATGGAAACAAACATGACAAAATGAGACCAACTCTATAAGTACTTATCTACATTGTTTTCATAGTTGAAATACATTAAGTGGAGAGAAAATGAAGTTCAAAAAAAAAGAAACAAAGTTCCTCTTTGCACCAACAAACCAAAAATAATTTCTAGCATGCCAAAGCAAACACTGTCTCCATGAAATCCATAGTTCACCTAAAATTTATTTCCACAAAAGAAAATATAATTCCATGAGAACTCTTAGATCACCATCATTTTACTAAGTTAAAAGTTTAAAAAGGTTTATATAATTACAAATATTTTGAATATTAGATCTAATATGATTATAAGATGCAAAATCTAATAGAAAGTGATTTCCCTATTCAACCCCCCGAGGGTAGCAGAGGTGATAAACTCTTTCATCTTATGGAATTTTGGAAATCAATAAATACCTAGTTTCATTCTTAAGCTCGTGATAGTTAGTTCTGATATTGAAAATGTTCATTTTATTCTTAGCACTAGTCAAGGTAGAGAGATAATTTTGGTTTTTGAGATTAGGGTTAATCACCTGCTTATAATATCGTATTTTTCTTTTTCCCTCCAACTCTTTATTTTCCCAAAATTTCTCCTTGAATTTGGAAGTAATAATATTTTGATTATTATCCAAATTGTCAAATATGATCTCCTTCTTTAATTTCTCCTTAAATTTTGAAGTAATATTACTTTTAGTATTATCCAAATTGTGAAACATGATCTCCTTCTGTATTCTTCAATGATATAGCCAATACTCGTGATCCTTATGCCACCCTTTCTTGACTTGAAGGTGGGAAGTTTGAGTAGAGTTGGAAGGAATATTGGGAAACCTCTTGCCCTCCATGTTATATGACTTCTTATCCATATGAAAACTAGTCATCACCAAGTTTTTTATGTGGGAATGTATTTCTTGAATTAGGAGGATCAGGTAGAGAGTCTTGTATTCTTGAGGTTTTAGGTAATAAACTACTTTTTGATTGTTTCAATCTTCTTCCATGAATCTCTAGATATATTTCAACCCCAAACCCCACACCCTTGTAAACAATAGGAGTCACAAGAGTCTCAAAGAGGATATTTTTTATACCAAATCTACAAATCTACCAACTTACAATCATTTTCAACCCATAATAAAATTTCTAGCCTCCATTTATCCTTTTCTCAAGGTTATAATTCCAATTGTGCTTATGATGGATGTCATTTTCTAGATAGTATGAACGAACTTCTTGCAAAGAGTTGTTTTCATGAATGAAAATATCATAGGTGATATTTTTGGATATTATGACTTTGGTTTTGCTGGTATTTGTAGTCATATCCATTTGAAGTATAAATTTTGGATGCTTTTGAGTTTCTTCGCAAGATCATAATAGTTCCTTGGAAATATAACAATATAATCAATGTAAAGGAGAAGTGTTATGATCATACAAGTGACTTTGGGGCCAACCCAACCTACATATTCCAAAATCTCTTAGAATTTATACATGTACATGCCAAAAATGGTAAGGGATATGGGAAAAATGTACTTGAACCCAATATTTCATATAATTTCCTCCAAACAACCCTGAGTGGCCATAAAATTCAGAATACAATTCTCATATAGCCTTGCCATAAAAAAATTGAACTCGGTAGGAACCATTACCTCTTCTAGCCTCTTCAATGACTCTTTTCTAGGAATAGTGCCAAAAGCTTTTCTAAAGTCAACAAAACCACAAAAGAGATCAATTTTGTTATTGAAGCATTCCTCTCCAATTATCCTAAGAGTAACAAGATGGTCCATGGTTGAATGATATCTCTTACACCCAACTTGGCCTTTAGTTCTTTTACCATGGTATTCAAGCCAAAGGCTAATCTTCTTTTTCAAAAACAAGCACATATAGTTTCGCTAAGAAATGACTAAACATCAAGGTCTTGTCATTGGATGGAATTATTTTATCCTCGCTCTTAAATATAGAAGAAATAAGGCTTTATATCCAAGTGATAGGGAATAATTGGTTCACTATGAAATTAAAGTGGTTGTGTTTGTGCAAGATGAGGAAATATTCTCCCGTTTCAAAAATTTCAACTTTGTATCCTTCAACATTCTTAGCTTTCTCACTAGCAAGTTTCTTAACCCCAAACTCGATATCCTCCAAAGAAAATATATGATTCTCTATAAGGAATTCAAAATCGTGACAATGGTGTTAGGGAATTCATAGACTTTTTAAAGGTAAATATTCTAGTTCTTCAAAGGAATCAAAATCTTTTCTTTAGACGTAGGAATGACAAATTTCCTCTAAAACTTTTAAGGATCAAACTCAAAGAGGTGTAGTATTTTCTCTTTCTTTTTATTTGTAAGATATATTTTCTTTCTTTTAATACATGATTTCTAGGTATTTATATTATCAAGCTTTAAGGTTTCATTAGGAGAATCTCTAATAGTTTTTCTAACAATTTTGCAATCATTATCATAACAAAGATTGGTAGTTCTATTATTCTTTTTATATGACACATTGCTAGAGAACTTGTTAATGGTCATTGTGAAATTATCATAGAGGTTTTCTAGGTATTTATATTATCAAGCTTTAAGGTTTTTTTAGGAGCATCTCTAATAGTTTTTCTAGAAATTTTGAAATCATAATCATACCAAAGATTGGTAATTCTATTATTCTTTCTATATGACACCTTGCTAGAGAACTTGTTAATGGTCATTGTGAAATTATCATAGAGGTTTTTCAATGTTATCGTTATAAGTTAAGAGGTGTAAATCCCTATTTAAATACTTTAAGAAGCTAACAAATTTTTCTCTGTCCAAAAGTAGGTTCCTTTGACTCTCTCAATTGTCATGCATGTGCTTGTTTTGCATGGAAAGGTTTGGATTTAAGGTTAAAGGTCTATTATGAGAGTCAATATCATGGTTGTCAAGATCATGGTCATTTAAAAGGTCAAGATTTACATTTTGGCCGGAAATATGGTTATCTAATATTACTTAATCTACAACACTAAGTTCAAGTCCATAAATACAAATCAACACTAAGCTCAACTCCATGAATACATATCATTTAGCTGTAATTTGGCCACTTAATTACACCATTACAAATTATAAAACCTTGAAAAATATAAATTTTAACTAACTCTATTTCAAATAAAATTTCAAATAAATCTATTAACTATATAAACTTATATATAATTTAAAATATCAAAACACAAATATTACAATCATAATGATATCATTTATATATATAAACTTAAACCTTCATTTCTAAAAATAATCATTATATTCACAAGTGCATCTTTATATTCCAATAAAAAATGATTAATTGTTTTCAAGAAAAGTTTGTCTGGTTCACTTGCATACATGAGCTCTTGATTTTGCCTATTTTTATGTGTGCTTGTGCTGGGCTAAAGTAGGGTTTGTGTGAAGGTGAAGTGATAATATGTTTTTCTTATGTTTAAAAGAAAGATCAAAATAAGATTAAACATACTAAATTAGTAAAAAATTAATTAAAAATTAATAAATATATTTATATAAAATTAATTAATTATATTTATTTAATTATTTGTAAAAATATATTATTAAATAAAAAATAAAATAGAAATTTTATAAAATTAAAAACAGATTTAAAATTATAACATAATAATCCTATAATCATAAATAATCTCAAAACATATAAGTTTCCAATCATAAATCTTGTCTAATGAGTAGCCACTAAAAAAGAAAAGTAATATTAATGTATTATGATATTTATATATAAAAGTTATATATTTTTAAGTTTATACTTTCATTTTGATTAATTTCAAATTTATTTTAGTTAAATTAATAAATATTTTATTTTTATTATTTTAGCTGAATTTAAATTTATAGATTAAGCTTAACCTTTATTGACATTTTTGTACTGTTTGTTAAACATGATATTTTTAATGATTAGATATACCTAGATTTAGGTGTTAAACTTGATCATCAATTCATATTAAACGTGCAATGCAACTTATGTCATGTGAAAATTATAGAGATTTGACGGCCAGCAATGAGGATTCGAAAAACCAATGGCGTTCCACATGTCAGTTAAATTTGCATCCGAATACAACAAAATTCGATCTTTTGACATTTAAGCCTCCAACATTTCACAATTTTTTCAAAAGATAATTGAATATTGCAAACTTTTAGGGATAGTTAGCTTTCATCGCTTTCTCATGTAATGCTTAAAGTTAGCATCAAGATACAATCACCGGGTGTGAGGATTGGCTATCCTAAAGTTACAAAGATTATAGGAATGTGTACAAGTTAGCAGTAAGTTAGTATAAAGCTTTAAAAGATATTAAAATGAATTTATGTATATTAAAACGTGTTTATACTTATTAAATTTGTATATATTATATTTTTAATTTAGCCATTTTATAAATATAAGTTGTAAATTTTTGTTGGAGAATTTTATTTCTTTCGTAAATCCAAGATAGGGTTTCTATACTACTTGTTTAGGGTTCTTTTATTGTTCAGCTTTGTGAACGGAAGAGGGAGTGGAGTTACCTTTGAAGTTAGAAGGGCGATATAAAAGTATGTAAATTAATAATAATTAAATAACTTCGCTTTCTAAGTAACAAATTATATAGTTATAAAAGAGATATGGAATATTTATTTTAAAATAAAATTTAATCAAAATTTAATATCATTACCAGAAAAATATTTAACATTTTATTTCGAAATTTTCTAAAAAAAAGAAAGCTAGATGTCTTATATAGCCGCTCTTTATGTTCTTCTTACATTACTTTTACAAAATAAGATATGTTGACTCATCCAATATTTTTAATTATGTATTCACTAATATATTTATTATTCATCCATCCACATGTCTCTTCCATAAATAGTTTTAGTTTCTAAAAATGTATATTATTATTTCCTCTCTCAACAATTGTTCCAACTTTCAATGTTCCTTATTATCTTTTCTAACTTGATTTTTTCACCTAATATTTCATTTAAAAAAATTCTAATTTCTGAAAATGTATATTATTATTTCCCCTCTCAACAATTGTTCCAATTTTCAATGTTTTTTATTATCTTTTATAGCTTTCTTTATTTTTTCATGTGTTATTTCATTTAAAAAAAAAAGAAAATATTATATTAAATTTATAATAACACATATTGTTATTGTCTAACTTCCATTTCAAATTCCACATAGAAATAAAATTTATTTTTACCTTGAATGTGTACTCGTATGAAATGCATGTAATTATCCTCATATAAATATTATTTTCACAAATTTACTTATTCATAACGTAATTTTCAATTGGATTCACATAAAGAATATATTTCTTAAAATATTTAATTTATATCAACATTATGATTGATTCCAATATAATCAGTGTATTAACATTACTATTGATTCCAATATAATCAGGCTAGGTTATGATCATCCATTCAATTAGACATTTTTATGGTAGGAAGGAAATTAATATAACATCCAAAATTTCTATGTTATCTGTGTTTCATTTACTCATATAGTTTAATTAGACATTTTTATTGTAGGAAGGAAATTAATTTAACATCTAAAATTTATATGTTATCTACATTCAGTTTACCCATAGTGAGAGGCTCGTGGTCATTGAGGTGTGATTTCTCTATCATGTATTAACATCTCTTTACAACATTTACACATGTCTATTAATAATTAGCAATGTTTATTTATATATTCATAGGAATTTACATATACACATCAAATAGCTCATTTTTCCAACAAGTTTAAATCATATTAGCATGTTCACAACTTCATATTCAAATTGATAGATAATGTCTTATGCACAACCTAGGTGTGTAACTTAACTCAGCCTTTATTACATATCCATGTGGTTCTTCATATCCACTTGAAAGGTTATGAAAATATTCGTATAAGTAGATTACTGTAATAGTACAAATCATATATATTTACAATCAAATCAAGTCACTTGTTCATACACCCAATCAAATTATCCAACAACATTAAGTAACTCTTAATACGTTCATGATTCATATATATTCATGACATGAAGAATTATTAAATTATTGTATAATCCAAAAGAGTGCCAAACATCAATCTAGTCAAAGCACATAAATCAAGAAAGTTAGGTAATTAAAAAATCCAGAATGCACTCAATCATTACTGTAAATTACAATGAAACTAAAGGAATTACACTACTAAAAAAATATATCTACTTTATCAACATACAATATTGACACTCTCATAATTTGATTATTTTATGAAAAATAACATCACATTATTAAAATAATATATTAACTATTTTTAATGAATCTTAAATTATTTCAAATTTAATAAAAAATAATAAATTTGAGGATTAAACATGAATATAATTATGAATAATGAACATGAGATCAATTATAATATGTGCATGATATACAAAGGTTACATCAAATCATGTTAAACTAAAACATCTATCTAAATGATGAATATATAAAACATAAAGTAAATACAATGTCATTAAATCAAAATATTTAACACTTATTATAAAGTCACATATTTTAGACAAAAGAAAAGTGTTATAAATTTTTTATAGCTACAATTAAATACAAATTAAAAATAAGTTATAGACGATCAAAGTTCAATTTTACATTATTGTTAAAGCATATATTGTTAAAATAATAATATAATTGGTTTCAAAAATTCTTAAATATTGTTCAAATCAAGTCTTTTAACAATAACTACAATTGTTTATTCCTTTTTATATTTATCGTTGTGGAAGAGAAACTATCTCCATAAAATATTGTAACTTGTAGTGCATGCTCAAATTCTAGAAAATTGCGAAGTAATATTGGTATTTAATAAAATGTGTATATATTGAATGTTGAAAATATTGTATGCTATATAAATGATGACATATTTTTAAATATGTGAGTTTAGGATGGTTTGTCATTTGTTATTTCTCGTGTTTTAAATAAAGAATTAGATTACCTTCCTACAACCTAAAGAATGTAATACATGTTTGGCTATAAACATTTACCTAGTGAGAAATTAATAAGTATGAATAGACAATTGCTATAGTGTATTTTTTCATATTTAGAGTCAATACAGAATATAAAATCAACATTTACCAAAAATATATATGTTATATTAATTTGTTTGATATGTAGTAATATGCTTTTGAAGTAACTTATTTTGGTTTATATTGAGTTATATGTTCTTCTTTTAATTTGGAAATGATGAATATTGAGTTATATTTCCATTTATGACTGCTCCAATGGAATCTACCTTCAAGTGATGGCACCATCAAATCTAAACAATACAATAATCAATACCAATAATGAACCTCGACTAAGGTATATTTTTTGTTAGATTGTAAATAAATTGGAGTTTGAAAAAATAAGGCCTATTTCTAGTAAAGGGATAGTTAAGTACGTGAAACCTTCCCAATAAAGAAATTTCTTTTGTGCATGAAACTATCTTCACCATTAGGATCATACCAAAGAGGTAATCATCTTGTGAAGTCTCTAATATGTCCAAACTGATGATTTCGTAGAAAAAGAGGCTTTTTGAGAAATTCAATCCCAACGATAAAATTGATTGTACCATTTTAACTTCAAATTAGTGTTATATGTATACCATTGATCATATTCATAGCATTTTCCATAAAGAATATTTTACCGAAGTTATATGGGAGTAACCCCAAATATGTGCTTTCAGTGAATCTTCAAACACCCTCCTCTATTTTTCACTTAGAATTCATGTAATTATTTAACTTGGTATTTTATGACTTTATATGTACTGACATGTTCTTAATATTTTTTTATATTGAACTATATGATATGTAGTGATATTTTTTTAAACTAAATTATTTTGTTTATCTTGAGTTAAATGTTGTTCTTTTAATTTGTAAATGATAAATATATTTTAGAGAGTTGGGTACATTTGTGAATGTTCCAATGGAAATTGCCTTCAAGTGATGACACCATCAAAGCTAAATGATCCAGTAATCAATCTCGATACTCAACCTCAACTAAGGTATATCTTTTAGTTAGATCATAAACATATTGGAGTTTTTGGTATTGTTTTTGTTATATAGAAATAGATTGGAGTTCTTGCTTCACATTTACATTTGATTAGTTGGGGTAGCATGAGACCTTTCGTTTTCTGGGAAGAGAATATTTGTGTATCTAAAACCTTCATGATAACTAAATTTATGTTGTGCATACAACTATCTTCCACATGACAATCACACCAAAGGGGTAGCGATTTAGTCACCCAAATTGATCGTTTCCTAATAAAAGTGGATTTGATGACCTAACAATCACTAGAAGTTCAAAGATTTTTATAGATAATATAAAAGTTTATTTGTCAAATTAATTGATCTAATTCATTTCAATTATTATTTAGGACTCAAAATTTTGAAAAATATATACTATAACATTTCTTCAAACAAAACATGAAAATAAGTGGTTGAAAAAGTCTAACCTAAGTAATTATTACTTATATTTTTTCCCTTAAAACACAATGTAAATATAAACAATAATGATGAAATTATTGAAGTTAACATTATAATAACAAAATTTGGAAACTTGGATCACTAATTCATAAATCAAGAATTTATCACCCACTTTCTTCACAAACACACATAATGTGTGGACATAACTTCTAATCTCTTTTCTTAGTTTTGAGAATATATTTCAATATTCAAAATGACATATTATTGTGTGTAACCCATACATAAATAATCAACTACAAATGTATTAGCTGACTATTTTTTGGTAGGCTTATGGATTGTAACACTCATCGCTATACTATATGATTTTTTTCGTTTATTATTGAAATGTCACTTAAACTATTACCGAATGTTATCTTAAGCTCTTGCATTTATTTAACTGTAATGTCCATGCATATAATTTAAAAGATTCAGGTTGACTGGAAAGGGTTATTAGAGTGTTAATTTATGGCTGTCTGACGAAACTACATGAGCCATTGGATCTGCCCCACCAAGCACTTGCTCAAAAACTATGGAAATTACACCACCCAGATAACATATTGTGATGTCGTTCTACCACTTGAGGTTCGGATTTAATGCTGATAGCCTGACCTACTGCTAGAGGGACAAGGCATTAATGGAAATGTTTTTCTACCGTAAGATCCATGGTGGATGGATCCAACTGTTCCAAAACTTCTTGATAACCCTAAGCATCTCCTTCGTCTATAAAACTCGCTCATTTCTCATTTGGGTGTGGTATTTCATGAGTATTGTGGCTTTGCAACTCTGTCAAGGTCGGTAGGGAATACTGCGGTAGTTCTACAAATATTTTCAAGGTTGATAGGGGGTACCATGTCGGCATCGCACCTCCATTGTTCGTCATCCTTAGGAAACCTCTCACGTAAGATTGTAAGGGTTTCTAATGTACTCTAAACTGAAATTAATTTCCTCGCTCAGATCAAAAACTACTGAAGGTTACTTATGTTTCAGGTGTGCTCTTCGAGTGCTACTTCGTTTCTCCAGCTGAATCGCAAAGCACGAGGAAGGTCTCTCCTCTGAGGTAAGGGCTTCAAGTTTGCACTGAGAATTCCTCTGTTTCATTTTTTGTTTTTCCTATAGAGAGGGTTAACTATCTCATGGTGACTACAAGTATTCAGCTCTCCCTCACCTGGGGTGCCACTTTCTTAGGTAAGAAGGAAACTTAAAATATTTTTGGTCTTATATCTGGTTAAAAAATTGTTCACGAAATCTAGGTTTAATCCTCTGGTTTGCCATCATAGGTAAACCCTTTGTTCAATGTCTCTCACGAAGCATAGCTATGGAAGGCACCCTAACAGTGTACTCATCTTCTGTGTCTTCAGGTTGGTCTGCCATGAAAACCTTCGAAAACATTGAAGAGGGGAATTTAATTCATTTTTTTGGTCAACTATTGATAGTAATTAAGGGTTTTGATAATTTATCGATGAGAGGGTTTGTTGGCTTTAATTCCAGCTTGGCCAAAAATTCGTTGCATAAATAATTTTTAGCTTCCCTTAAGAGGGTTGCCTTGATGCATAACTTGGCTATTTCCTTTCCTGGTTGTTGATGGTTGCTCAGCTAGGGTGCGCGATATCCTCACTTCCTTCCTTCTGAATTGTACGAAGATCTAAAACGGACAATAATCACTCTGTGATGATTATATATGTATTCAACAATTTGATTGATAATTAAATGGAAGAAAAGTCTGATAGTTTTGGACTGAATGTTGCCCTTAATGTGTTGAAAGGATTCCAATGTTGCTTAATTGTAGCGATAGGGTTCCATCGGATTTATGCATTACATTAATATGATTTATGGTGCTATTCGCATATAGTGATTGTTTCTTGTAATTCTTAAACTTATTTCTATTGCTATAATCTCAAATTTGCTATGAGAAGGAATTATCTTATAGGAATTTTGAGATTGTTTACTCTGTCATTGCTTGAGACAGCAGTGTGTTGTTTATATTATGTTCCTACGAATAAATAGTTAAAGTTTAGAATGAAATTAATAGTATCAATATTTTTTGGTCATATGTTTAATAGATTGTATCATTTCGTTACCTAAACCAAGAGAGCATAATCCTAAAAAAAGATAGAATATATTTACTACTTTTCCATTCTTTATACAACAGAATATACTTAAATAATTAGCTATAACAATGATTTTCTATTCTTGGTTGAAGATAATGCCTTTCTAGTAATTAAATAATAAGCCTAGAGTTGGTCACTTATCTGTTTATGATTGTTTTAGAGATGTATAAATAATTTCTAGTTTTCTGGAAGGCCTCACCACCTAGCCATGTAGTTGGCAATTACATCCAACATCCCCCTTTGAGCACTTCTTGCTCTTGATAGTTACTAGGCATACAAAATTTGGTATCTTGGCCTTCAGGACTATTGTCCAACCTCAATTCGTATACCAGTTGGACTGTTAGCCATAGTTTTGTTTCCCACTGGTTACTTCTACCAAGCTCAAGGAAAAATCTTGCTCATCCTCTCCTGCCTTCTGTTTGTCCACCTTTCCCCATTCTTTTCCCTCTTTTGGGGATGAAAGGTGGCAACTATTTCTAAATGTCCAAGGAGTTATGTAATTGTTTTCATTTAGTTTTCTTAACAAACTCTTTAAATTCTTTAAATAAAAATATCATAATGTTCTAGATTTTCCAACCTTAATTCTTTAACAAACTGTTTTAAGAAAAATAACATTTTTTGAAGTACTGTGTAAAACTTGGTAAGAAAAATTAATTTCATGCAATAGAGGGTGTTACAGCTTCCCCCCCTTATGAGGAACACCACCTCTAGTGTTCTTTTAAGAAAATAATGTCGGATAGTATTTCTTCATGGTCTCCTCTTCTTCCCAGGTAACCTCTTCCGGGCCAAAGTGCTTCCATTGCACTTTAGCCTGGGTGATGGCTCGCTTTTGCAAGGTAGTTTTTCTCTGATCAAGAATATGAAGAGATTATGCAAGAAACTCTCCCTCTTGCTTGACCTATGTATTTTCCTAGTTAATTATATGATGAGGGTTGTATACATATTATTTTAGCAAAAAGACATGCAAGACATTGTGGACTCGGATGTGGTGGGGGAATGCTAATTTGTATGCCACTGGTCCAATTCATTCCAGTGTTTGGAACGGTCGACATTACCAGGGTGCTAGCTTGACTCAACCCTTGCACTGTAAAGTGCTTTTCGGGGGTTTAACTTTCAAGTACACATGATCCCCCAATTGAGATTCTTTATGAGTCATTTTTTTATCTGAATAAATATTTTGCCTATCCTGAGTGACTTTTAAGTTCTGGTGAACCTTTTTCACTGTGGCCTCCATTTCAACTAACATATCAAGACCCAATGCTAACTTATTAACCAGGCTATTCCAATCTATGGGTACACAACACTTTCTTCCACACAACACCTCAAAATGGATCATGCCTAATGACTCGTGATGGCCATTATTATAGGCGAAATCTACCATATGGAGGTAGTCCTCCCACTTGTGTGGTTGTGGCATTATGAACATCCTCAACATGTCTTCCCGGACTTGATTCACTCATTGTATCTGACGATCCGTCTATGGATGGTAGGTAGTACTAAATTGAATCTGAGTACCTAACCTAGCAAAAATGGTTTTCCAAAATGTGGATGTAAATTTTACATCTCTCTCGAAAATTACTACCTTGGGTATCCCATGTAATCAGAAAATTTCCCTCATGAATATATCTGCAATTTATATAGTCTTGTAGGTGGGTTTTACAGTTCTGAAATGGGCAGTTTTGATTAACTTATCCACTACCACAATAATTGAGTCATGCTTCTTCGTAGTGCGGGGTAGTCCTGTGATGAAATCTAGAGTGATCGTCTCCCATTTCCACTCGAGAATGGATAACGATTGTAATAGACCAATAGGATGTTGATGTTCTGCCTTCACCAACTGACACTCTAAGCACTATGACAAGTATTCCCCAACATGTTTGCTTTAACCTAGCCAGAAATAATTTTTCCTGATGGCTAACAAATTTTTTTGGTATCCTGGGTGAGTGGTGTAAGGCTTCCTATGAAATTCATCTACTAACAATTGTTTGATAGAATTTTGGTTGGGAACATAAATTCTGTTTCTAAATGTTAACAATTTGTCAGAGTTTATAACATAATCAGATTGTTTCACCCTCTTTCGATCCTCTGATGGTTGCTGCCAAAGGAATGCATATTCTAGGCCTTTGAGGGATGCTTCCCTGATGATTTCAAGAAGGTTAGATTTTATTTGACGGAATTGTATTTCGTAGACACAATGCATTTTTGTGCTCAATTCATTGGCCACTCGATTCTCTTTTCCTTTAAGGTTTTCCATATCGAAGTCAAATTCACTCAAGAATGCGGTCCACCTGGCTTGTTGAGCATTTAAACTAGACTGGTTAAAGAAATTTGTTAGGTTGCTATGATCAATTAGTAGCATAAATTTCTTTCCTAGGAGGTAGTGCCGCCACATTTTAAGTGTGTGCACTACTGCGGTTAACTCCAGATCATATGCAGAGTATCACTACTCATAGTCCTTCAGTTTCTGTGATTCATAGGCTATGACTTTTCCTTCTTGTGTTAATACCCCACCGACACCCTCCTTAATTACATCTATGCATACCACAAATGATTTCTCTAGTTTGCTACCTTTGGCACTGGTGCAATGGTAAGTAATTTCTTTAACTACTCAAAACTTCATTGACAATCCATTGTCGAGTGAAAGGCATGGCCGTTTTTCTATAGCGAGGTCATAGGAAAAGCTATTTTTGAAAAGCCTTTAATGAATCGACAATAATAGCTTGCTAGGCCCAAAAAGGATCTAATGTCAGCAACATTGTTATTTTCACATCCTGAAGATGAACCATCGTTGCTGGTTCGAAACATCGATCAGAAAGAAACCTAATGCGATGTATCTGAAAGCTCTACCTAATAACATTGGGAGTTGTCTATTCCATTATATTTTTCATGTTTTTTATATCTACCGCTATTCCCTCAACTGATATAACATGGCACAAGTACTGAATCTAGTCTCTGTAAAAATCGCACTTGCTATACTTAGCATACAACTGATTGTCTCACAAAATCTGCATAAGTATTCTCAAGTGCTTCTCATGCTCCTCCTCATTTTTCAGTAAATTATTATATCATCAATAAAAATCAGTACAAATTTATCTAGAAAAGCCTGAAAAATTCCATGCATAGGCACATGAAAGTGGCTGGGGCATTGGTAAGGCCGAAAGGCAGTACTACAAACTTGTAATGACTATAATGAGTTCGGAGTGCGATTTTGCAAATTTCTTCATCCTTTATTCTGATATGGTGGTAACCGGACCTTAGATCAATTTTTGAGAATATGTTGTCCCCTTGCACTTGATCAAATAAATCAATAATACGAGGTAAATAATACTTCATTTTTACAGTCAGTTTATTTAGCTTACGATAGTCGATGCATAGCCTTAAAGTCCTGTCCTTCTTTCAAACAAACAACACAGGGGCTCCCTAAAGAGATACACTAGGGTGAATGTACTCTTTATCTAAAAGTTCCTGAAGCTGCATTTTGAGTATTGTTAACTCCAGAGTGCTCACATGGTAGGGAGCTTTCGAAACAGGAGTTGCTCCAAGTATTAGTTCAATGGTAAATTCAATATCATGTCTAGGTGGAAATCCAGGGATGGATTCAGGAAACACATCCACAAAATCCTGAATTACAGGAATATTCTCCAATAAAATCATCTTATTTTTTTCATTAGAGAATCCTACTTGGACATCATAAATCTGGTAGCCCTTTCTAATTTATCTTCTTAGCTGGTTAGTAGTAATAGGACACAATTTAATGTTTTTCTTGATTCCTTGAACTTCCTTTCTTTGCCCCAATACTGTGAGGTAGCTTACATATTTCTCTTTACAATCCACTAGGGACCAATTCCTTTCCAACCAGTTCATCCCTATTAGTACATCATATGAACCTAAGGGAAGTATATTTAGATCAACATGGATGGGTTGTGCTAAAACTATTATATGGCAGTTTTCTGTTTTCATAGATACCTTTCTCTTAGTTCCAGTGGCTAGTTGAACTAGCCAACATTTCTTGAATTTGTGTCTTAGCAGCTATCATTTCTCTACCACTTTAGGACTAATGTAACCTAGGCTAGCACCTGGAGCAAATAAAATAGAAACAGGTTGATCATCAATCATACCTTCGTACTCGATCATGGTGGGCTAGTATTTTGCTTCATGATTGTCCAAAGTGTCATTAATTCTGGGCATACTTCTTGCTATATATCCAACTATGGAGGTTTCCTACATATTTGAAAGCTGCTTCGTTCAAGCTTTGTGTGGGAAGTTGTTGTAATAATGAGATTCCCCACATCCCCAGCATTGCAAAGATTGTTTTGGTGGTTGATCAGTGGCAGGTTTACTAATTCCATTTATCTGTCTATTTTTGGTGTATGCTGGGAGCTTGGGCGCATTCTTCATAAACTTCACAAAAGTTCTTTGCTGATTAATCCTTCCATTTACATTACATTGTTTGTTTGGGGGTAAATTCTTCATTCTTCTGACTGAATTTTCTTTGGGCACTTCACTTTTCTATTTCATTCGCTGATAACAGATACGAGCTTTTTTCACAGCATTATCCATTGTTCTAGGATAGTCAAATTCTAACTTTTCCTTCATAAAATTGGATAGACCGCTAATAAACCACTGAATTTTGGCTTTTTCCTCTGGCATATACGTGACATATCATAACAAGGAGGTGAATCACTTCACATATTCGTCCATGGTCAAGGTCCCAAACCTTAGCTCATGGAACTCCTTTTATTTTTCACCATAGTAACATTCGGTCAAATATTTGTCCTTAAAATGTTTCTGGAATTATTGCCACGTCACTTGTTCTTCATCAATCTTTCTCATAGTTTTAATTTCTTCCCACCAGAGGATGACCTTTCCCCTTAATTGGTAAACTTCCAATCATGCTTTAATTTTGTCAGTATATTCATAAATCTGAAAATATTTACCCATGTCAATCAGCCATGCTTCAGCTGCCTCTTTAGATTCTCCTTTGAAAAGTGACAGTTTATTTTTTTGAACTCACCCTATAATTCCATCTTTTGTATTTTTGTCTTTATTTGGTCAGAAACATTATCAAAATGCCACTCTTCATCCTCCTTATGTCCCTCTGTTGATTTTGCATTTTCCTCACCATGGTCGACCGTTGGGGACTTCTCTTTATTCTCTGTACTGAGGTCTGGTCCTCGTTGATTCTGTCAGTCAGACAGACTTTTGAGAATCTTTTCCTTCTCCTGCCTCAATTGTTCGTTATTTGTCGTCAAATTCATCATTCTAGTACGTAACTGTTGCACAGTTTCAAGTAGGGCAGTGTTGGCTTTCTAGGATTCTTCTCCCAGCAGTATCCATATATCCGGATTGGCCTCAATGTAAGTCACTTCTAGTTGGTTTGATAATCTAGGAGTCCTCTACATTATTTTTTGTTGGTTCTCACTTCTACCTCTGTGTTCACATTTGCTTAGATATAAGTATTTTGTAATTTAATTAAATGTGTAATATCTACCCCACAAGTCTCAGTGTGCAAGCATGGGATCTGATACCATTTGTAACACTCATCACTATACTATATGATTATTTTATTTTTTATTGAACTGTAACTTAAAGTATTACCAGATATTATCCTAATTGGTGGGCTCCAGTATTGTAGCAATAATTCTACAACTCCTGGAACTCCCTTCTTTAATTTTATCAACCCGGTAGTTCGTAACAAACTTGGAAGCGACGGTGCTGTATGCACAAGTACTAGCTCTTGCCGCAACTGTCACTTGGTCAGCTGGCACAAGTCCACTAGGAGCTTAAGCCAACTTCTATGAGCTCTTAAAAGAAGCTTTTTAATTTATGGATGAAAGCTAACTCGAAGGAAGCTAATCTAATTGCAAAAAGAAACTGAAATCCAAAAAGAAACGCAAACCCTAGCAAACACTAATTCTACCAGCTAGTCCTACTGACGCAAAGGAGAGCATGCAAACTACTGAAAGAGATGCCATTACTTCTATGAAGGTAAAATGCAAATGTCTAAGCCATCACTATCTGAAGAAAGCATCTTTTTGTATTTTTGATTAAGTTGTTGGAATTATCATGCATGTGCTTCTAACTATTTTTTACTGTGCAGAGGTGGATCAAGGAGGAGAAATGCTTGGGAAAGGTTGGGAAGGTTCAGAGAGGGTCTAAGGGGTCCCTAACACCCTTCTAGAGAGTCTCACAAGTTTTGGCTTCCAAGAAACCGTGTTTATGAGCTTCTACAGGAAGTCTGCAGGGGTTCTACAGGATGTTCAGGATTTCTACAGGATGTTCTGTAATTCTTCTACAGGATGTTTCAAAATGGGATTTTGGAGCATGGATGGAGGGAAAAAGATGGAGGAATGAGTATGGAGGTGAAATGGGGGTGTGAAGAGGTCTAGGACTTGGTGGATGAGGCTAAGGAGTGATTGGATTTGTTCAAGGATGGAGGAAGAGATGATGCACAAGAATGTAGGAATTAGGGCAAGGTGGGGAAAGTATGGCAAATGAAGGGTACGAATCATGGACTAAGGGTTGGAGCAGATTATCTGATGGATTATGGGTAGATAGAGAAGGATAATAGGTGCTCTGCAAGTTATTTTTCGAATTTAACAAATGAAGACTTGGAAAATCAAGAACCTAATTACCTTGACCTAATCTGACCTAGATAATAGAAAAAGAAATGGAACAGAAGTTTATTTGCACAGAATCAGATGAACTAACTATGCAACTAAGCAATCATACCCTAAGCATGCAGTCAAAACTGATATCAAGTTTGACAACTAAGAATCCAACACTAATACTTGCATGGTGAAGCAAAACAACGTTTTTGTGGGCAGCAAGGTCACCTTTGTCCCAACTCACGATCCCACTGCGGGAGAGGTAAGATCAGAGGTGCTTGAGCCCCTTTTTCCAAGGATCTTTTATGTTATTAATCTATCCAAATCAATCTGAACATGAAAATCTACTTTAATCATCAAAAGCAACCTAAATAACACAACAAGTTTTAAATCTAAATAGAAAATTTTACTCTAAGAATGCAGCAAAGACACATGAAAGTAAACAA
Source organism: Pinus tabuliformis (assembly GCA_031772625.1). Classification (NCBI taxonomy): domain Eukaryota; kingdom Viridiplantae; phylum Streptophyta; class Pinopsida; order Pinales; family Pinaceae; genus Pinus; species Pinus tabuliformis. The sequence continues at coordinate 436,771,477 of CM062815.1, read as the reverse complement.
AGGAGGTACTGGGCGCTTGAGATGGGCCCAACCCCAAGAGCTACAGCCTTCTAAGAGAGATTTAGAGCTGGTGCAAAGCTGGATTCATCTTTATTGAGCAATAAAAGAAGAGTTACATCAAAACTGTCCACAATGGAAACTTGAAAATGTGCTGAAAGAAAAGCTAATCTACTGCATAAAAATCGAACTACAAACTAGCTAACTTCTGCCTACAAAATGACTAACCACTAGATAAACAAAATGAGGCCCTAAGCCTTCTTATTTATACAAATTGAGGACCCCAACAGTCCTCCTAAACTTTAGGGACTCGGCTGCCCAAAACTTGTAGTTAACAGCAGTCCTACATGACATGCTTGGCTGCGCTTGTGCTAATTGATTTGGTGGCCCTTGAACTCCGAGCTGATGGTGGAAAATTCAAGGTAAGGGCCCATAAATGAAGGGGACACCTTCCTACAAATCCTCTCCCTTGTTCTCCCACGAATTTGGCTGCCAAGTGCTCATTAAGACCTTCAATTTTGTCTCCAAATTGACCAAAAAGGCTACACAAAGCACCCATTAGACTTGTTGGCATAATGACTAACCCAATTCACTCTATTAGCATAAATATAATAAAAAACATGCAATAAACTAATGAGAATGGTGGATTAAGTCGAATTAGGAGGTTGAATGAGCCCAAATAATTATCCATTTTTGGGGCTCATCATCACCCCCCTACTGAAAGTGTTGCTCATCCTTTGAGCAACCAATTTAGCTCCTCATCTTTGATGGCCTTGGTGGCCTCCTTGTCATGTCAGGCTTCTGAAGTTATTTTCTCTTCTCTATCATGAAACCATGCTTTTTTCTTTGCTTCTTCCCACTACTTGCTCCTTTTCCTAGAGAATTCTCAGCTTTGGTATGATTGTGCAAGTATATTCAATCTGATGGTCGCAATGGTGGTGAAAGGAGATGAAACCAGTGGAGGATGCAAGAAAAGAGTGGTTGCATGCCTCCTCAACAAACTTCAAGCTTCAAATCCCTCTCCATAATTGATTCTGGCCTGCCCAAAGGCTTCTACAGGATGTTTCTGGTAAAAATACAGAACTTCCTGTAGAAAGTCCTATAGCTTCCCGTAGAAGGTTGAACCATGACTAAATTGTGTCCGAACCCTGAAAAAAATGAGTGTTCATGGATGGGATGGATGTGCTTAGGGTGGCCAGCACAGGTGTTGCCTCCCTAGCTAAAATATCGGCCAATTTCTCCTTCTGCTGCCCTTTCCCCAAACTTCATGTAGAAAGTCCTGTAGTGGCCATTTTCTGGCTTCCTGTAGAAACTGTTTCGGTCTACTGTCACTGATATCTCATGGTGTGTCTCTTCCTTCTTTTTTCTCTTCTTTGGTCTTTTCTGCCTCTGTTAGCTTGCTTCCTCATGCTCTGTTTTGGCTTTCTTCTTGTCTTGTTTAGTCTCTGCCCTCTCTGCTTTAGTCTTTTTCTATTCTGTTCTGGATCTTCCTTTTCATCTTCTGTTTTGATTCCCTCCTTTGTTTCAAGTTCTTCTTTCTCCATTTTGGTCTTTTCATCTTTTTCTATTTCCTCCTCATCTTCCCCTGCCATATTTCTAAAAATCTCCCTATCATGATGTGTGGTGACTGCTAGAAATGTTTAGGTGAGGAGGGAGGAAACAAACTTTCAGTACCAGAAATAGAGAAATGGTTGAGGTTTGTCTTCCTGGAGTCAGGAATTTCTCATGTTCTTCTTTTTCCCAACACCAATTTGCCATTTTTTCTTCGAACTATTTCCAACTTGAATTTGCTTCTCGATTTTTGAGAAAAATCAATACCTTTGACAAAACAGAGAATATTTATAACACAAGGTTTCGCTTCAGAGAGTGGAAAGTCTTGCAAATTCGTTTCCTTTTTCACACAGGCTAGTTTCTATGGTTGAATGTATTTTCTTTATAGTGGAATTTGAGAAAGAAGGAGACAAACTTTGAGTGCAGAGAAGGAAACAGAGAACTGTGTAGAAATCAGGGAAAATATGCATGCGGAACTTTAAACTTGACTCTTTTTTCAATCCATTGCTGTGTTTTTAATCATTCAAATAAGTCATATGCAGATAGATTTCCCCAAGACTACCTCATTTCAAGCTTGAATTTTGACAAAAATCTCAGGTTTTCCTTCTGCAGAGCTGTTTTCTGCATTTCTTGTAGACGACTTCCTGTAGAGTGCCCCTGCACCTCTAAGTGAGCCCGATACGCTGGAGAATTGTGAACCAGGCCACAAAGCTCAATGGAGGATGATGGGTTAATCATTTTGTGGAATCAGAGGATGCATACTTCAGTTGAAAATGTTGCAAGTGCAAGTTAACAGCAGTCTGTGAGTTTCAGCTGAGCGTTCGTTAATTGCTGCGTGATTTGTGGTGAAGGAGTGAGGTGGCCAGGTGTACGTGGCCACATGCAGACGACAGTGCTATAATGAGCTGCATGTCCTATTCTTGTTAATCAGTTGCACTGGAGTTAAAGCCTCTACCACTGTCTGTTTTTTTATTTTCAATTTTCACGTGAGTGAGTTACCCATGCATGCTGCGTGATTTTTGCCTGGATGAGTGAAATCGGATATGGCTAGCTTCCTGGCTGAATCCCCCCATCTCATTCATTCATGCAGTGCTTAGATTAGATTCATGCAATAGAGGAACAAGGTTTAGTCACGTACCTGAAGTCAGATGGTTGCTGTGAGGTGCTTTTTGCTGCTGCATGCCTGGATCCTTTGGTTGCATGAGGGCTTGGCTGATTATTTTTGGTTGTTTTCCTTGTGCAGGTGTCCTCTGGCCGGATGCATGCTGCAGGAGTTCACTTCCACGTTCAGATCTGCACCTTCAAGCTGCTGCTGTTGAATTTTCACAGGACCAGAACTTGTTTTCACCATTGCTCCCAAACGGTAAACCGGTTTGATCTAAAACTTGCTGAGTGCATTCCTATCATCATTATGCACCTCCCATAGCAAAATCGTGATCAATGGATGCACATATTTCGAGAAAAATGGAAAATGGCTGAATATTTCAGAGATCAATTTCTCGGAAACCGTGCATCAGAATCGGCTGAAACTACTTGGGTAGGCTACTATCACCCATGTGCATATCCCCATGAAACATGTTTTGAAACGGATGCACGGATATGGAGAAAATGCAAAAATGGCTGATGGTGATGGAGGTGGATTTCTTGGAAACCGTGCACCGGAATGGCCTGAAACTACTCGAGCAAGTTGCCATCATCCCTATACAATTCCTTGTAAAACGGTTTTTCAAATGGATGCATGGTTTTCAAGTTAGGGCAAAAACAAATTCTGTTCTAGGTATTTTTGCTTCAAGGCATTTTGCAGTTTTGTTGCATAGTAAGAAAAATGAACTTGGGCTGTGATGCAGGTATGGAGATAATGGAGGAGGAGTTTTAAGATTGCAGGAGGACTTCTGAACCCTTGAGGAAGCTACCATGTTCGCCAAACCACCTTTTTGAAATCCATTTCTAGCTTCCTACAATTTCTACAGGAACTTCCTGTAGAAGCACAATGAAGAAGCACAACGAGGTGGAAAAGATGATGGAAAAGGGTGAGGAATGGGAACATGGATGCTTGCAGGCATAACCAATGGATTCCAAGCTTTAGATCCCCTTCCAAAATCGAATCTGGCTCGCTTGAAGGTTCTACAGGATGTTTCCTGTAGAAATATAGAACTTCCTCTAGAAGGCACAAAAACTCCTTTGTCTTTGTTTTGAGTGATCCTCCTGACCTGCAATGTCATTGCTGCAACCTGAAATTATTCAATGGAAATTAGATTTATTTTTCTTTTCCTTTTTCTCTTTTTTTTTTTTTGAAAAACAACTAGGGCGCCTCATGGAGGTTTTCACCCTAATTGCCTGCCCTGGGCGCCTCCAAGGGAGGTTTTCACCCAGAGATCTTATTCTCTTTTCTCTTTTTTTCCAACCCATTGACCGCCTCATGGAGGTTTTCAATCAATGAGCCAATCTAAGGCGCCTCCGAGGAGGTTTTCACCTTAGATTTTTATTCTCTTCTTATTTTCATTTTTTTTTCTCTTTTTTTTCTTTTTTCTTTTTTTTCTACCCTACCCTACTTGAAAAACAAAATCATTCTCAAGTATAAGAATACTTCCAATGGAGCCATGTGCACATCGAGATTAGAGATAAGCTGATGTGGAGGCTTGAAATGCATGCTTTGACAGCTATCCAGATCTCAGAGACCAAATGATTTGACTTTGAAGGGATCAAACATAGCTGGAGAAGAGAGTACTGCTGCAACTTAGTGACTGTCTAAAACCATACCTCAATATAGCTCTGATATCCTTGTTTCTTTTGCTGATCTGGATCATGTTTCATATCTTCTTCCACCATGACCTTCACATCTTCCTCTTTGTGCTGATTTTTCTCTTGACTACATGGAGGGTTTGATGGTAGCCATGAGGGAGCTTTCTTGATTTCTGCCTCTGATGTTTTCTCTTCATCAAGTGCAGCCCATCGTGCTTTGGCCTCCTCTTTTGACTCTTCTTTTGCCTTTGGTCCTTCAATGCTGTCAATATAATCTCTGCTTTGCAACACTCTTCCTGAGCTATGGTGAAGATCATTGAGCTCAAGAGGAGTCATTTGGACATGTTGTGTCTCAACATTGCAATTGTGTTGAGCTACTCCAATGGACAGGTTTGGAAATGGTGGTATGGGTAGTTGAGTGGGGGCATAGATTTGAGATGGATGTGGATGGGGTTGTGGTTGGGCAGGAATTTAGGGTTGCCTTGGTGGAGCAGGAGGCGATGGTTGTGGATGAGCAGGTGGTGGAGGAAAATGAGTGGGATGAGAGTTGTACTGGGGCCTCCACACCTGATGAGGTGCATTCCATTGAGGCTGTGGCTGAGCATAAGAGTGAAACGAATGAGCAACTAGTTGGGCATAATATGGATCTGTGAAGGAACAAGGAGGAGGTGTGAACCAGAAAGGATGAGCAGGGGGACCCCAAGAAGGCATGAAAGTGGCTTGATAGGGGTCATAATAGGTCTCGGGTGTCCCTTACAGTTCCTGCTGGTAAGATCTAGGTCCATGCGACCTCCTTTGATTCATATAATAGAGTGATTCAGTGGCTCCTTTGGCTCTCTGATATGCAGCTTTGATTCTGGGTAAAGAAGGGCACTAATCTGTAGGATGGTATTCTTCACAGACAAAACACACTTCTATGGAGTACAATGGACATTCGTTCCTAGGATGCTTTCTAGTGCACCTAGGACAAAAAATGGCCAAAGCCCTCTTGGCTTCTTCTTGCTTCTTTTGGATCTGCAAGGTATCCAGTTGCATGGCAAGAAACTGCCTCATATCACTCTTGAAATCTTCCATCTGATCTTCAAATTCGTCTTTGGACAAGGTTCTGCTCCCAACATTTCTGCCTGTAGCCATTTGCTCCAGAGGAATGGTTTCTTCTTCTTCTTCCCTTGAGGTTCTTCAAATATGTCTTACTGTCCACCTAAGGGTTCTTTAATCACAGCCATCGAAGAAGAGAGAAGGTTAGCTGTGTGAAGCAGTGGGGGTGTTGTGCAATCATTTTTCTAACTTATCTCTACTCCTACAAGGCATGAAATGAAATCTTTTTGGTTGATTTTTGCTTCTTTTTTTTTTACTTCTACCTGCAAAACTGAAATAAATTGAACTGCAACTAACTATCTTGCTGAAATGAAAATGCGGAATTGAAATGAAAGCAGGAAAGGACTAATCTATTTTTCTCAAATGAAATTGCAGGAATGAAACGCTAGTCTACGCTTGCAGAATTGAAATGCTAATCTACGCTTGCAGAAATGAAATTGCGGAATTGAAATGCTAATCTATGAAAGCGGGAAAGGCTAATCTACTTTTGCATAAACGAAATTGCATAATGGAAATGAAATAAACTACTTAGCAGAAGATTGTAGTGGAAAATAGAAGAAAAGCAACAATCACCAATACTCTGACGCTTCCCCGGTAACGGCGCCAAAAATATGGTGGGCTCCAGTATTGTAGCAATAATGCTACAACTCCTAGAACTCCCTTCTTTAATTTTATCAACCCGGTAGTTCGTAACAAACTTGGAAGCGACGGTGCTGTATGCACAAGTACTAGCTCTTGCCGCAACTGTCACTTGGTCAGCTGGCACAAGTCCACTAGGAGCTTAAGCCAACTTCTATGAGCTCTTAGAAGAAGCTTTTTAGTTGATGGATGAAAGCTAACTCGAAGGAAGCTAATCTAATTGCAAAAAGAAACTGAAAGCCAAAAAGAAACGCAAACCCTAGCAAACCCTAATTCTACCAGCTAGTCCTACTGACGCAAAGGAGAGCATGCAAACTACTAAAAGAGATGCCATTACTTATATGAAGGTAAAATGCAAATGTCTAAGCTATCACTATCTGAAGAAAACATCTTTTTGTATTTTTGATTAAGTTGTTGGAATTATCATGCATGTGCTTCTAACTATTTTTGACTGTGCAGAGGTGGATCAAGGAGGAGAAATGCTTGGGAAAGGTTGGGAAGGTTTAGAGAGGGTCTAAGGGGTCCCCAACACCCTTCCAGAGAGTCTCACAAAGTTTGGCTTCCAAGAAACCATGTTTATGAGCTTCTACAGGAAGTCTACAGGGGTTCTACAGGATGTTCAGGATTTCTACGGGATGTTCTGTAATTCTTCTACAGGATGTTTCGAAATGGGATTTTGGAGCATGGATGGAGGGAAAAAGATGGAGGAATGAGTATGGAGGTGAAATGGGGGTGTGAAGAGGTCTAGGACTTGGTGGATGAGGCTAAGGAGCGATTGGATTTGTTCAAGGATGGAGGAAGCGATGATGCACAAGAATGTAGGAATTAGGGCAAGGTGGGGAAAGTATGGCAAATGAAGGGTACGAATCATGGACTAAGGGTTGGAGCAAATTATCTGATGGATTATGGGTAGATAGAGAAGGATAACAAGTGCTCTGCAAGTTATTTTTCGAATTTAACAAATGAAGACTTGGAAAATCAAGAACCTAATTACCTTTACCTAATTTGACCTAGATAATAGCAAAAGAAATGGAACAGAAGTTTATTTGCACAGAATCAGATGAACTAACTATGCAACTAAGCAATCATAACCCTAAGCATGCAGTCAAAACTGATATCAAGTTTGACAACTAAGAATCCAACACTAATACTTGCATGGTGAAGCAAAACAATGTTTTTGTGGGCAGCAAGGTCACCTTTGTCCCAACTCACGATCCCACTGAGGGAGAGGTAAGATCAGAGGTGCTTGAGCCCATTTTTCCAAGGATCTTTTATGTTATTAATCTATCCAAATCAATCTGAACATGAAAATCTACTTTAATCATAAAAAGCAACCTAAATAACACAACAAGTTTTAAATCTAAATAGCAGATTTTACTCTAAGAATGCAGCAAAGACACATGAAAGTAAACAAAGGAGGTACTGGGCACTTGAGATGGGCCCAACCCCAAGAGCTACAGCCTCCTAAGAGAGATTTAGAGCTGGTGCAAAGCTGGATTCATCTTTATTGAGCAAGAAAAGAAGAGTTACATCAAAACTGTCCACAATGGAAACTTGAAAATGTGTTGAAAGCAAAGCTAATCTACTGCATAAAAATCGAACTACAAACTAGCTAACTTCTGCCTACAAAATGACTAACCATTGGCTACAAAATGACTAACCACTATCTAACCAAAATGAGGCCCTAAGCCTTCTTATTTATACAAATTGAGGACCCCAACAGTCCTCCTAAAGTTTAGGGACTCGACTGCCCAAAACTTGTAGTTAACAGCAATCCTACTTGACATGCTTGGCTGCCCTTGTGCTAATTGATTTGGTGGCCCTTGAACTCCGAGCTGATGGTGGAGAATTCGAGGTAAGGGCCCATAAATGAAGGGGACACCTTCCTACAAATCCTCTCCCTTGTTCTCCCACGAATTTTGCTGCCAAGTGCTCATTAAGACCTTCAATTTTGTCTCCAAATTGACCAAAAAGGCTACACAAAGCACCCATTAGACTTGTTGGCATAATGACTAACCCAATTCACTCTATTAGCATGAATATAATAAAAAAATGCAATAAACTAATGAGAATGGTGGATTAAGTCGAATTACGAGGTTGAATGAGCCCAAATAATTATCCATTTTTGGGGCTCATCACTAATCTCTTGCATTTATTTAACCGTAATGTCCATGCATATATTTGAAAAGATTCAGCTTGTTTGGAAAGGGTTATTAAAGTGTTAATTTATGGTTGTCCAGTGAAACTACATGATTCGTTGGATCTGCTCCACCACGCTCTTACTTGAAAACCATGGAAATTAAACCACCTGAATAAAATATTATGATGTGGCGTTGCCACTTGAGGTTCGGCTTTAATTCTAATAGCCCAACCTATTGCAAGAGGTCTAGGGCATTAATGGAAAGGTTTTTCCACCCTAAGGTCCATGGTGGATGGAATCGACAATTCCAGCACTTCTTGCCAAGCCTAAGCATCTCCTCCATCTATCAAAATCGCTCATTTCTCATTTGGGTGTGGAATTTCCCGAGTATTGTGGCTCTGCAACTCTGTTAATGTTGGTAGGGAATATATGGTGGTTCTACAAATATTTTTAGGGTTGATAGGGGGCACCATGCCAGCACCAGACCTCCACGTTTCGTCCTCCTTAGGCGAGCTCTTAGGTAAGATTGTAAGGGTTTCTGCTATACTCTAAACTCAGTTTAATTTCCTCGCTTAGAAGGAAAACTACTAAAGGTTACTTATGTTGCAAGTGTGATCTTTGAGTGCTACCTCGTTCCTCCAACCGAATCGCAAAGCACGAGGAAGGTTGTGGAGTACTAAAAAAGGTATGTTTTTATAATTTATTTTGTCATCTTTGCTTTAAAACTCATAACCTCTTTGCATCATTAACTAGGTATATAATAAGAAATGATGACAAAATCTAAGGGATTTCTGCAACACAAAACTACTAATAATTTCCATTTTCTTATGTAGGAAGAGGGAAAAACAAAAGATTGCCGTCCCAAAGGAAAAGACAGGGCAAAGTTAACTGCTCTCCCTCTAGCAGGAAACCACATGCAAACAAGATAATCCAAATTGGAGCGTATCAACCAGGAAATGGAAAAGGAGATATCGAATTGGCACAAGAGAAAAAATAGATAACTGGAAATTAATAGTCTGGCGAATCTCTCAAGATCCTTTGATCCTGAGGGATCGCTATCTTAACTATTTTTGCATCATTGATATCTCCACTTGGCTGTTATAAGAAGGGGAAGCACTGCTAGCCTGGGGGAGATGACAATTTGTTGTTTTTATGTAATTCTCCATTGTATTTGAAACTTTGACCACTGTAACTCTACTTTGATGTTTTAATATAAATTTTGTTGCCGTTTCATTCCTGATTCTGGAGTAATCTCAAGCGGTGTGTCCTTGGAGGCTAAGGGCCTGGCCCTAGTGGAACACTTGCTCCTGTACCATTATCTCTAATTCGTGTGTGGTTTTCATTATCAGCTTTATTCAGTAATCTAATGTGTTTTGTTATTTTACATCATGGTTCTGTTATATTTGATTTATGTTCAATTGAGTAATGTTGTTCTCTGTGACAGGAATGTTGTATTATTCATTCTGAATTTGTAATGCATTATTATTCCTTTAATCTTTGATATAACATTGTTGTTCCTTACAGAATGCTATTGTTGTTCAATTACAGAGCAACTGTGCTGTAACATTCGTAAGTTGGTATTACTGTATTCATCTATGGTTTACACTTAATCGCAATTGTTGGTCAATTGAAGTTGTTGTTCCATTACAAATCACAATCATTATTATTTATAACTAAGATTGATACCTTTTGTATCAAATTCATATTACTGTTTCTCTTAATATTAAGCATACCGCGTGTGTTATTTATTTTGGCTCATTGTACATTTACATTTAACTCTAGTTGTTGTTCTATATTTCATTGCTGAGTAGTTGTTCCCAGGTTGATGATATTTTCCTTGATTATCTTTAATTACATCAATTTACAGATGGTTGAGTTATCGTTACTGTACCTTTGACTGATAAATTGCTATAGTTTTCTGGGTGCATGATTTGAGTCTTAAGGTTCTTTTCTGTAAGTAGATCTTATTTCAAGCATCCGTTTACTCTTGTATTTAGAGCACTATACTACTAGCATTACTCTGACAAATGACCACCTCAAACTGAGTACACTCTTTGAGATAACAAATTGTTCCTAGATTGACAAGTTAATGTGAGGTAAATAGAGGTGAAAAAGACCCTTTTTACTGCTCGACGTTTTGGCACTGTTGCCAGGGAAGAGTGTAGCCATTTGTTTCTTTTCCAGAGTGATGTAAGAACCTGCTAGGAGAGAACTAGGTTTTAAAAACGGAAGGTAAGAACCTGCGTGCAGAGCATGTAATAGCCCTGCTCCCCTGCCTGCTTTCCTGCAGACTTGTTGCTATTTTCTTTGGGTAGAAATTAGCATTTGATTTGTGTGCATGATTAAGTAGAAAAAGGCTGAAAAGAATCCTAATCCTCTACCCAAGCCTGACAAAGCTAAGAGGCCGATGACCCTTGGCCGATTGACCTTATAGACGAAATCCTTAAGATAGAAGAATCTCAGCCTTCAGTAGGGCCTAGAAAAGTTACTTCTAGACAACCTACTAGTTCCCTTGAGGCCATAGGATCACCATCTGTAGCATTTGCTGAGGTGCACAGTCAAATCAAAGAGCAATATTTTCAATAAATTGAAAATTCTAGCCCAAAATCATTGCAAGAAGTGAACTTTAACAACCTCTGTGAAGGAAGAGGAGAAACCAGGGAAACTGAAGAACCAAAATCTCCTCTTTGGATAATTCAACCATTAAGTAGCCCAGATAAAGGAAGCACTGCAAATATCATTTATAACAAAGCTGAAGAAACTTAAGAATCCCTCCAGACATTAGGCACTCTCATCATTCTAGATAAAGGAAGTGTTGTTAAGACCATTCCCGTTAGAGCCATTCCCCCTCAACAACCCAGGAATACCCTCCTAGATATCCCAGAAGGTTATTGGCATATATTTGACCAAATGGCCCAAAATCATCCATACACACAAACCTCTACACTACAATACCCCATTGTGGATACTGTAGCTAACACACCTATGAAAGCAATTCCTCTCCAGCATATCCCTACATTCCATGGCCTTACATCAGAAGATCCGGATGCATTCTTATTTGAATTTGATGTGTTGTGTAGAGGATATGACTATACCACCGATCCCCAGAAACTGAAATTATTTCTCTCTACATTAAAAGAGGCTAATTTAAGATGGTTTATGGGATTGGGTGTTGGTGTTATAAATAACTGGGATCAAATGAAAGAGTCTTTTGTAAAAAAATATCAGGTTACTGTAGGTCTAGAGAGTTAAAGGAGGAAATATGTTAGATGGTAGCTAGACCGAATGAAACATTAGAAGAGTATGTTGAATGTTTTCAATATAGTCTTCAAAGATCTCTTTATGCATCATTACCCTTACCCAATAATGTATTAAAAACAACATTAATTAGGGGAATGAAAAACAATGGATTGAAACAGTAAATATTATGGGAAAAGGAGATATTTATTAGGAAAATTTTGCTAACATTATTAATCTATGTATCAGGAGTTCGAGAGGCAGCATCAGGTTGAAACCAGCAAAACATGATCAATTTGCAAGAGATAATAGAATTTCGACAGAAGGAGTAACTCGTGCAGAAATTGGAAATTTAGTAGAAAATTTTAAAACTAGCATATTAAGGACACTGACAACACAACTTGATATTATGCAAGCTAAACAAAAGCAAGTAGAGGCAGATCAGAATTTGGCAATCTTCTGTCCCAGATGCAAAAAGAAACACAGTCACAAGGAGTTTCCATTAGATGCAGTCGAAGTTTGCGCCATTTGTACGAAAGACCACTCTACAGAGAGCTGTCCCTCACTTCCTGGATTGAAACTAGTATACAATGAAGTAGAAGAAGAGCTAGAGTTGGTGTATCTACTCAATCAGTGTCGTCAATGGCAGCCATGACAATTAGGTATGATCTCAGACCCAACTTCTTCTTCTCAACCTCCACAATATCATGCTCAACAATATAATACAACGTGGCAAAATCAACCTCCATTCCTGAATTGGTTATAGCAACCATTTCCTTCATCATCTCCATGGTTGAATCAAGCTAGCCAACCCATTTGGCCGAATTTTCCCTACACTCCACCATATTTTCAAAACAACATATATCCAGCACAATGGTCCCCTCCTACTTTGTACAGTCAAGCCTGGCAGACAAACTAGAAAAGACCGATGACTCAGCCAGTTGGAACCATTTCGCTCCCTCAACCTACACTTCCATCATTACAACAAAATCCCCAGTCCAACTTAAGACTGCAACTCCCAGCCCAACCCAACCCTAATCCAAATAACAGACCAGTCCAATCTATTCAAATAATTGAAACATCAAAAATAGGAACTGATCTAAGGGAGTGTAATGACCTTCAATTAAGATCTGGATGCATCATTGAAATAGAGGGAGATAAAACTGCTCAAGTCGAAAATCAGTTACCTATAGAACAATCGCCACAATAAGAGGATGTGACCAGACAACAAATTCATGATCAAGCAACCACATCTTCCCCCCCATTCCGAGAACAATTAATTATATCCCAACCTATACAATATCCTAATTTTGACATTCTGAGAGAACTAAAAAATCTGTACATAAAAATCCCACTCCTCCAAGCCATTCAAGACATCCCAATATATGCAAAGACTATCAAAGAGCTATGTATAAAGAAACCAAAGAGGAAAATAATAAATAACCCAAAAGTCCAAGTAGTTGGCACTCTATCTGACCTACTATCAGGAAAAGAAATACTTGTTAAATATGAAGACCCAAGAAATCCAATAGTAACTGTACAAATCAATGGAAAAAACTTCTCAAATGCCTTAGTTGATCTAGGAGTTGCAATCAATATCTTAACAGCTACCACTTGCCAAAAACTGGGCATTACATCAGTAGAATTGACCTCCACTTTATTAGAACTAGCTGACCAATCTGTGGTTAGGCCAGAAGGCACACTACATGATGTCATGGTATCCGTTGACTCTTGGGAGTATCCTGCTGATTTTCTGATAATAAACCCCAAAAACCGACTTGATGGATATCCATTGATTTTAGGTAGACCTTGGCTTGCAACTTCCAATGCTTATATTGGCTACCAACAAGGTAGTATGACCATAGCTAGCGGGGCTAATATCAAGATTCTAGCTTTATACCCTCTGGCATAGCCAAGCGTCACAATAATAAAAGCTAACAAACATAATGTATCATACCTCACTGAAAATATTATATCTTCATTAACCATAGAAGAGGCCCTTGATTTCAAAGACCAAACAGAAGATGATGCCATTAACAATTTTATTATTCAAGTTGAGTCCAGATCCTACATATAATGTCACATGATAGAAGCAGCATTTGATAATGAATTAGAAGAAGATCCTCTTAAAGATACACATGATCAAACAATACCTACTACCTCTGTCTCAAATAGAAAAATTGTAGAAATTGAGCCGGGAAAGACTTCAAACATTAATGCCAACCTGACTTCCAAACAAGAAGAGAAGCTCATCCAACTACTAAGGAAATATAGAGAAGCATTTGCATGGGACTATCCTGACATGAAAGGAATAGATCCCTAGTTATGTACGCACCACATTTACATAGAAAAATATGCAAGACCTATTCGCCAACCACAAAAGAGACTTAATCATCATCTAAAAGACATTGTAAAGGCTGAACTTCAAAAAATTTTGGATGTGAACTTCATCTACCCTATCTCCAATAGTAAATGGGTCTCCTCGCTTGTTGTGGTACCAAAGAAGAATGGAAAGTGGAGGATTTGTGTAGATTATAGAGAGCTAAATAAAGCAACACAAAAATACCACTTTACCCTTCCATTCATTGACCAATTATTAGACACTTTGGTAGGAAAGAAATTCTTTTCTTTCTTATATGGCTTCGGTGGATACAATTAGATTCAGATTGCCCTTTGAAGACGAAGACAAAACTACTTTTACTTGTCCTTGGGGAACATTTACCTACAGTGTTCTACCTTTTGGCTTATGCAATGCCCCTAGCACATTTCAAAGGGCTATCCTCAGCATTTTTTTAGATTTAATAAATGAAGGGCTCAAAGTATACATGGATGATTTTACACCATACAAGGATGATTTCGACCCAGCATTGGACACACTGGGAAAAGTGTTGCAGCATTGCATTGCCACCAGGCTCTGTTTGAGCCTTGAAAAATGCTATATGATGATGACAAAAGGACTTATTCTAGGCCATTATATTTCAGTAGCTGGAATATAGGTAGACCCGGCCAAAATTCAAATAATTTTGCTAATTCCCACTCCTACCACTCAAACAGAGGTACACAGTTTTCTTGGATTTTCTTGTTATTATAGAAGATTTATAGAATATTTTTCTCATATTGTTGCACCTCTATATGCATTGAAAGGTAATGTTGACTTTCTTTGGACAGAAAAATGCGACCTTACTTTCCAGGATTTGAAAAAGCTTGTCTCAACAGCCCCAGTCCTTAGAGGTACAAATTGGGACCTCCCATTTCAAATTTCATCAGATGCTTCAGATACAGCTATTGGAGTAGTCCTTGGGTAGGAAGAAGATAAAAAACCATATGCAATTTATTATATTAGCAAAAATTTATCTCCTGTTGAATTAAACTATACTGTTACCAAAAGGAATTTTTAGCTGTAATACATGTTGTCAATAAGTTTAAGCATTACATTACTAGATATCATGTTATCTTGTATACAGATCAATCTGTCATAAAATACTTAACAAATAAACCAATCACAAATGGTAGAGTAACCAGATGGCTGATTTTATTGCAGGAATTCATATCACAATCAAGGACTAACCTAGAAAAGAAAATCATGTAGCAGACTTTTCTTGCGAATGCAAAAGCCAATGGACGCAGTAGCAATTGAAGATCAATTTCCAGATGAGCATTTGTTTTCTGTCATTGTTAAAACACCCTGGTATGATGATATTGCAAATTACTTAGCAGTAGGAAAATTACCAAAACATCTGACCCCCAATGAACGAAAACAGATTATCCAGCGAAGTACTCAATTTTCTTTGATTGGGGGCTACCTGTTCCATATAGGGGTAGATATGCATATCAGGAGATGCATCCGCGAATATGAAATTTTTGACATCTTGAAAGCTTGTCATGACAGACCATGTGGGCGACATTTTGCCGATCGAAGAACTAGACATAAGGTGCTGCAAATAGGGTATTATTGGCCCACAATATTCAAGGATGCAAAGAAGTTTGTTGAAGCTTGTGACAGTTGCCAAAGAGCAGGACGCCCTGGTCAGTCTGACAAAATGCCCCTAAATCCACAGCTAGTTATTGAACTGTTCGAGCGATGGGCCCTCAGTTTTGTTGGTCCAATTAACCCATCCTCAAACCAGAAAACATATATTTTGGTAGCAACAGAATATGTCACCAAATGGGTTGAAGCAGAGGCATTAGAAAGAGCTACAAAGGATTCTGTCATACAGTTCCTGTTCTATATATTTGTCCGTTATGGGCTTCCAAGAGACATAATTACAGATGGTGGACCATAGTTTGCTGGTAACAAGATTGCTACAACACTAAAAAACTATCATATCTAGCATAAAATTACTACTCCATACCACCCACAGGAAAATGGTCAAGTAGAAAGCAGCAATAAAATAATAGAAGCAATCCTAACAAAAACCATTGCATCACATAGACGTGATTAGGCTGCAAGATTACCAGAAGCCTTGTGGGCTTACAGAACAACATGGAGAAGCACTACCGGCTATTCACCATACCAACTAGCATTTGGAAAGGAACCCATCTTTCTGATAGAATTTGAAATACAAACACTATGAACAACACAAGAAGTTGGTCTAGATCTAAACGAGGCATAGATTAATAGATTACAACAGATCAATGAGCTAGATGAAATTAGGCTCTCTGCCCTTCAACACACTACATTGATCCAACAACAGGGAGCTAAATGGCATGACACCCTCATTAAAAAGAAAGTCTTCCATGAAGGAGATTGGGCACTCCTATCTGATTCCAGGTTTTAGTATTTTCTTGGAAAGCTTCAGACTAGTTGGATGGGGCCATACAAAATCCAGAAGGTACATGATAATGGCACCCTTACTCTAATCAGCATTGACATATTTGGACATACCTTCAAAGAAAATGGCCACTGAGCTCGATTATACCACAAACCACTTACTCGGGAATCCTTCTACCAGCAACTCCACGAAGAATCCGACATCCAAATTTTGGAGGAGGAAGAGAAATATTCCTCACCTCTGGATCATTAGCTGATTCAACTGTTTTTACGTTTTGTACATAATTCCTTTGTTTTGTTAGCATAAATTATTTTCTGTACATACTTTTTTTATATATTTGCACTTTGCTATTCCTTTTATGAAGAAATAACATTCTCACCACTTTGCTATTCCTTTTTCAAGGAACCCTGCATTCTGTTGTTCCTTTTTGTAGGCTCAGTAGTTCCATCATTTTGTTGTTCCTTTTCCCAAAGGAACAACACTTGCATTTTTTCTGCTATTCCTTTTTCCAAAGGAACGACACTGTCATTTTTGTTGTTCCTTTTCTGAAGGAACAACACTTGTGTGCACTTTTGTTTTTCTGCTATTCCTTTTCTGAAGGAATAGCACTTTCATTTTGCTAATCCTTTTCCAAAGGAACAACACTTTTCGAATCTGCTGTTCCTTTTTCCCGGAGGAACAACAGTTGCATTTTTTGTTGTTCTTTTTCCAAAGGAACGGCACATAAGTTTTTTGTTGTTCCTTTTTCCCGAAGGAACAACACTTGTATTTTCCATTGTTCCTTCTCCAAAGGAACGACACTTGTGTTTTTTTACTGTTACTTTTCCAAAGGAACAACGCTTGCATTTTTTTGTTGTTCCCCTTTGAAACACCAACATTTTTGTATTCCTTTTACTTATGCTTGTTCTCCTTGCCGTTCCAATTCAAAGACGCCTATTGTTCCTGATGTTTCGAGTCTATTGGAGCACAACTATACACTTATGCAATGCATACAAAACTAGAACAAACTGAAATTAGTAAATGACATAAAATCGCTATTTTTACAAGAAATTGCTTTGAATGGTTAGGAGGGAAGAGGAAAGGACACAATTATTCATCACTTTGTTGTTATTATTCTGCTAATACTAATATGATTGGTTATCTTTATCACGATGGTTCTTTTTGAATTCCTATAATCTTCTTTCATCATTATTAAGGAATAAGAACAAAGGGTATATTTTCCTATTGAGATGTTAAGACTTCTTCCACCATTCCTACTCTTAAGGAGTATTGAACCACCCTTTGTGTATAAATAGGAAAGTACTTTATAAAAGAGAAAAATGTTTATATGATATCGATTGTCCAATGAAGGATAGGGGGTCTCATCAAGATGCAGCCTACCATGATCATAAGGAAGAAAGTGAAGTGGCATTCCCACTATGGCCACCACACTAGGGATATGATCCAAGAGGCACATCACAAAAAATAAAGAGTCCTTCAAAGAGGAGGTCTCATCACGAGCTGGCCTGCCCACCTTTCACTTCTTCCTAGTGAATGGAATTATGGTTTAACTTGTTACCAAGCCAGCATAATGGCCTCCATTTTGACATTGCACAACACTTCCTAAAGCATACACAAAGGATCATGGTTCCATGGGTGAAACAAACAACTCTGTGAAGGTTATGGATGTGTGTGGGCAAGAGAGCTCTGTTGATGGTATCAAAGTCACATTCCTTATACACCAATAGCAATCATCAACACCCTTCTTGGTCTTATACCTTTGTAATAGGGAAAATGAGATTATGTATATCGCTTCCCCGAACCTTTAAACACATGAAAATCTATTACAACTAATCATGATGGAAAAGTTGATAATGACCGCATCAGACTTTTTGTGCACGTCAGTTGTGCTATCCTCCCAGCCTCGCATCACATCACAACATTCTCTTGTTAAGCAATCCTACCATACACATCAATTTCGCCAATCTGTTCCTTCTGTAAACATGGCATTTTGGTATGCGCTTTTCCTTTATGACACTGTACCATGGCAGTTTGGCATGCTTCTCTCTCATTTGATAGTTGAGGACACCCTATCACATTGCAGGGGGGAAGCAGGTGACCTTATAATTTGTTGATATACGTGTCAGACTATTATTCGGGAAAATTTTACTTGGGAATAACAAGGCTTAATGGTATATCATTTTTCAGTTTGCATGACCTGCTATTCCTAAGCTGTTTCCGTATTATGCTCTGCAACAAATAGTAAGTGACTCAGGATTTGAACGAGCTTGCGATTTCGTTATTTTCTCTGTATTTTTAACAGTTTGAATATCCTACTGTTCCATTGTCGTCTCTGCATTTTTGAAGTGTGCTAAAACATGGGAGGAAGATCAATTCGGAGAGAACCACATGTACTGATAGTTTCTGATGTTGGAAATCTTAACGAGGGCAGGATGGATAGTCCATCTCAATCGGCTACAAGAATCCAATGAGACTGTAGCAATAGAATTATTACAGAACCTGCAAGAATATCACTCCACGGTAAGAGGGAGGCACATAGCAGTCACCGATGACATAATTGTAGAGGTCTCGGGACTACCGGCCACTAGACCTATGTGGACACTAAAGAAATAGAGACTGCGAAAAATCATAAAAAAATTTCAAGACAAAGGTGGGAACCTGACCGTAAGAGGAAAGGGAGTTCTACCAGTAGCATTAGGAGAGCCGTGGGTAGAATTGGTGAAGATCATCTAGAGCTACATCACTTGTGAAGGCTGAAATGACGTGGTAAGACCACGACACCTTAAGCTTTTAGCCTTATTAAAACAGAAATGCTCTGTGAACTTACCTGCATTTTTAAATTCATTACTACATGATGTTGCTCGAAGCATGAAAAAATCACAACACGTAGAATCGGTAGTAAGTCACCATGGGTTGATACGACTAATAGTTAGCCACAGTCTTGCTCAACAACAGAGTAGTTGGGAAGAATTAATTTCCACAATAGATGGGGGATTGAATCTGCCAGCCCCAAAATGAAAACATGCTACCAGTACATCGAATAGACTGTTGAAATGGAGGAAATCAGTTAGATTGGCATGGATCAGAGGGAGGCTGGAAAATTCCCGAGGGAATACCAGCCAACCAGTGGAGATAGATTATTCAGGGGATGAACAACTCCTACAATTATAAGGAGAGGAGAATGAGAAAGAGATGGAGCAAAATGAGGAAGGAGAAACAGAGGAAGAGACTAAGCAGTCTGGGCAGATGGAGGAAGAGATAGAGCAATGCGAAGAGAGCCCATTGCAAAATCCATTGCAAATGGACGAATTGGCCCAAATTTTGGCCAATATGGGTGAATATTCCCAACCTCTCAGCCCCCTAAGCCTCCATATTGAAGAAGAACTAAAGGAGCACTCTGCTCAGTACAAAAATACACTTGAAGAGTTGTGTGATGAGGAAGAAGAAGAAGAGAATCATTCCATTCATGATTAAAGTATAACTGGAGAGAAAAGTGATGAAGATAGAGAAGGAAAACAATATGTTCCTAGCCAGACTACGCCAGAAGAATTTCATGGAGAAGAAGGGGTGGAAACAGAAGTCACCCAGGAAATAACATAACCAGCTAGGGTTTTTACTCCTGAGCAACCCGGTCAGAATAACGAAGGGGCACCCCAAGAAGAAAACCAGGAAATTGGCCAAGATGACAGTCTAGGCTTGAGTAAACAGACAATTGTTCCTTCTAAGAAAATAGAAGAAATTAAAAGATTACGAAAAGAACAACAAAGACTGCGAATGTGATAGCACAACTTTGACAACAAATCAGGGTTTTGAAAATGGGAAAGAGAGCAAAAAGGACCTCGGGGGTAAGAAATGCAACCACCCCAATGAGACCCCTCAAGGAAAAGGTTAGGAGGACTCAAGTCCAGATTGCCATTCAAAACCAAAAGGAACAGCATTCAGCTGTTACCCACGTTGAAGTGCAAACAGATGATATATCGGCCTACGACAAGGAAGTTCAGATAGAGGCACAACCCTCTGAAGAAATGAGAACCATAAACACGAGGATATGTAATAAGAAGATTCAAGTAAATATTCCACTTACCACTACCATGTGGGACAGTGACCCGAGGACAGTGACCCTACGAGAGGGTTTGATGCAAGCTCAACAAGCAGTAGAAAAACTTACCGAACAAACGATATATCAAGAGAAGTATGAAGAATTACAACAACAGCTAAGGAATGTCAATTTATCTGAAAGCTAGGCTTTTGAAGG
Source organism: Pinus tabuliformis (assembly GCA_031772625.1). Classification (NCBI taxonomy): domain Eukaryota; kingdom Viridiplantae; phylum Streptophyta; class Pinopsida; order Pinales; family Pinaceae; genus Pinus; species Pinus tabuliformis. The sequence continues at coordinate 436,751,046 of CM062815.1, read as the reverse complement.
ATGGCGAAAGGAAGAAGAAAGAGTCGCCAAGGTAACTCATAGATTAGATGTAGTTATCAGACAGATGGATACCTTATGCTCTTTGTACGGTAACGTCCTAGCATGTAGAGACCATGCTAAGAATTATGCCCTGTTTTTAATGGAACAATATTTGCAATTGAAAATTAAGGCTGTCAAAGCAGGAGCCCCTATAGAAATTAATACTATTGATGATTTCATAAATTTTTGTAAGCACTATGGAATAAGGCTCCAAAGATTATTGTGTGAATTATATCTGCATAACCTTGTGCTAGATCAAAAGAAAGAGTAGAACCTCGGCCCTTTCATTGGGGACATCCAACTACAGGCATTTATTTCATTTGGAGTTAATCAAATAAAATGTCTTCAAGCCTATAATTCCTTCCAAAGACAAGAAAACGGATTAGACGTATGGGTAAGAGCTAAGCCTAGAGATCCATTACAGTTTTGGAATAAACATAGGAACCTCATGAGGACTCCGGCGTGATTGAAGCATTAGGACCCGTTCATACATCAATCAATTCCCAAGGGATAGAATACTTCTTTACCATCAAGGACCTTGTCATTACAATTGCTAAATTTCGATATCAGACCTCTAATCTGAATATCCAACTCAGGGAACCATTTAATTATGAGAACTTTAAGTTAGCCGCTGGTCGCTTGAGCCTCTATGGTGGTCTTAACTTCAGGGTAGGGCCATCCTGGTTAGGATATAGGTTCAGGAGTCCGATTATTTGGCACCTTGCAACTGGATACCAAGCCTTATATGAGATGCCTGAGGGTCAGATAGGCCATCTTTTTGAACACCTAGCTAGGCATCATGGTTGTAGACCACCACATGAGATTCCGTCTCCGGCCTATTCTCTCACCACCTTACATGTCAACTACAATGTTTTCATGAGGGCATGAAAAGGGGTAAGCAGGGGGGTGTGTGGAGTACTAAAAAAGGTATGTTTTTATCATTTATTTTGTCATCTTTTCTTTAAAACTCATAACCTCTTTGCGTCATGAACTAAGCAGATAATAAGAAATGATGACAAAATCTAAGGGATTTATATGCAACACAGAACTACTAATAATTGCTATTTTCTTATGTAAGAAGAGGGAAAAACGAAAGATTGTGGTCCCAAAGGAAAAGGCAGGGTAAAGTTAACTTCTCTCCCTCTAGTAGGAAACTGCATGCAAACAAGGCGATCCAAGTTGGAGCGTATCAGCCAGGAAAGGGAAAAGGAAATATCAAATCAGCACAAGAGAACAAATAGATAACTGGAAATTAACGAGGGATCCCTATCTTAACTATTTTTTCATCATTGATATCTCCACTCGGATGTTATAAGAAGGGGTAGCACTTCTAGCCTGGGAGAGATGACCTGTTGTTGTTTTTATGTAATTCTCCTTTGTATTTAAAACTTTGATCATCGACTCTCGTTGAGAAGTGATCCACTGTAACTCTGCTTTGATGTTTTAATATAAATTTGGTTGCTGTTTCATCCCTGATTCTGGAGTAATCATAAGCGGTCTGTCCCTAGAGGCTAAGGGCCCAGCCTTGGTGCAACACTTGCTCCTGTACCATTATCTCTAATTTGTGTGTGGTTTTCATTATCAGCTTTGTTTGGTAATCTAATGTGTTTTGTTATTTTACATCATGGTTCTGTTATATTTGATTTATGTTCAATTGATTAATGTTGTTCTCTGTGACAGTAATGTTGCATTATTCATTCTGATTTTGTAAGGCATTGCTATTCCTTTAGTCATTTATATAACATTGTTGTTCCTTATAGAATGCTATTGTTGTTCAATTACAGAGCAACTGTGCTGTAACATTCGTAAGTTGGTATTACTGTATTCATCTATGGTTTACACTTAATCGCAATTGTTGGTCAATTGAAGTTGTTGTTCCATTACAAATTACAATTGTTATTATTTATAACTAAGATTGATACCTTTTGTATCAAATTCATATTACTATTTCTCTTAATATTAAGCATACCGTGTGTGTTATTTATTTTGGCTCATTGTACATTTACATTTAACTCTAGTTGCTGTTCTATATTTCATTGCCGAGTAGTTATCATTCTAGTTCTGTTTGTTGTTCGATTTATCCTCAGAGTAGAGACTGCTATCTGATTTCTGTAGGATACGATTGCTACATTTATTTCCTTAGACTGAGGTTTGTTGTTCAATCTTATTCATAAGAACTAGTTGCTGTCCCATTTCCTAGTTGTTGTTCCATTTCCTGTTATTTGTATTATCATTGCTTTGGTGTGTGGAATTATCTAAGACTGTAGTGAACGTTGACATTTTTTGTCTAGTTCCCATGTTGATGATATTTTCCTTGATTATCTTTAATTACATCATTTTATAGAGGGATGAGTTATCGTTACTATACCTTTGACTGATAAATTGCTATACTTTTCTAGGTGCATGATTTGAGTCTTAAGGTTATTTTCTGTAAGTAGATCTTATTTCAAGCATTCGTTTACTCTTTTATTTATAGAACTATACTACTAGCATTACTCTGCAAATGACCACCTCAAGCTGAGTACACGCTTTGAGATAACAAATCGTTCCTGGATTGACAAGTTAATGTGAGGTAAATAGAGGTGAAAAAGACCCTTTTTAATGCTTGAAAAAGGTCTTTCCTCCGAGGCAAGGGCTTCAGGTTTACACTAAGAAATCCTTTGTTTCCTCTTTTGTTATTATTTTAGATAGGTTTAACTATCTCATGGTGACAACAAGTCTTCGGCTCTCCCTCACCTGAGGTGACCTTTATCAGGTAAGAAGGAAACTTAAAATGTTTTTGGTCTTATATCTGGTTAAAAAATTATTCACGAAATCCAAGGTTTAATCCTCTCATTTACCCTTGTAGGTAAACCCTTTGTCCAGTGGCTTTCTTGAAGTGTAGATGTGGAAGGCACCATAACAACATACTCATCTTCTGTGTCTTCAGGTTGGTCTGCCATGAAACCCTCTGACGACATTGAAAAGGGGAATTTACTTCATTTGTTTTGTCTACTGTTGAGATTATTTAAGGCTTTTTATAATTTAGTGGATGAGAGGGTTTGATGGCTTGAATTGCATCTCAGCAAAACCTTCATTGCGTAAATAGTTTTTAGCTTCCCTTAAGAGGGTTGCCTTGATGCAAAGCTTGGCTATTTTCTTTTTTGGTTGTTTATGGGTTCCCAACTCGGCTGCGTGATATCCTCACTGTGTATTTATATTTATGACTCGAATGAATTATGAATTATAATGTTGTACTCAGGATATTGTTTATCTGTTTATTTGAAGTTTATTGTTTCAATAGTTTCATGTAGTCTCTGTTGATACAAGGTCAGTTGGCCTTCAGTCCTTCCTTTTAGGTTGGACAAATATCCAAAATGGACCATAACCACTGTTTCATGATTATATATGTATTCAACATTTTGATTCAAGATTAATGGAAGAAAAGTTCGATAGCTTTGGACTGATTCTCACCCTTTGTATGTTGAAATTATTCCAATGTTGTTTAATTGTAGCGATAGGGTTCCATCTGATTTATTCATTACATTAATATGATTTATGGTTCTATTCTTAGATAGTTGTTGTTTCTTATGATTCTTAAAGTTATTTCTATTGCTATAGTCTCAAATTTTCTATGAGAAGGAATTATCTTGCAAGAATTTTGACATTGTTTTCTCTATCATTGCTTGAGATAGTACTATGTTGTTTATCTTATGTTCCTATGAATAAACAGTTAAAGTTTAGAATGAAATTAATAGTGTCAATATTTTTTTGGTCATCTGTTTAATAGATTGTATCATTGCGTTATCTCAACCAAGAGAGCATAATCCTAATAAAATATAGAATATAATTACTACCTTTCCATTCTTAATACAATAGAATATACTTAAATTTTTAGCTATAACGATGATTTTCTGTTCCTGCCTGAAAATAATGCCTTTCTAGGAATTAAATAATAAGCTCAGAGTTGGTCACTTATCTATTTATGATTATTTTAGAGTTGTATAAATACTTTCTATTTTTTTGGAAGGTCTCACCACCCAACCATGGACCTGGTAGTAACGTCCAACATCCCCCTCTGAGTACTTCCTTCTCCTAACAGTTACTAGGCCTACACAATTTGGTATCTTCGGCTTTAGGACTATTGTCCATCCTCAAGTTGCATACTAGTTCGACTGTTAGCCATACTTTTGTTTCCCATTGGTTACTTGTGCCTCGTTGAAGGAAAACTCTCAGCAACCTCTCATGCCTTCTGTTTGTCCCCCTTTCCCCAATATTTTCCCTCTTTTGGGGAGGAAAGGTGGGAGCTATTTCTAACTGTCCAAGGAGTTATGTAACTATTTTCATTCATTTTTCTTAACAAACTGTTTAAATTCTTTAAATAAAAATATCATAATATTCTCGCTTTTCCAACATGGAAATAAATGTTTTTGCAACAGGGGGTGCTACATGGATATCGTATTTTTATTGCTGAAAGGATTAATTGTCTGGTTGAATTAGGTAATTTTGACTTCAAATTCTTGTCACTATTCTCTAGTGGGCATGAAAGGATGGTATTTTTTTAATGCTTTATAGAACTTGAAAATATGGTATTGTTGGTAATGTTTTATTTTTATGTTAATTATTTTACATATATTGAAAAGTGTAATTATATTAATTGAATAAAATTTTCAAGAAAATTTTAAAGGTAAAAATGTTTATTAAATTTTATAAATTTTAATAAATCTTTCTGACATCTAATATAAAAACGTTAAAATATGATATTGCAAAATATTCAAATTACCTTTTAGATTTATACTTCACCTGCTTTCAATAAAAATGGACTATAAACACAGTAATTCTGTGGTGGGCATGAAAGGATGGTATTTTTTAAATTCTTTATAGAACATAAAAAGATGGTATTGCTTATAATGTTTTATTTTTATTTTAATTATTTTATATATATCATAAATTGAAAAGAGTAATTATATTAATTTAATATTAATTAAATAAAATCTTCTGCAAAATTTTAAAGATAGAAATGTTTCTTAAATTTTAGAAATTTTAATAAATCTTATTGATCTCTAGTATAATTACTCTAAAATATGATATTGTGAAATATTCAAATTATCCATTAAAATTATATCCCCTTAGATATATACTTCACCTATTTTTCTAGTAGGCATGAAAGGATGGTATTTTTTTAATGCTTTATAGAACATGGAAAAATTGTATTGTTTGTAATATTTTTTTTTTTATGTTAATTATTATATAATTATACTAATTTAATATAACATTTTGTAGATAGAAATGTTTCTTAAATTTTAGAAATTTAATCGGCAAGAATATTCATATATCTTTCTTAGATTTATACTTGACGTGATTCCAATGAAACTGGGTCATTACGAGTAAAGAAAATATTGTGGCAAGATTTTTTATTAACCGCTCCCATATTTTACTCTTCATGTGAAAAGTTGTTTCCTCAATTGTGATTTTTATCTGAAAACTAGGTAGTTGGCTGATAAGCACTTCCATGTTACATTGAGTATCGAGATAAGTATATGTTTAATTCAGATTTATTTAATTAGTTTCTATAATGTTTTTCTTTCTCTAAATTTTGGTTTAAATTATGTTAAAACTTTATAAAATAAGAAAATTAAATTGGTATATTGGTATTTAGATACATTTTAAAAATGGGTAACAAATAACTAATTTACAATCTTATAAAAAATAATTGTAATTCATCGGAAAAAAAACAAAAATAACAGAATTAAAATTTACTTTATTGAGTAACTTTCCTTCCACGAATTTCTCGGGGAGTATGATTTTGGATTACTTTTATTTCCACATTCACCATTAAATATTGCTTTTCTATGTTGGGGTTTGAGAGCAAAAGTGATTGTTACATTAAAATTTATGCCTCCAACTTTTTCATTAGAAAAATTTAGTAACTTTTGTTTTCAAAGTTTTTCTTCAAGCATGATAATGTGATGTCTTCTTATTTTTTATTTTAAGGGTAGAACACATTTTTTATTGCCATTGTGATTGGTTACACTCAGTTTGTCTTTTGTTTTCTTCTTTGCAGTTTCAGTCACAACATCAAATATCGTAGGAAGTTCATGGATCATGTTGAAAAGACACCTCTTGTCATTTTTCTCAAATCTAGAGCGCACACCAAAATAGAATTCCACTACAAGTAACCATCCATTAGTGTCAATAGCTACCAAAGATATCCAATATTTTTCTTTAATTTCATCCCTTTCAAAGTTAATTCACATAGATGGCTTAAGAAGTTCAAGTGGAACTTCTTAAGCAGGTAGATTAACTTCCCATTTTTCGCTTGGAAGGTCGTATAGATGCAAATTATTTATGTCGATCACATTACTGGTAAAATTCCTTCTTGAACATATTCGACACTATGGTATTTGAGCCCTAGGAAACTTGAACAGGGATCGTTACTCACCTGACCCAATCCAATTTTTTCTCTCACTTACCATGCAGGTGTTGTGGATGTATGAAATTTCTAGCCCACTAAAGCTCCCAATGCAACATTAAGTGGATGGTTAGATTTATTAACCCCCCAACAAACCATCAGACGTGGTTCTTCCGCCTCAATCCCACACACATGATACCCTCCCATTGCAATAACCTAAAACCAGAGATGCCATCGCGGGTAGCACACCCATCTACACATAAATATGGTTGTCCAAATGAGGCTTCCAACCCACAAACAAGTCCATCTCCGACTGTCAAACCCCCAAACCGTATTCCTAGTGGAGCTCCGTATACACTGGCCACATCACTTCAGAGGCAGGTCATGAGTTTGGATCCATTGGTACTCACACCACATAGAGTGATAAAATTAGAGAATCTCAATTACTTTATTATTCAAATGCAATTACATATATACAAGAAGTGTTGTCTCAAGATAGGTAGACTATATTGGACACACAATCCGTTGGTTGAGGAAATCTCTCAACAATACACCAAACTAGGAACAAGTAGATATAGCCAACTCCTATAGAATAGGAGCTAACTCCTTACATAGAAAGAATCACAACTAGAGATAAGTAGGAATTAGATATTCCAACACTCCCCCTTAATGAGTACTTGTCTCCATATCAATGTGCAAAATATAGTTGTGGTCAAATATACCAAAAAGAATATGTTGATGTCCATAGAAAGGAACAACCATTTATCAGAATGAATGGGTGCAAACCATTGCAACCACCAGTCTTGTAGGATTTCCTTCACATACATGGTTTTGTCAACCATTATAACTGCACACCTATACTTGTACTTGTAGCTATAAATCCCCTTCCAATATCATCATGGGTTTTATCAGATTACCTGTAACCGTGCTCTGGATTTTAACGAATCACCCTCAACCATGCCACCAAGGGATCTCAGCCACCAAGGCTAAACAAAACCACCAAGTCTCAACACAACCATGAAGGCTCAACATAACCATGAAGGCTTTCTAGCCACTATGGGCCACAAACCTACCACTAGGGCACTCCAGCCACTCTGGGCTACAAACCTGCCACTAGGGCATTCCAAAGCAATGACTCAACCAGGCCGAGGGTTTTCTCGGCTAACCCTACACCATGCAAATAGGAATCTTTGTCCCACTTCACTCTTACATGTGGTTTCTAGCTTTCCACAAACCAATACTACGAATACAAAGTGGCTTTTAGATTACCACGAACTATATGGGGATACACATGCCTTACAAGGATTACATTTCACACTCCAACTCTGGAGTTACCAGGTACATAGTTTACAAAGACCACTATAAAACACCCTAGACTAACTCACACAAAATTTCACCTAATTGTCCATCATCTTCTAGTCTTTGATCCATCTCCTCTAATGCCATATTCACAGTCATGTCTTCATCATATCCCATGGTTAATCATTCCTGCAAATAAATTTGTCTATTGTTGTAATGGCCAATTCCAACATAAATTCAAATTCGTGACAATAGCTGGCCAAACTAATTGTCAACTTCTAATTTTTAGCCATATTTACAATAATTACATGGGAATTTTAATGACTTGAATCAATGTGCTAAGAAAAAATGATGGAACACCTTATATAACAAGTCACTTTTCAATGAAAACTTTATCACTCCAATTCCAGAATAAAAAATAGAGGGTCAATTTATGCAACTGACAGAGGCATTTCAGTCACTGGAGTCACAAGAGTGCTTTTAGATTTCTCAAGTGGACTTTTGTCTTTTTGAAGCATCTCCCGCTTCGACTTTCATTCCTATTTCAGTGATTGTCATCACATTGTTTAAAGCAATTGCCTATACCCACAAGATGGCTTGCCCATGAAAATTCTTCTTCATCATATCATTCCTCATTCCTCGCAATCCTCTCCATTACTTAAAGCCTCTTTAACATCAAAACCTGTGAGAAAAAATTGATCCTTTTTTGGAAAATTATGCCCTATGGCATGGTGATGGCCACTGTACCCACATTGCTCTTCCTCAATGGATATAATCACTAGTAGTTTTGTGTGTTAGCACATGCACCAGCAGTTAATTGTAGGCACCACACAAACCCGTAATGGGTAGAAATCAAAAAATTCTAACACGACATAGACAAGCTCTCTTTCAACCTCATCACAGTGGGACTCACCATAAGAGTCAAGGAAAATTTCGATCTTCCATAAATAAAAAAAACAATTTCCACGCATTTCACTAATTCTTTTGACAGAGAAGTCGTTTTCGACATCTGAAGAAATACACATGAATCTTGGATAAACTTACACGTCAATAATTGAAGAAAAATTCCTTCACCATGACTTAGATCTAATACAGTCAATGTGTCAAGGGAACTGGACTATACTATCTCTTTAATGAGTTCTGGAAAATCTCTCACCGTCTCTAACAAAATCCTTTCTCAATGCTTAGCCTAGAATAAATCAAAATTAATAGCTCCAACATCTCTTCTCTTTTAGCTACGCCACGCTCTCCAGAGTGGAAATCCATCCACAGAACCGTCGAAGAGCCACAGATCGGACAAGCTGAGTGCAGAGACAGTCCTGCACTTCTCCCCTCCACTTTCACTGTACCATCATTTGCCGGAGGCTGCAATCTTTTAACTGATCACACCAAAAAATGAAGATAGTCACTGCTCAAATGATCCATGTTGTGAAATGCTCACGCTAATCCATCGCTGAAAATATCCACGCTATGTGGAGGAACCAATCGTCAACAATTCTAACTTCCAAAATATGCTCGCAAGTCTTCATTGGCAACATAATTTACAACGTCCTGTATATGTTGGACCAGAGCAGTAGCGTGCTTAACAATAGGTGCTTAAAAAAACTGATGGACAAACCACATACACTAAAATCTTCATTTCCTTAGCCCAAGACGGGCCAAGCCCACTAGGGGCCAGGCCGTCAAGGCTTTTATACCATGATAAAATTAGAGAATCTCAATTACTTTATTATTCAAATGCAATTACATATATACAAGAAGTGTTGTCTCAAGATAAGAAGACTATCTTGGACACACAATCTGTTTGTTGAGGCAATCTCTCAACCACACACCAAATTAGGAACAAGTAGATATTTCCAACTCCTATAGAATAGCAACTGACTCCTTATATAGAAAGAATCACAACTAGAGACAAGTAGCAATTAGATATTCCAACCTAGAGCCGGGTTGTTTTCTCCATAAGAAGCCACCAAAGAAGCCATAGACCTCATTTCCAACTGCACACCATTCTCACAATTATTATCCCTCACCATTATCCAAAAGAAAAAATGCAGATCTCAACCTCTAGCTCTTTGTGGATGCCATTAACCCTATATTGCGCTCTGCATTATGATATTTAAGAAAGTTCCCATATCGTAACTATCACACAACAAATTGAATCGTAACTGACTAACACTCTTTTTTAATTGGATGGTAGAGGTTACTTCCATCATCTAACACTTGAATCAAAGGTAAATAAAGGTACAGGTGGCACGGGAGGGGAGTTCTTCTCATATGGAATGCCTTATGGCATAAATATTTAGTTGTTCATGTGAAGTAATATAATTGTATATCAGAAAGAATTTATTTTCAGTTTTGAGTATGAGGAAGATGCATAACTCTTATATTTTTTAAAATATTTCAACAAAGGAGTTCAATAACTTACTTGAATATCCACATTAATTTATTTTTATAATTATCAACTTTCTTTAGCACGCTTGGGATAGCTGAATTGCCTATGGGCATGGGAATGAAGTCTCACCGAATTAAAAGTCTTGGCTTCAAATCTTGTGTTATCACCTCGATTAGGGTGTGAAGTATGACATGATGAAGATGTAGTCCTACCAAGCTTACAAAAAATAATAAAAAAATTATCAACTTTATTTATATGTTTAAAAATTATTTTAGGCTTGATTACAATAAAATATTGCAATGCCCAAAAAATAAGAAGTAATTGGGAAAGTAAAAAAATTGATTACTTTCTAATATGTGTACCATTTAATTCTTTATATAAATTTAATTTATGATATTTGAATAATACTAATAATAATAATAAATTCAATATATATCATAAATCAACTATTTCAATATTAATGTGTATTTTATAATATATTAAATAAAATTATTTTGAAGTTTTAAATGGAGGTCTCTATCAGGAGACTAGGGTTTCCCTAGTCATCGGTAGTTTTCTTACAAGCCTAAAGCATGCTCGAGCTTGTTTGGATGGTTTAATTGCAGGGATTATTATGCTTGTTGAGTCTTTAAACCCGTAGCTTCTCTTGTTTCTATTGTCATCCATGTTTTCTCTACATTCTATTCACAATGACATGAAGAAGGAAGCAACTTTCAAAGCCTCGATTTAGTTTCAAAAACCTTAGTGACTTCTCCTCCCAAAACCAAAATTGTGAAGAAATTAGCTGAGACCCTTATAGTGGATCTCTCTCCTTAATATTTGTGCAAGAGACAAGGCTTAATATTTGTGCAAGAGAGCCTTGTCTCTCTTAAAAAATATGTTGGCTTGAAATTCATGGAATTTTGGCAAAATCTAGAAGCTGTTGAAACTTGGAACATAGAACAATTGCCTCTAAAGATTCAAGGATAAGTAACTTTCATAGTTGGAAGGGGATTCCATGTCCTTTTGTTTCTATATAAAAAGGAAAGAGATTTTATTTTCAAATCAGGTTTGTATTTCATGGGCTCCATAGGCCTCTTTATCACTCCATGGACTCTTAATTTCAATTTAGATTATGACATCACTATATTTCTAGTGTGGGTTCAGCTTTCACACCTCCTTGTTCATCTGTAGGGCTTGATGCACTAAGCACAATGGAAACAATATGCGCCACTATCTAGATAAAGAATAACCAAAAGGAGGACAATTTTCTTGTGCTTGCATCTATGTTGACCCTAAAGGCAAACCTTGGAGAATGGATCCATATCTTAGAATTGGACTATGAGCATATTTAGTTTAAATGCATCATTTGTCATTGTTAGAGGAACTTCACCAAAAAGTTACCCTAGGAAAAGATATGAACAAGCCCCAACCCTTGTTTCTAAATATATGAGTTTCCAACCAACATAAAAGAAAATACGAAAATAACATAACAAGCTTACAAACCCAAAAAATATGATGCAGCATATTCGATCCCGAAACCTTCCTTCAACAAAAACTCTTTTAAGGCACTTCAAGATCCTCAACAAGAAGAAGATACCCCTATGAAGGAATCCCCTAATGAGAATTAGGGAAATTCAAAAGTGATAGTAGAAAAAGAATAGCAAGCCTCCTGATTGGTCATCCCTCTTGGTCCAAGCCATATTTTGAGAAAACATTGGAGGAAATTTTAGCCTAAAAGCGACATGAAGAAGTTAATAAAAAAATGCTATGTAGATAATTTTTTAATATTGCATTACTTTTATCTATGACAATTAGAGTAGTTCATGCAAAATCATGCATGGGAGAAAACACTGGAAAAACCTTCTCGTCAAGTGCAATGTAAGCCCGTCTCAAATAGGAAATCCAATAAAGAAAACTGATAACGCGAAATAGATTCTAACTTGGCTTCAGGTTCCCAACTCTATGCAAATTATCTACTCCAAAAGCCCCAGAAATAGCTCAATGTACTATTTTTTCATTCTATAATGCTCGAAATACATAAGAATATATTGTTGTAAACATGAAGAAGGTCTTAGTTTTAATACCTATGGAAATTATTGGGATATGTATACCATGAATTTAGTTATTGTCTCAATGAAAGATCCCATAAAGAAATGGCAATGCGTTGAATTTCCCTCATATTTATTGTGACTAGGCACAAATTTAATAAAATCACTTATCATTCATGTCTTATATATATGAATATATGTATCCCATGAGTTTAGTTATTGTCTCAATGAAATATCCCATAAAGAAATGGCAATGCATTCAATTCCCCTAGTATTTGTTGTGACTAGGCACAAATTTAATAAAATCACTTATCATTCATGTCTTATATATATATATATATATATATATATATATATATATATATATATATATATATATATATATATATATCGATATATCAAAGTTACTTATAAAAGAACTTTAAAAATGTAAATTCTTATGGTTGAAACATTTTAATATTTTAATTATTTATAATTCTCACCATTTTCAGGTATTTTGTTCAATAAATTTTGTCTAAAATCCAACAAAGAATGGTTACAATTCGAGGTTTGTGTTGTGTTGTGTACACAATCCAAGTGTCCAAGAAGATATTTGGAAGAGTTTAATCCATTTCCGTATTCAGAAATACACATGGTGTGTGTAGCATGTGCATTTTTTCATTTTATAATTGTATATGTGAATGCATAAATATGTATAATGAGTATAGATTTATCTTAACAATATGTTGAGTAAAACATCACTGAATTGTCACCCTTAAAAGAGAAAGAATTTCCTCAAATTTTAATATTGTTCAACTCACAATATATTTATAGTTAAAATAGATATACTTTAATTTTCACATGTCAATCTCATGTTAAGCATGAAAGGAATCATACATCTCCCTTATAGTAAATAATACTACATTCAAATGTTTTAACAATAATATCATTTTACTTTCTACTTCACTAACATTGAAATGACTTTTTGTTATTAATAGTTTTTCTAATGCCATATATAAACTATATATGGCAATTTGCATGAATTACAATAGTATCTCAAACATAAGTATACAATTTTGCATGAATTACAAGGGTCTCTCAAACATCAGTATAAAGAGATAATCACATTTTTTAAATTTTGAGTTACCTTTTCTTTTTATATACTTGTAAATTTGGTACACGATTAATTTGACATTAATTGACATATTTTTTGTTATTAACATCTTTTCAAATGATATATGTGAACTCCATATAAAAAATTGAAGGGCATACATATCTCCAAAATCATCTATAGGCCAAATAAGAAATATCTTACTTTCAATCACCTTACCTTACGTTACATTATTTAAGGTCCCATTTTAATATTTCTTTATGAATGATAATGAATAATTTTTTATTAATAACTTTTTAAAATGTAGTGTGAACTCTATGTTAATTACTTAAGAAGCTATACATTTCTCTCATATTGGGTTGCAAAAGGTTTTTTTTTACACCTAATAAGTTTCTCACATTTAATCACTTATATATCAAATAGATTTTGAAATATTTATTTAATAGGAACAAATTAAAATGTCATACTATCTCGTATATGTTAGTTATTAATGTTGTGCAATTGAAGATACAACTATTTCATAAAAGTCACAAATAAGTCACTTACAACATGTGTATTCCACTGGGATTTGAACTTCAAATCTAGTGGTTTATACAATACTTTACAACAAAAAAATCCCTAATTAAGATTCCCTTAATGATGTCTTTTTATATTTTTCAATTTAGATTTACAACATCAGTTTTTCTATATGTTTCCAATATTTTACATTAACCCAAAAAAAAGACATTTATAATCAAAATATAACTCATACAAAATCTACCATAAACTCATTTTTTTAATCTTTATTCTTACTATAGACTTTTATATATATATAGATATATATAAATATAAATATAATTATAATTCAGGAGGAAGTTTAAACTTGGGAATCTCAACCCATCAATATTAAAAACCAATAAATCTACTAAAACTACCCTTGTGAGGAAATATATTATATATTTTCAATAAAATTTATATATCGAAGATAATAAAACAAAATAATAAAATAAATAACTTAATTTTTTATTTCCGCTTCAGGGTTTTCTGTTCTTTAGAAATTCATTTAAATATCGATCATTCCTGCATTAAAATATAAATAAGAAAAACAAAAATTTAAGTTTGAAATATTCAGTAGATTAGAACGTTGCCTTAGCTTTGCCGGCTCGGTTTACGTTCACACTCTATGGTTCGTATATATTTTTCCTTTCTTGGAACACGACATTTTCAAATTGAAACTATTGGACGTAGGCGCACGTTTTCACAGTGATATGAGGGGTTTTCAAACCGAAGCATCCCTAATCTCACAGCATTACATCATCACATATGATCGTTTGATGACTTGCGGTTCGCTGGCCAGGCTTTCCACGTGTCTCTGCATGCATCTTAATACAAGAAGCGTCGATCTATTGACTTTTACGCCTCAAATTTATCAAAATATCATTGAATATCGCAAAGTTTAAAATATAAATAAGAAAAAGAAAACATGGAACACATCATTTTCATTTGCTGGAGAACGCATTTGAAAACGACAGTTCGCTCGCCAGGCTTTCCACGTGTCTTTGCATGCATCTGAATACAAGAAGCGTCGATCTATTGACTTTTACGCCTCAAATTTATCAAAATATTATTGAATATCGCAAAGTTTAGGTATCGTTTGCTTTCCTCATGTGATAATTAAAGATAGGATCCAATACAATAAGATGGAGTGAGGCTTCCACCTCCAAGTTACAAAGGTTAGATTTCAAGTTATAAAGGTTATGTGAATGTTTACAAGTTACCAAAAGGTTAACATAAAGCTTTAAAAGATATTGAAATAGGCTTATCCACATTAAATGTATGTGGTTTTTTTAACTTAATCGTTTTACGAATATTAGTTGTAATTTGAACTTGTAATTTGTTGTTCAGATTAAATTTTTTATTGGGTAAAGTGAAGATAGGTTTTTTTATGCTAGTGATTTAGAATTTTTTATTTGACGTTATAAAATTTATATGAATGTGTACAAATTAACAATAACTCTAATAAATTATGTAGTTATTAAAGAGATATGGAATATTTATTTCTAAATAAAAATTTTCAATACTAAAATAATTATTTAGATGTCTTATATAGCCACTCTCTCTCACTCTTCTTACATTGTTTGTACAAAATTCAACATGTCTAAAAATTTTCTAATCATTAAATAACTAATATCTTTATTATTCATTCATCCACTTGTCCCTTTCATAAATAGTTCTAACTTCTAAAAATGTATATCATTATTTCTTGGCTATGTAATTTTTCAAATTTTTAAAGTTTTCCATTATCATTTTTCTTGATTATTTCAAAAAACGTTTTATTTTTAAATTAAAAAATGTAAGATAATATATTAAACTTATACTAATACGTATTGGTAATATCTAACTTCCATTTCAAATTACATAAAGAGATAGAATCCATGTAATTATCCTTGTAGGAAGGTTACTTTCATGAACTTATTTATTCATAACGTAATTTTGAATGGGATCCAAATAATGGATATTGATGCAGGAGCATCTGGACACCTCAATGAAAGAAAATTAGAGGAAGAGGACAAGTGGACAACCACATGGACAGCCAGGCCAATCTTGAACAAGATTCGGTTAATAAACTAATTTTAGTTAAAAACCAGTTAAAACTGAATGTATGTGTAATAAGAACTGTAGGATTCTTGAGTAAATCAGGAAGAAAAGAGAGGGAAAACCCTGTGCGTCTGAGAGAGGGCAAAATGTGATTGCCAAAGAAATATGGATTAAGGCTGAAATGCCTTAAAACTGTAAACTGCGTTTGTAAATAATAAAGAAGTGTTTTTGTGAATTTGTATGCAATTGCTTCATTGTGAATTTATCTCTGCGTATTTGTGTATCTTTTGTTTGAATCGTTTGCTTATTATTAGGTTTCCTGATGTGCTGAAGCACAGGCTGGAATCTCTGCAATCGGCCTTTGATTCTGCAATGCGCATGCAGTCGTATGAGTCTTATTTTCAGGGGGTTTATCCTGTTAAATGTAATCAAGATCGATATGTGGTTGAGAACATTGTGGAGTTTGGGAAGCCCTATGCATTCGGGCTTGAAGCCGGGTCGAAACCAGAGCTGTTGCTGGCTATGGCTTCCATGTGTAAAGCAAGCCCTAAGGCTTTGCTTGTCTGTAATGGATACAAAGATGAAGAATATATATCTCTGGCGCTTGCTGCGAGACGCCTGAATTTTAACTGTGTTATTGTGCTGGAGCAAGAAGAAGAATTGGATTTAGTTCTCAGTGTGAGCCGCAAGTTATCTGTGAGGCCTGTTATTGGGGTTCGAACCAAGCTGAGGACCAAGCATGGTGGCCATTTCGGCGCTACATCTGGCGAAAAGGCCAAATTTGGGCTCAAGAGTTTGGAAATCGTCGGCATGGCTCGGAAACTTACAGAAACAAGGTTACAGGTCTTGCTGCAATCCGGAAGCAGTTGCCTGGCGAGAGATGACCTTTATTGTGGTTGGAGCAGTAGGAAGTGTTGCTCAGTCACGTTGAGAAGACTGTGAGAAGTCTCAGGATAGGCTTTTTGGGCCCATAACCCACAGGTCTCAGGATTGGGCTTGTAAAAATATTGAAAACGAAGACACCCCAGAATTCGTTTTCATCAAGTGGTATCAGAGTGGGAAAGATTTCCTGCGGAGAGGAGTTTTTTTGCATGCGAAGAAAAGAGGTACGAGGAAGAAGAGGTACATTTTGTTGAAGATTTGTAAGCTTGTGAAGGTGAGAAGATTGCAGCAAACCTGGAGCAGGAGTGCTCAATTGGTTCGAGAGGGGAGAACCGCGGAGATGCCGAGAGGACTAAGCTCAGCAGAGAAGCTTGGTAGGACATCTGGTAGCAGGGAGGACTTGCTATGGCAGAGGTTTTGGTTGCAGCTCACAGAAGGCAGTTCCACTGAGGAAGTGAAACAGTGGGTAGAATTGCGAAGGAAACACATATGACCAGGAGGTCATAAATTTGTTCCTCGGGAGCATATGACCAGGAGGTCATAATTTTTGTACCTCGGGAGTCTGATGCAGGAGCATCTGGACACCTCAATGAAAGAAAATTAGAGGAAGAGGACAAGTGGACAACCACATGGACAGCCAGGCCAATCTTGAACAAGATTCGGTTAATAAACTAATTTTAGTTAAAAATCAGTTAAAACTGAATGTATGTGTAATAAGAACTGTAGGATTCTTGAGTAAATCAGGAAGAAAAGAGAGGGAAAACCCTGTGCGTGTGAGAGAGGGCAAAATGTGATTGCCAAAGAAATCTGGATTAAGGCTGAAATGCCTTAAAACTGTAAACTGAGTTTGTAAATAATAAAGAAGTGTTTTTGTGAATTTGTACGCAATTTCTTCATTGTGAATTTATCTCTGCATATTTGTGTATCTTTTGTTTGAATCGTTTGCTTATTATTAGGTTTCCTGATGTGCTGAAGCACAGGCTGGAATCTCTGCAATCGGCCTTTGATTCTGCAATGCGGATGCAGTCGTATGAGTCTTATTTTCAAGGGGTTTATCCTATTAAATGCAATCAAGATCGATATGTTGTGGAGAACATTGTGGAGTTTGGGAAGCCCTATGAATTTGGGCTTGAAGCTAGGTCGAAACTAGAGTTGTTGCTAGCCATGGGTTCCATGTGTAAATCAAGCCCTAAAGATTTGCTTGTCTGTAATGGATACAAATATGAAGAATATATTTCGCTGGTGCTTACTACCAGACGCTTGAATTTTAATTGCGTTATTGTGTTGGAGCAAGAAGAAGAATTGGATTTGGTTCTCAGTGTGAGCCGCAAGTTATCTGTGAGGCCTGTTATTGGGGTTCGAGCCAAGCTGAGGACCAAGCATGGCGGCCATTTCGGCGCTACATCCGGCGAAAAGGGCAAATTTGGGCTCACGAGTTTGGAAATCGTCGGCATCGTTCGGAAACTTACAGAAACAAGGTTACAGGTCTTGCTGCAATCCGGAAGCAGTTGCCTGGCGAGAGATGACTTTTATTGTGGTTGGAGCAGTAGGAAGTGTTGCTCAGTCACGTTGAGAAGACTGTGAGAAGTCTCAGGATAGGCTTTTTGGGCCCATAACCCACAGGTCTCAGGATCGGGCTTGTAAAAATATTGAAAACGAAAACACCCTAGAATTTGTTTTCATCAGATATATTTCTTAAAATATTGAATATGTATCAACATTACTATTGATACCAATATAATTAGTACCAATAGTGAGGTTATGGTCATGTTTTCAAGTAGACGTTTTCATGCTAGGAAGAAAACCAATATAACATGGAAAATTTCTATGTTATTTGTATTCCATTTACTCACATAAGAGGCTGGTGGTTATTGAGGTCTTAAGGATTGCAATTAGCTATAACATGGTCCTTATACCCTGTGAGTTGGTTCATATGATCTTCCCTCATGGAAATGTGAAATTTATTTATCATGTATCAACCTCTTCTTACAACAGTTACACATGTATAAGATTAATTAATTAATTAATTATATATATATATATATATATATAGATATATATATATATATATAGATATATATATATCATTCTTCCAACAAGTTCTTACTCATATTAGCACGTTCATAACTTCATATTCAAGTTGATAGATAATGTCCTATCCTCAACTTAGGCATGTAACTTAACTCACTTTACATTACATACCCATGGAGTTCTTCATATCCACTTGAGAGGTCATTAATAAAATTGAATAAGTATATTACTCGAATTGTACAAATCATATATATCCACCATCAAACAAGTTACTTGTTCATACACCCAATCAAACTATTTGACAAAATTAAGTAACCCTTGATATTTTCATGATTCACATATATCCATGACATGAAAAATTATAAGAGTGTATAATCCAGAAGAGTACCAAACATCAATCTAGTCAAAGCAAATTAATGAAGAAAGTCAGATGATCATCAAATCTAGAATGCACTCAATGATTATTCTAAATTATAGTGAAAAGAGAAGCATACATTGCTAAAAAGTGATATTAACTTTATCAACATACAATATTGTTAATCTCATAATCTCATTATTTTCACAAAAATAACATGACATTATTAAAAAATATATATTAACCCTTTTTAA
Source organism: Pinus tabuliformis (assembly GCA_031772625.1). Lineage (NCBI taxonomy): Eukaryota > Viridiplantae > Streptophyta > Pinopsida > Pinales > Pinaceae > Pinus > Pinus tabuliformis. The sequence goes on along the minus strand of CM062815.1, from coordinate 436,731,706 downwards.
GGAAGCTTAAACTTGAATTATTCCAAATTAAATTGAAAATCATATATATGGGATAAAAATATGAATATGAATAATTGAAGATGGGGTAGACCTTAGGTATCCAATCACTTTGATTGATTTTTGGTGTCTGAATCAATGTTCGATAAGGAATTCTTTACCAAAGAAACTATTATCCCCTATCTTGGATCCAATCATTGGCCAATTCATTTGGAGATTTATTTTAAAGAATCCCCATGTAACAAACCTATTCGTTTTGAGAGATTTTGGCTTAAGCCACCAGAGTTCTTAGAGAAAGCTAGAGTATGGTGGGAGACAATTACAATACAAGGAAAGAATAAGATGCATACGTTGTAGTTGAAACTTGACGAATTCAGAGCAAATATTCGGTCATGGATAAAGGCGAAATTTGGTAATACATTAAAGAAAAACAAAGGTTGGAATATTAGATAAAGGATATTTAGTAGCATATGATTATAGAAGGACACTCTTTTGATTTATTGATGAAGGAGGGGATCACACTAAATAAGCTTCAAATGAGAATACAACAGGAAGAAACATTATGGTGACAAAATCTAGAGTTCAGTGGTTGAAAGAGGGGGGAAATAACTCTAACTTTTTTTACAGATCTATGATTCAACACAGGCATGTGAGCTGTGTTTTCTTGCTGATTAGAAATGATAGATAGAGAAAGCTACAACATTAGTAAATTGAAGAGGAAGCTATAGCTTATCATAGGGATGTACTAACAAATCCTTCACACAATATAAAATTTGCTATCGATAATATTAGAACATGTACTCCAAAAAATATCAGTAAGGAGCAGAAATCAGCTTTAATGTGACCAATTGGTTTCCAAGAAGTGTAGTAAGTAATCAGGTCTATGCCTCAAAACATATCGCATGTTATAGATGGCTATACTTCAATGTTTTTCGAAGTTGGTTGGATTTGTTTGGACAAAGAGATTCATGAGGTGGTGGAGGAATCTAGAAAGCTTTAGTTTATGTGGGGAGGTTTTAATGCTACCTTTTTCACCCTAATTCATAAGTTTGGAAACTAATAAGATCCTATTGGTTTTAGAACCATTCCATTGTGAAATCTCATTTAAAGGTGATTTCCATTGTTATTTTTAATCATTTGAAGCCATTGTTAACCGTACATATTTCTTCGGAACAAACTGGCTTTGTAGAGGGAAGACACATTTCTAATGGAATTATAATAGTGCAAGATATTATTCAATCTTTGAAAATTATGAAGAAGCCAGTAAGGATCATCAACCTACATTTGTCGAAGGCTACTGATAGGATTAGCTAAGCTTATTTATTGCAAGACCTAGATGCTTTTAGTTTCTCTTGGAAATGGATCTCATGGGTGAGATATCTTATATCAAAACCCTTTTATCTATATTTATTAATGCTTCCCCTTCTGGTACTTTTGACTCGTCATGTGGGCTTAGGAAAGGAGATCCCTTATCCCCCTTTTTATTCATCTTGGCAATGAGAGGACTAGGGAGATTCTTTAAAAAATTCTACAGAGATTGTTTGAGGGTTGCATTTATTTGGTGAAGGCCTCCCTATGAAATAACAATAATTTGTCGATGATGTATGTCTATTTGGTAAACCAACCCTTATAGAGGCCAAAGAATTTAGTTCCCTTCTCTAAATTTTTATGAAATCCTAAGGTATCCTTGTCAATTATCTTAGTGTGCCGTTAGATTTAAATTCAAAGAACACTTCGTATTGGACATGTTTCGTTTTGAATCTCACCAGCAAGTTTGAAAATTAGACATTTTGAACTTTTTATTTTAAAATGAGATTAGACCTCATGAAATCTATGTTTCAGGTCATTCCCATTTATCAAATGTTGTTTATGTATACACCTATGTTTATTCAGAAGAATTTCATCTATAAATGGAGATATTTCCTATGAAGGGGTGCAAATAAGGAAAGAAAATGACCCTTGGTGGCATGGGAAACTCTAATTCTACCAAGGTTTGCTGAAGTGTTAGGTTTTCATGACTCGGAAACATTAAGTGTGACATTAGGGGTAAACTTATGGTGATGGTGGTTGGTAGGTGGAATAGATTATGGAAGAAGATCTGGTTGCAAAATAACACTCCCCTCGTTTAGCAAGAGGGAGATTAATATATAATTTGAATGTTGATGGATCAAGTATATGGAGATGGGATCAGGAAAATAAAAAGGTGGTGACGAGACATGCTTTTTGGGAGATACATGAGGAGCGTTAAACCATGTTTTGGAAGAAGCATGGAAATAGTTACCATGAATTACTAAGAGAGAAGACATTAGAATTATGAAACTTTTTATGACAAACTTAGGAGCAGCGTGGGTTAGGCACTATTGGAAGGTGGAGATAGATGATGAACTTTGGATGAGGTGGAACATTAAGCAACTCTAGCCCTTCTCATCTCGGGCACTTCCATGGGAATTATTTCAACAAGAATTATTGGAAAGAAAAATACAATTCTCACGAGAGAAATATTTTTCATGTCTGGATAATAGTCCTAAAAGAATGTTAAATTTAAAGGAAGTTCATTCATTTCCTATAGGCCATGAAAATCAAGAGAAAAACAATATTTGGAGCAACATCTCATGAGACATTCACCATCCCAAAATTTTGACTTACCTATGGTTGATTGTAAGGAGCAAACTACTTACTTGGGAGCGGATTAGAGAAAATGGTGTTGTAGGACCATCCTTCTGTACACTTTGTTCACATGTTGAAGAAACTATAGAGAATATGCTTAACTCACGTACATTTTCAAAGGGAGTATGGTCCATTCTTCCCTTCATTTTCGGTAATAATAATTAGAACCAGGTCAATATAGTAGAATAATTAGTTCGATGGAATTGTTCTATGTTAAAAAACCCTATAGTTAATAGTGATTGGATCCCAGTTACACGTTTTGTTCTCTGGAATTTGTGGAAGGAAAGGAATGCAAGAATTTTTAGGGATAAGAAGAGTTTGGTTACTGTGTTAAATAACGTGATTATACAAAAAATTGGAGAAACCCTTCTTGTTGTCTCTTGGTCGATCGATGATTGAGAGGTAGACATTCTAGAGGTAGAAACCTTGAAGAGACTAAATTTGAATTAAAACATGAGAATTCTCATAGATAAGCCTCCTCAAGACCTGAATCCTTCATAAAATTCTTATTTTCCCCCTGATTGTGCTATTATGAAATTGAGTTTTGATGGACCTTTAAGGGTAACCCTAGAATTTCCTATTCGGGAGGTGTATTTTGTGATTGGAACTCATCAACACTGAGAATATTTTCTCAGAGTTTTGGATCGAATAGTAAAAATATGGTAGAGTTTTTATCTTACGGAAAGTCACATGTGTAGGGAATAGAGGAGGGAACACAAATACAAACTGCTTTTTATAGTAACAAATAAATCTATTCTCAACTAACTTATTTTTTCTATTCAATTAACATGTAACATTGTTTTATGAGATAGAGTGCTCTCCATATTTTTAAAAAATAATAAAGCTAAGTCACTTCATAGGACTTAAAAATTTTTTATTGAACCTACCATTTAATTGGAGAGGACCACATGCATGAATTTGATACTTGAAAAAAGTATAACGGAATGTCAACAAAGTTCATGCAAGCACACAGGGTATCACGAGCACATGCATGAATTTGATACTTGAAAAAAGTATAATGGACTGTCAACAAAGTTCATGCAAGCACATGGGGTATCACGAGCACATGCATGAATTTGATACTTGAAAAAAGTATAACAGAGTGTCAATAAAGTTCATGGAAGCACATAGGGTATCACCAGTTCATTACTCTGTGGGCATAAATTTAGTCATGGTAAGGGGTTTTGTGGCCTAGGTCGGGTGCGATCCCCTAGTTGAAAAAATAGTGCAAGAATACACACAGTTATCTATTTTAGAGATCAGGACTAATTTTGAGAAGAAAACTCGTAGACACGAGTAACTATATTTTTTTAGATATTCAAACATTTCATGGTATTGGGATGAAGCAAATTCTACAACTTAGTATGGGGGAGATGTGCAATTCCCTCCTTTCTCAATCTTGAGTTTACATTTGTCCCTTTTAAAATAAAAATAAAATATTTTCTACATAAGAAAAACAGTGTCAACCAATAAAAAACAAAAATCAATATTCATATTTGGTTACTTTTAATTAAAAGCATTCTAAAACATCAATAATCATAACCTCACTTTCTTTCTCCATTATTGATATTACAGTTGAGTCTTAGAAATATGTCTTAAACATATTTAGCTCTCACTCTTAATTATAAATAAAATAGTTAATTGTTCATGTGAAGTAACATAATTTTATCTCAAAAAATATTATATTTTCAATTTTGATTGTGAGGAAGATGTATAATTTTTAAATTTAGGTCTTCAATAAATTACTTGAATATCATGTAGATTAATTCATTTTAACATCAACTTTCTTTATATATACAAAGAAATAAAATTATTTTAGTGTTGTTTATAATAAAATATTCCAATGCCCAAAAATAAAAAATCATTAAGAAAAAAAAATCAATTAGTTTCTAATGTGGGTAATAAGAATGAAATGTAAAATTCATTTCATTATTCATATAAAGTTAATATATGATATATACAAAATAATAATGATAATGAATAATTTAATATAAAGTATAGATAAAGTATTTAAATATTTATGTGTATTTAAAAATATATTAGTAACCAAAAGAATATTTTAATATGAACAGTGTGATTCATAAATAAAATATTTCAGTGCACATGTTAAGTAAAAAAATTTAATATCGAATACATATATAAAATAAATTTATTGAGTAACATGCCACTCAAATGTCATGAGAAGAGAATGTTTCCTCAAATTTTGATATTTCTCAACCCATGATAGATTTATAGTTAAAATGGATATACTATGTTTTTCATGTGTCAATACCATGTTGATCATTAAAGGAATTATACATCTCCCTTGTAGTAAACAATACAACATTCAAATGTTTTAACTATAATACTTTTTTATTTTCTACTTCACTTAACATTGAAATAACATTCTTGTTTTAATAGTTTTTCAATTTCCATGTATCATCTCCCTATTAAGAGTCGCATGAATTACACAACTCCCTCAAAGATAATTACAAATAACCTATGAACATAATAATACCTTATTGTTTTTCACTTACTCTTTCATTTTATATACATGTAAATTGGGTACACAATTATTTCACTAAAGTTGGACATTGAAATATTTTATTTATAGGTTAGATGATTTTTATTGAAGGAATTACATATCTTCCTCGTATAAGAATTTAATTTCCATGTTTTTCCAAGCCAGAGATGAGAAGATATTGATATTAAGTGACATGTTTTTTTCATTAATATATTTTCAAATGACATATATGAACTCCATATAAAATATTGAAGGATATACATATCTCCAAGATCACCTATTCGTTGAATAGGAAATCTCTTACTCTGGATTACTTTACATTAATTAAGGGGCATTTAATATTTATTTATGAATTACATTAAATTTTCTTTTATTAATAATTTTTTAAAAAAAATTGTGTGAGCTCTATCTTAATAATATAAGAAATTAGATATCTCCTTCATATTGGGTTGTAGAGAGTGTTTTTTTAAGCCTATTAAGTTTCTCAATTTTGATCTTCATATATAAAATGGATATTGAAATATTTATATAATGCGAACAAATTGAAATATCTAATTTGTTTACGTTTAATTTTTTTTTTCCATATTAATGTATTTTTAAATACCACGTTTCAACTTCACAAATAACTACACACCTAGAAGGGAAATGCGGGCGTTTCTTACCCTTTCGTGCTGCGACCTTGAAGATTTGCTTTTATGAACACAGGTTTAGGCTTAAGTTGTCCAAGAAACCTTTCCTAAGCTGATGCTTGCAATTTCAAAAGAAATCTTTATTATTATTATTTTTCTTTTTTTTTTTGAAATGTAACTAAGGGTCCCCATTCATTCTAGCATCGTGGTCGATACTAGTTTGAACAAAGGGGGGGGGGTTGTTGCTGGCCACAACAATTGGCGATTCACTTGGGAGAACCAGTTATCTCTGCTCTTTTTCTATTGACGTTTTCAGACCCTTTTCGAAAAAAATTTCTCAGGGAATTCGAACTTTATTATAAAAGGATAAGAGAAATAATACTTTAAAGCGTCAATGATGTTTTGTCTTCACCCCATTCTATTCCAATTACTTGCATTCCCAGGTTGTTTTCGAGTTTAGATCAGTTATTACTTGGTCTTGTAGAACATAAAAATAAAGTGTTCTCTATGTATCAGCCGCTTTTTAAAGAATGTCCCTTTGTCGCAGGTAGAGCCACTGCTGCCAGCAGGCGTCCATAGCCTCGACAGGGTTACCTATTATCCAGGAATTATCCTTTATCCTGCCTCAGTTTCTTGCAACTTTTTTAGAAGAATTATACCTTTCTTGATGCTTTTTTTTTTTTTTTAAATAAATCCTCAAAAGAACAATGTCTTGGTTTGGTGGCCAAATTATGACATAGTCATTCACATGATTTATACTTTTGTTGAACAAGCTGGCTCGTGATGAGACCCCTTGTCTTTTGATCGCAACAATCTTGAGTCGTTGCCCTGTTTTGGTAGACAGTTTTGGCAAAGTCAGCAAGTTATAATATCTGTGATCATGATAAGTCGGCTCGTGATGAGACCTCTTATTCTTCGAGATATAGCATCCTTTCGGGTTATTCTCCTGAATCGTTGCATTCTTCTTCAGCAGGGAGGAAGTCAAATTCTCTTTCCTTAAGAAAGTTTTGGACGACAATGATAGGGCTACTTTTGATAATGGATGTTTTCACAGAGAACCTTTATTCTAATATTGATACCTTTTATTGTGCTGATCTAAGACGAATTCCTCACTGAGATAGCTTTCTTTAAAATTTTCTGGGTTTGAATTCTAACACCATCTTCCGGGTTAAAGATCTATTGACAATAAAGACCGAATTCCCACAAGCTTAGTTGTTCATAAGAGCCGAAATTCCAAAATCTTTAACAGAGACAGGGTTTCTTTCGTAAACGTCAAATATTGCTTTGCCAGAACAAACTTTTATTTGGGAGAGGCAACCATTCTCTGGGGTTATGTAGAGAATATAACTAATTTTGCCTATCAATTATTGGAAGAAAAACTAATAACTTTAGCTAAACTACTCCTACTCCTATTCTAATTATGTGCAGGAAATAGCTAAGAGAAATGGTATTTCCAGTGGAACCAACGATTCATTATTATTCCTAGTCACATAGATTGCCTCAGGATAAAAAAAATGAATCGAATTTCCCATGGATAGGACTTGTTGTTTAGGGGATAGGGAATCATGAATCCAGTTGGAATCTTGTTTGATTTTATTTTCTTGTGATAGGTTTCTTCCAACTGAATAACTATTGGATTGCAGAAATTGGGATGAATTTCTTTTGTGAATGGGTGATCTTTCGATGGAAAGGACAGCAAGCCAATCCGTGAGATATGTTCTTCGATTTGGGTGGCTTGTGACCCATCGATTGTTAATTCTGAGTGTTTAGCGATCTCGTTTGGAATGAAAGCTTTTATACATAAATCGCCAAAATCTAATCTATCAAAATTTTGGAGTTTTAAAGAGAGATTCGATTTCGTACACAAAGAAAATAAGTGAGAAAGAAAAGATTGGGTAGCTGTATATACAGTGGTGTCGCACATCTGGGAGCTACTTGAAACTCTGTGTTTTTCACAAGAACTGGCCGGGTTCTGTGAATCAGGAATTGAATCATGATTGTGATCAGGGATGGAGATCTCCTCTGGATATGGATCTTAGATAGGAGTATCGCTTCAGACAGTGAAATTATTCAAATGAGATTTTGCTTTGAGATGAGGGTCAGATAAAGCAGTTTCTGATCTAAGATGTTTCTTATAACCAGACCCTAGTTGAGTTACTTGCGACAATTCAATATCATCACAAATATCAAAGCAACTATCACGAAAGATTTCACAATTTTCCCTAGGTTCCTCTTTTTCATTATATGTTTTTAGACAAGGGAGATGAGGCAGCTCTTATTTGATATGAATCGTAGACTGTGATATAGTGGTCTCTTTATTTTGAAAACCCAGTGATGTCTCGTTTGAATAGCCCTCTATTGGAATAGACTTGATACTATGAGGGAGAAGATTGTCATTACAAAAAACAACGGGGTAAAGAGAAAAATGTCGATCTGGAACAATGTATTTAAAATCATCAAACAAATCTCGTTCATCAGATTCACAATAAGCATCGGGCTTTAGATCGTACCTTTTTGCGTCGATACTTTTCGAAAGAGAAACAGTAGGTGGATCTAACCTTGGCACCAGGAGTTGTTGATTTGAAATGATGTTGTCTGACTTTACATTAAAGTCAACTTCTGATGTCAGGGCACCTTCCCCCTCAGTACTTTCGCCTGCGTTTTCTGATGTTAGAGCATGCAAAACTCCTAGGCTAAATTATGTCTGATCAGGTGCAGGAGGTGGGAAACACTCATCATAATCCGAAGATTCTTCATCTGTGAGTTCATCTTCAAGATCATATTGTAGACATTTAAGATGAAATCGTATATTGAAATCCCTTACGGGCTCGTCTTGTTTCCGCAGATGGTCGATCTCATCGTATACCTGGTCGTATTCATAGCAATAAAACTCTGAGATGAAAGCTCTAACAAGTTGGTCCCAGCTGTGGACTGATGCAGTTGGGAGGTTCCTGCACCATCTCCTAGCTTCTGCTGTGAACGTGAGAGTAAAAATCCTGCACAGAATGCCTTCATCAATTTTCTGAATATCAGCACTAGAGACTCTATGAATGAACTGTAAGGCGTGATGAAATGCAGAAGAATTATTCTCACCATTAAATTTTACCTGAGATAATAGTCTTACCACGTCCGGTGGAGTGTTGGAAGATGTAGGAACCTGGATGCAACTCCAAATGGGAATTCTGTGAGTAGACATCCTTTACCAGGACTTCCAGTTTTAAACATATCCCAACAGACAATATGCTCAAGCCCTCCTTCTAGCGCCAGAAATGTTGAGTGGCCCGAGGTCGGGTCAACAACAAGGGGGATACCCACCCGGTCCGGAACCTGGTTGGCGGCTCCTTGCCCGTTTGGAGTAGCGGGTCCGACTGGGGATAACGGGACCAACTTCCCGATGCATGGGATGTGTATGTGTGTGTGTGTGGAATTTTGGTTAGGTTACTTCTAAGAAACGTTCTAAAGACTACTGTAAATCTATCTTACAAACTTGAGCCTAAATTACTATAATCAAATGAAAACAACACACATAATTTACATTAACCCAGGATGTTTCTTTTATCATGCGATTTAGAAAGATTTCTAACAGCAGCTGGTGATAAAGATCATTCAACCGATATCAGAATATAAATCAATAAAGATAAACCATTCTGCATAAGAAGTTAGACAGAGCGGTTGTGAACAACACATCGCATAATCAAATCATTCGCATATTAAACATGAATAGACAAATCCACCGTACAGAAGTGCCAAATGATAACTTATATATTCATACATTAACGTGCAAACAATATCAGCTGTATATCGTTTTAAGAATACAAGCAGAAATTAATCAAGAGATAAAAGTACCATTGATGACTAATTCTTACCCATAGACTTCAAACAATAACGATCTACTTCTACTTGATTCTAACATCTACCAAGAGTACAGAAGTGCAACATCAGTAGCAGACATAAGAATGCAAACATAAATAAATCACGATCCTTCCATTCATCAAAACCTCCTCTGAGGGTGCAGAAGTGCATGTTCTGAGGACAAGTTTTTTGACAAATATCTGGACCCTTCTCCAATGCAATGAGAAGGGTTAAAATACTACTATCTAATCCTAATAATAGTATTATTACAAAATTTTAGGATACGGCTCTCAAATGACCGTCCTTTTTCTAATTCTGTAAAACAAAAAGAAAAACAACTTTCTAAATTGAAATTACTTCTTAATCTGGTCTCTGAAATTGCAGTTTTCAAGCATGGGCTTGAGAAGAGTCGGTTGGCCGACTTCCGTGCTTAGTTGGGCTGCGGAAACAGCGTCCATGAGAGTTGGCGCTACTTTCTCGGCCGCGTTCATGATGCACCTTACTGTCATGCATTGGCTGTGGGGCTTAACTAAGTAAGTCCAGTAACTTTCCCAGTTTAGCCTCAATAATGCTCGGATTGTCTCCCCATTTGCCTGTGCTTTCTGCTTCCATTCAGCCTCCAGTTGCGATGCGATTGGTAGGTACCCCGGAGTGGATTCTGAAACTAAGTTGGCCCTGTGTAAATTTTCATTTACACAATCGATAAGTATGGTCGCCTATGTTGCCGCTGACTCTGCCGCCTACTCTGCCTGTGTTATTTGCTCGTCCCACTTGTTAAAGAGCAGTTCTTTATGATTTTCATTAATCTTGGGTGCCCCTGCTCCTTTCCCTTCCTCGTCATTTTGCCAAGCCAGGTATTATGTTATTCTTTTGTTGGCCTGGTCATAGTCATTCCGTAGTTCCACTACTTGGCTAGTGATCCTGTCGCTTATTTCACAAAACTCCCTCCACTGTGATATTTTGCGTATCATTTCCTCCTGTTGCTGTGACAACTGGTCATTCAAGCCGATTGACTCTGAAATAAACTCTGTCAGCTTGGGTTCATCCTTATGCATTTCTTGCACCGTCTGCAGTTGTTTTTCTTTTTCTTCAATACTTCTTTGGTGGCTCACCTGCATCTGGCGAAAGCTTTCTTGTAACTCTTCAAGCTGCTTGGAGGCTTCAGCGTTCTCATTGGCTTGTCGCAACTGTTGTTGCAGCAGTTGTATTTGACTTTCACGTTCTTTTAGAAGCTGTTGAACTTCAGAGGCCTTGTCGATAGTTGCAGAAGCATATGCTCCCGCAATTTGAGACAATTTCGTGAGATTTTCTGTTGGATTGTTATTCGGGTCTTTTCACAAGACATCTAGGTGTTCATCATTATGGGCCAGTGCATTTTCAAGCTTCCTTTTCTTTCTTTGTCTTCTCACAACTGCCTTGTGCTGTGGACTGTAAAATACGTCTAGTGGAGGGATTTCTTCCACGCCGAGTAGAAGTTCTGAGGATGGAGCTATAGAGAGATGCTCCGTCTCTACGGTACCACTGACTATGGTTGAGAAGACCTCTTGCACCACCTGAGTATTGCTCACAGGTGTTTGCGGGACTTGGCCTTCAAGATTTATCAGTTCATTGAAGGTCTCCCATTCTTTATCTAGTTCTGCTGTGACCAGAGGTGCTTCAGTGACGGGAGGGGGGATTCCTCTTGGTGGCGAGACGGCAACTTGCTGCTGAGCCATCGAACTTGACTGAGCCGTGTCTTTGATTGTTTCTTCGTTCTTGTCTTCTTTGTGGACAGACTCTTCAGGATCTGGAGATATTTCTTTTACGGCACTGGAATCAGATTTGGAGGCGTTGGAGTGTTCACTGAGGCTGACGTTTGGAGTCGGTTCTCTGGCAGCTATCTGCAGCACTTCCAGTGGAATGTTAGCCAACCTTCTTTCTCTATACAACTTGAATTTCCGGAGGTTGTCTGGGGACAACCTTGACTGAGCTTCTTGCAAAACTTCTTTGATCGAGTTCTTACTCAGAAAGAGGTCGTCAAACGGATCTTTCTGTCCAGAGAACACACTTATCCTGACGCTAGTTGTAAATTCTTGGGCGACTTTATTTGGGTCGAATGGCCTTGGTGGGAGTTTAAATAGTTGGAGACACGTCACATTCTCCACCTCACCAAAAGCGTGTCCCACATCGAATAAAGAGAAGGCCCCACATGTGACGGGGAATGGAGGCCAAATGGCCTTCTTTTTGTTCTTTAGGTCCTTAGTTAAACCACCTTCAGAACAAGTCTGATAAGCGATCTCTCGGGCCAACAATTTATCTGGGATGTACAAGGGTAGGACATGAGGAGGTACTGTGCTTCCAAAAACTGGAATGTAGGTAAACCATTCTTCTCCAAACCATCTTGCTACGGAGGTGATGTCGTTTTGTGCTTCAGGAGAGCATCTCGGAGGGTCTTTATCATATATCATTCTATGGATGGGCAGTATGAGCCTGTGGCAAATCTGGTAAAAATGGGGGGAAAACTGAGAATCCCACAAGACATTATGGTAGACATGAATGGGCAATGGGTCCTGGGTAGTCCATTGCCAGCCCATAGTGGGGAATTTAGACACATAACAGATAGAGTCCATTATGTAGGCAGACATATAAAAAGGGGGATAAAACCTTTGGGAGAAGGATCTTTTAGAACGATAGTGAAGAATGGCCGTGTATAGAGTGTCAGAAAGGATTTTGGCCCAATTTATTACCTCGGAGTTAGTCGCAGCATCAATTAACGGTAGCCATTCAGACGGAAATTTATTGATATCAGGCTTGCCAAATAGTCTACAGAGCATGGATGCAGCAAAACAATATGGAGAAGTAAGGGAACCGGTGCTATACATACCGTTCTTATCTTTCTTCAGTGGTTCATCCCTTTTCGACCATTCTTTGGTAGTGTCTGATAGGTCCAGATTCTCTGCTGCGAACTTCCTAACAAAATCTGCATTGTAGATCGTTTGAGGTTCGGGAAGGTGATACATGAGCTTCAGGTCTTGAGCCGCAAACGATCCTACGAGCCCATGTCCTTTGACTTTGAATTGCCTATGATGCAGCTCTGCGTCATCTAAAACCCACTTGATCATGTCCGTATACGGTAGGATCTTTGGCCTTGATGCTATTCTGTGGAGGAAAGAGCACGCTAGATCTTCCAGGGATGCTTCTGAAGAGCGTGGTGCATCTGCGACAGCAGCAGTTGCCTTGATTATTCTAGGGTTCTCTTCCTCCAACAGTCTATACATGCTTTCCCATGTGGAAATTCCTGCATCTTTATTGCATGCGGTATCTGTGTAAAGGGGCGCCATCTCCTTGGTCTTTTCTCTTGTTTATGAGCTCTGAGCTTTGTTCTTCTTCCCCATCTTGCTTATCGTTTCTGTTTGATTTTTGCCTTCGCACTTCGCTCCTGCAGGTTGTGAGAGAAATGGAAAGATTGATCAAAAAAGGTGATGGGAGAGTTTTGAATGCAAGAGATAGATCAGATACGCCACCTTACGTGAAGTAAATCCGCATTAAGGCATGCGTCTTTATGCCACTTAATAACTGACAACTAATTCACTACTAACATTAAAAGCGCAATAATTCTCAAGTCAGGTTATAGTAAGTGGATTTTCTTTGGGTGGTGTGCCCGAAGGAGTCGTATCAAGGTGCTTTTATGACCTGCCAATGCATCCTGCATGCCGCGCGATCGCAAATGGTAGCGATCGCAATATCGCATATCGCAGCATTGCAACATCGCGAATCACAATGGTTCAATGTTTGCTAACGTACCCCGCCTCATTTCTGTGATGTGCGATCGCGCCATCGCAATATCGCAAATCAGCGGACTCGTAAGCTTTTGTCTATGGATGTTAACGTATTGGGATGCGACGTGGTTTATTAATGCCGAGATGATGTGCATATTGGCCTTTAGAAGGGAAATGCGGGCGTTTCTTACCCTTTCGTGCTGCGACCTTGAAGATTTGCTTTTATGAACACAGGTTTAGGCTTAAGTTGTCCAAGAAACCTTTCCTAAGCTGATGCTTGCAATTTCAAAAGAAATCTTTATTACTATTATTTTTCTTTTTTTTTTTGAAATGTAACTAAGGGTCCCCATTCATTCTAGCATCATGGTCAATACTAGTTTGAACAAAGGGGGGGGGGGTTGTTGCTGGCCACAACAGGCCCGCATCATGGAAATGTGTAATTTCTCGATCATGTATCAACCTCTTATTACAACACTTACACATATCTAAGGTTAATTAGAAATAACGTGTATATATACACACACACACACACACACACACATTTACATATACACATCAAATAACTCTTTTTTTAACAAGTTTTAAATCATATTAACATCTTCACAACATAATATTCAAATTGATGGATAATGTCTTATCCACAACTTAGGTGTGCGACTTCAGGTTACATTAAATATCCATGTGATTCTTCATATCCACATTAGAGGTCATTAGTAGATTTATACAAGAATTTTAGATTAATAGTACAAATCATATCTATACACCATAAAATCAAGTCACTTATTCATATGCCCAATCAAAGTATCCAATAACAGTATATAACTATTGATATGTTTGAGATTCATATATATTCATGCCATTATGAATTATTAGATGACTGTATAATCCCAAATAGTCAAACATAATTCTAGTTGAAGGATATCAATCAAGAAATTCATGTAATTAACAAATCTAAAATGCACTCAATTATTATTTTAAATTAGAGTGAAAAGAGAGATATTACAACGCTAAAAACTGATATTAACTTTATTAACATAAAATATTGATACTCTCATAATATGATCATTTTATCAAAAAGAACATGACATTATTAAAACATGTATATTATTCATTGTGTACCTTCCTCCATCTATCTCCTCTCTCTCTCTCTCTCACACACACACACACACATGCTCACTCTCTCTCTTCCTTGTTCTTCTCTCTTCTCTACTCTCCATTTATCTCCCTTCCCCATTGGCCACTATCACCCACCATTACCTCTCTACATTTCCCTCTTCCTACCTCTCTTTATCTACCCCGTGACTCTATCTCCCTCTTAATTTCTAACTCTCACTCATTAACTGTCTCCTTATCCATTTACACCTATCTCCTTCATTCCCTCTCTTTATCCTCCTTTGTCTCTCCACACTCACTCCATTTCCTTGATTTCCATATATGCCCATCCTTCCATCCCTCGCTTACTTATTCCCTTATTTGAAGCAAACGTCCAGCTATATCTCTCCCTCCCTTTGTCCCTCCCTACATCTTAAAGATTCTAGACATGAAATAACATGCATGTTCTCAAAAATAGATACATTCTTGAAAGCATGTGTCATTTTGAAATTCCCCCCACACTGTTGAAATGTTACTCATGCTTTTGAGAATGTGCACATGTTCTCAAAAACATGCACAACAATTTGAAAATGTCCACATGTTCTTGAAAATCCAAACTAACATGTATGTGAGGCGATATGGGGAACACAAAGTCTATAGTATTACGAACATGTACATATTTTTAAGATTTCTCACTTTTTCCTACATTAGTGATTTCATGATGGTGCCATTATGACTTCTTATGCCATCATTATCTTCCAAGCACCCTCCTAATAGATTAAAATCATGATATAGGGGAACTTGCATAACATAATTTAGTCTAGTAATGCACCCTAAATAAATTGCTATGTATTTAATATGATGCTAATAAGAATTAAAGCCTAGTGGCATGATTAGTATTGGAATCCAAAGTTTTGTGACCCATGTTAAACAAGAAAAAATGAATCTATCGAAAATACAAAATTAGACTGATAAAAGCATGAATTGGCCAAGAGTCTACACCCATGGGTTGGCATATGTATTTCTCTAGTCTACAAGATTTATTAGTTTATTTACTCAACTACACCATTAACCTATAAACTTGTTTTACCCTCTTATTTAGTCCATGTTGAGCACTTAATGAAAGAGGCTCAACATTGGAAGCTGGATGAGGAGAGGGGTGAAATCCTTTATAATTTTATTGTTTTGTATTTCTCATATGATATATTTATCTATGTTTCTATGTTGTTAAACGAGTTTTAAAACCATTATTTTATGCGCTTTTGCAAAGTGATCCATTGCCTAAAAGACATAAAATTTTACTTTGCAAATTTTCCTATCACCTTCAATTTTGTATAACATATTAGTTTGGTATCAGTGCTCAAGGTTATTTTGAAGGTTTGATTTTGTTTGCATGTTTTCTATGATGCTTGGAAGGTTGAAGCTCAAAACAGGAGAAGGAGAGCTTGTGGAGTCAAGGTCTCAAATTGTTTCAAGGAGAACACACATATCTCAAGATTCACTAATCATGGCACATGAAGAAGGTCATGAAGGGATGTCTGAAGATGAGAGAATGTTTAAAAAATATTTCTTTGAAATTTCAGAAATGGTGAAAGTTGTTTATGAGGAGAGGAACTTAAGGTTGCAAAGAGAGAGCTCAAAACCTCCAAAAGGAGATGGAGGAAAATGATACAAACCTCCAAAAGGGAATGGAGTGAATGGTGACAAGCCTCTACCTTAACCTCCATCCTCATGCTCATCCTCATCTTCTTCTACTTATAACCCTTCACAAACACCTCCAAATTCTCCAAAGGGACATGGAAAAACTCCTTTCTTAAAGCTTGACATAAAGTTTGAATTTCTTATGTACAATGGAGAGGTAAATACTGACAAATTAGATAATTGGGTTCATCAGATTGAAGTGTATTGCAGGATACAAAGAATCAAGGATGATGAAACCAAAATCTAGCTTGCTTCTCTTAGGTTGGAAAGTGCAACACCAATTTGTTGGGAGGTGAAAACTCAAGAGGACATGAATAAAAGTGGTAAGCTTTTGTCCTCTTGGAATTATTTTTTTGTTTCAATAAGATGATAATTTTATCTATTAGAATACATGCAAAAAGCTATAATGGATTGGAAAAACATTAGGCACGCTAAGGGTAAAAATGTGCAAAGCTATACTCAAGAATTTAGGAAAAGATCTTTGATTTTGGGTATAGATTTATCCTCTCGCGACACTCTACTCAAATAGATTCAAGGTTTACATAGTTATTTGAGAAACATAATTCTCATGTTTAACCCTACAAAACTAGATGAAGTTTGTATACAGGAACCTTATTTAGAAGCAAGGGGAAAGAAGGTTCCCCAATAGGAAGAAAAAATCCATTCAAGAGTGGAGACAAAGGAAAGGAGAAAGTCAAAGAAAAAGGGGAGAAGAATGTTTCAGTCAAGAACAAGGGAGAAAAAACTCACATGTAAACATTTGTTCAAAAGAAGGTCATGATGAAGATCGTCGTTGGAAACTTCATCCTGAAATGAGACCTTAAAAGTTTAGCAACAAAGGGAAGAAAAACACTGCTACAACTACACAACATGATTTAGGATCCAATTCCGGGGATGAAAAAAAGGTCACAACCATGGGATTTAAAGGTAAGGACTTTATTGCAAGTACTAGTTCTTCTAGTAACCTCAATGAAACTCAACACGAAAAATAAAGAATAGAGTTTTTCCACATTAGAGTCATTTGAAAACATACCAAGATAGATACGTTGTTTGATAGTGGATCACAAGAAAATCTTATTTCATAAGACATTATTAAGAAATTAAACTTGGAAACCATTCCTCATCCAAAACCTTATCCTTTAGGTTGGATATGTGACAATGCATAATTGCATGTGACAAAAAGATGTGAACTAGAAGTTTCCATCATTACAAACTTTATAGATGAGGTAGAGCTTGATATAATTCCACTTGACATTTTTGGCATTGTTTTGGGAAGCCCATATCTATATGATAGGAGAGCCATATTTCATCGCCATGAGAACAAATATCACTTTTTTACAAATTTGATTGAGTACTTTGTTAGAGAACATAGAAAGAAGTTGAATTTATCACTTGTGAATGCTGGACAAATGAAGAGGACTTTTAATATTAGTAAGAATTTTGTAGTCTTGATGATGAAACCCAAAGAGAATTTTGAAAATGAAGCCTTCCAAGGATATGATGCAAGATTAAAATCAGATTTGATTGAGGTTGTTATCACCTATGATAAAATGTTTTAGGAACTTGAAGGATTTCCTCCTAAAATAGGAATCCAATATGAGATCCACTTGCAGCAAGATTGTCCTCTTCCAAACATTGGCATGTATATGATACAATTATTGAGAATGTAGAAATTAAGAAACAAATCCAAGAGTTACTTGATGAAGGGGTCATCAGACGAAGCACATAGCCATGTGGGTCACCAATTGTTTTAGTACCAAATAAATATGGTACATGGTGTATGTGTGTGGAATTCAAAGCCTTGAACAAGATCACAGTAAATAATCATTACCTTCTTCCTCAAATTAATGATTTACTTGATCAGTTGAAATATAGTGTTTATTTCACTAAGTTGGACTTGAAAAATGGCTATCATCATATTAGGATTTCTAAACGAGACATATGGAACACAAATTTCAAAAGAAAGCAAGGTTTGTTTGAATGGTTGGTTATTTGGGATTTGTAATTCTCTTGCAACATTCATGAGAGTTATGAATTATGTGCTAAGAAATTTTCTTGAAGACTTTGTGATAGTCTACTTAGATGACATATTGATTTGCGGCCAGACTCATGAAGAGCATGTCAAGCATGTTAGCTAAGTCTTAGATGTCTTAAATAAATAAATTTTGTTTTTAAAGATGATTAAATGTGAATTGGGAGAAACCTCGTTAGTGTATTTGGGACATATTGTTGAACAGGGTGAATTGAAGATAGATCTATCAAAGGACGGAGTCATTGTGGATTGGCCTAAATCCAATAACGTAACAGAAGTTAGGAGATTTTTTGGAGAAACCCAATATTGGAGAAAGTGCATTTCCAACTTGTCATCAATTGCAACTCCATTACATGCCTTGACAAGTGTGAAACAATTTTTTCAGTGCAGAGGCAAGCAACAGAAAGCCTTCAATGCATTGGAAGAGAGAATCAATACAACACCAATACTTGCAGTTCCTGATTTAAGACATTGATTTGAGATACATACCGATGCAAGTGACTATGCCATGGGAGCAGTCTTGATGCAACATCGTAAGCCCATTTGTTAGCATTCTAAAACTATTGCTGGTGCAGTAGTTAACTAATCTAGATATGACAAAGAATTGTATTCTTTGGTGCTAAGTGTGAAAAAATGGGAACACTATTTGATGGGAAAGGAAACTATAATTCACACTGTTCATCAACCATTGCAATACTTGCAATAACACACCAAGCTGGTGCAGTAGTTAACTAATCTAGATATGACAAAGAATTGTATTCTTTGGTGCTAAGTGTGAAAAAATGGGAACACTATTTGATGGGAAAGGAAACTATAATTCACACTGTTCATCAACCATTGCAATACTTGCAATAACACACCAAGCTACAACAAGCAAGTCATTTGATATCGATGGGTTACCTACAGTAATTCCACTTGATAATAATGTATAAAAAAGGTATCTATAACAAAGTTTCTGATATGGTATCCACAACAATTTTTAGTCCATCAGTTATTCTTAAGCATAATTCAATCATGCATGAGAGCTATATTGAAGAGTATGCTTTACATGACTATTTTAAAGATGTATATGCAACTTTGTGTCAAGGAAACTAAGTAGAGGAATTAGATTACTATGTTCATGATAAATTGTTGTATCATCTTGGCAAGTTATGCATTCCATAGGGTGAAAGAATCAACATCATAAAGGAAGCACATACTTCTCTTATTGTTGGCCATTTTTGTGTAGGAAAGAGATTGGCACAATTACCAAGGTATTGTTATTGGCCTTGTATGAATGGAAGTGTGTTGCGACGTGTAAGAGGATGTTATATATGTGCTACTAGTAAGCCTAGCAATAGAAAGTTAACTTTGTATACGACACTTCCAGTTCCTTCACGTACTTGCGAAAGTGTTTCTATGGACCTTTTAGGAGGGTTACCTATGTCAAAAAAAACATGATTATCTTTATGTTGTGGTGGATCATTTCTGCAAGATGTGTATTTTGATGCCTTGTAAGAAGTAGGTTGCAAGTGAACACACTGCAAAATGTTCTTTAAAAATGTGTGGGTGCATTTGGGGTTGCCTAAATCTATTATTTGTATCGAGATTCTTGATTTTTCGGGAAATTTTTGTCAAGCTTATGGGGACTCATGGACACCAAGTTGAAAAAGATCACACCATTCCATTCACAAACTGATGGTTAGACAGAGGTGGTGAATAGAACAGTAGTACATCTTCTTTGTGGTTATTGAAAAAACATCCTAATCTTTGGGATGAACACTTACACTACATTCAAAATGCTTACAAACAGGTAAAGAATTCATCGACTTAAACATCTCCATTTGAGGCATACTTGGGATACTTACGAAAATAACCTTTAGATTTTAGGTTTGGGAAAGATGTTGCTATTAGTGGACATAATGACATTGATAAGGCCAAGAGATTCATTGAAAAAGTTCAATTGGTGCATCAAATGGTTCAAGAACACTTGGAAAAGAGTCAAGCCAAGTACAAGACAAGGCATGATAAGCATCGTGTTGACCACAGTTTTCATGTTGGAGATGAAGTTTTGCTTTACATGAGCAAGGAGAGACTTCAAGGAGAAGGTAAAAAATTGAAACAAATAAAGTAAGGACCTTTTAAGTTTTAGAAAAGATTGGTAATAATGCCTTCCAGTTGTATTTGCCTCCATATATGCAAATGTATTTAGTTGTTAATGTTGAGAATTTTAGATTATATGGGCCTCCTTTAATTGAGGATCAAAGAGATAATGTTCAGATTCCTTTAGTAAAATATTTCTCTCTTGAATTTCCTGAATAATTGCAGTAGGATATTATCCTTGATAGAAGAAAAAAAAAAGAACTTCAAGAAGAGGGAACGTGAAATACCTTCATGTGGGGCTTAAAGGTACAAATCTAAGAAAATCCAGATGGATTGAGATGGGAAGTGTGAGGTAACTACGCCCTCATATTTTTGTTGACTGAAAATAGTCTTTTGGATGTCCAAAAGATTCTAGTGTGGTTGAGTGATCCAAAGGATTAGTAAACTGCTCAAAATTCAAAGTGTTGAAAATGCTTGAAACTAGTGCCAAAGTGTAGATCTCACCGACCTGAATCCAACGCAACTTGAATCACTCAAAATTGATATCGTATACTCCCAATATCGTATTCTTATTTGTTTCCCAAACATGTAAAATTTTTGCAGGTTGCATGCAGGACTACTAACTTAGCAGTTCATACAATGAATCAACAAGCTGATTGTGTAGGTCCACTGGTATTCTTGGACCAATGGGAGGCTACCAAGTGGCCTCATGTGATTAGTTTGATTTGGAAAGTTTTGATTGGTGGCTAGAGTTTTTAAGTGGACCAATGGTGGGATGCCACATGGAAACCCGACACAGTGTAAAATTTTGGTATGGGTTGGCCGGAGGTCCAACTGGGTTTGAACAATGCGATCTCTGAACAAGAAATTCAATGCTCTACTACATCGTGAATGGTGTTACTTAATAGACCATAACATCAAAATCCTATTTAAAATTTAAGCAGTTTGAACTTCGGGTAGGGGGTCAGGGCAAAGCCCCTCGCCCCTGGTCACTACACTACGCATGAGCCCATGGGCAGAGCAACCAAGCGCTCGGGGCTTAGCCCTTACCCACGGTCTAAACCTTGAACCATACTGCTGAAGGCAGATGCAACACAGAGCTTAGCGCAATGGATTAGGATAATATGGGGCCCAACCCCAAGTTATATGTGCCATGGAACCGAATGTTGATAGACTAAGGGGCTATGCTGACGGGGTTGGGCATTAGCCCCAACCCCGAGGCTCATTTCCCCATGTGCCCCAAATTTTTCACCAATAAGTCTTATTACACACTTAAAAGAAACAACAAATTGCACCCGAACCGAAGGGAATGTCACTAATGTTGGGCGAAATTGGCACTCGACAGGCCCTGGAATGGAAGAATTCGTAGAACAGTGAGTAGAGAAGTGTAGTTTGTAGAGGAGTTAGCAGAAAAACTTCTCTAGAACATAACTTCTTCAATTTTCGGCCAAATTGAGCCCAACAAGACCCCAAGAAGGTTTTATTTTACTATTATGGAGCCATTGGAGACATACTTTTTACATTATGAGCATTGTATATATATATAAAGACAACTTTGAACACTTAATGAAAGAGGCCCAACATTGGAAGTTGGACCAGGTGATATAGCTAAGGAAAAAGAAACTACTTTATCATTTTGTAAAAATATAAAATATAACACAATACTCTTACCTCATAGATAAATTTAAAAAGTATAAATTTTTAATCACAAATCATGTCTAAAAAGTAATTGTGAAAAGTAATATTATTTTATTTTATTTATATATAGAAACAATACTTTCAAAGTTAATTAATTACATTTATCAAATTAATACATAGATCAAATTAATACATATTTTTTTATATGACTCTAAATCTATATATTAAACTTAATCATTAATGATTTGACATCTTCCAAACATTTACATGTTAAACTTAATCTCTTGAATGATTAGATGTTTAACGAAGATTTAAATGTTAAACTTGATCTTAAATTCATATTAAACGTAACGATGAGATATTTACCTAAGATTTACATGTTAAACTTGATCTGAAATTCATATGAAACGTAGATCAAATTCACATGAAACGTGAATTGCCAGTTATGACATGTGAAAATACTATTGGAGGAGCAGAGGCAAGCAGCACCATTGTTGTTGCTTACTTGAGAAGACAAATGTCAGTCCCGTCTGCCAAAATGAGCAATCAAATTTCTATTGTAATACTCCGCTGCGTTCAGGGCGGGGCGCCCAAGCCATTCGTATCAAAGTTTATATAACTAGATCCAAGTTTCACGTGGAGAGAGTTCTAAGCAATGTAGAAAAAATTAGTACATAAACCAATGCAATCAGATAAACTTGTTAATTACGTCGTAAGGCGTTTCCATTTGAAATCAATTTTGATTTTGGATTACGTGTACATGTCTCAACCTTTGATTTAAATGTTAGACGAAGAAAATGATCTTACCCATCCAATTGATCAGACTGGTATACAATGCGGCCCCGCGGGTATACGATGCAACCCAGCAGATCGATGCTTGCCCTCGCTGGACGCGCGCTGCTTCCACTTCCAGGTGACGCTACGCTGCCTCCACTTCAAGGTGCTTCTCCGTGTGGAGACCTTGCACTTGCCCTCGCTGTACATATCTTCTAGGTCAAATTTTACAAGCACACAAATTTCGTGGACTCACAGAAGATGAAGCCGAAGCTGAAAATTCAAGATTCTAGCAACAATACCAAAGGTTCAACAATATCGTGTAAGACAGCCACAATTTCTGAGCAAACACTCTAGGATTCTCTACATTATCCTGGTGAGAGATCTCGAGAAAACACAAGAGGACAGGACTTGTGATGACCATGTAAGATACTTTCATAAAACCAAGAAAAGTTGATCTCGCGGCTCATAGATCAAAGTAGACAAACCCAAAAATAGTTACTTCCAATTCTTATTATTTTTTTCTGAAATTTACTTCTGATTCCACACTTGGAGAGATCATTTTACAGTTATGAGTAATGACAAATAGAAGCAAGAAATATTTTGCTAAATTTTACATGTTCTATAAGTGTTTCTCCTTTAGCATGGCGAACTTCAGTAAATCCATACAATTCTGATAACAATGCAACAGGTGCAAACATTATTTAAATGTTATGGAACAACATGTTGAGCAGTTTTTGTGACATATTTTAGGCCCCAGTGCATTCAACAAAGCAGTGAGGGTGCAATGGTGGTTATGCTATAGTTCCGCAATATTGGATTATTTAGAGAGCACATCCATGTGCCAACCTCAGTTTCTTAATTGATATTTCCAACAATGCAGACGATGGTTATGTGTTACATGTATACCTATCTGAAGAGTTTCAATCATAGTAGAACAAAGATGAAACAGACCTATAATTTATCGATATGTTATGTTAATACAAAGCCAGAGATGATTGTGTTACAATTCAGAATGGAATGTTCTTCAATATTCATGTTCCAAATGTGTATGATTGAATGTATCGTCTGCTTACTCCAAACATAATATTAGATTTTCTATCTTTTGGCAGTGTTAACATAATTCCTATGTAATGGTAGTGTTACAATTTCGACAATAGAACAATATGCATTACACCTAAGTCTGGAACCAAGGTCGATAACATAGCAATATGCATTACACCTAAGTCTGGAACCAATGTCGATAACATAGCAATATGCATTACACCTAAGTTTGGAATGTTACAATGGATGGTCTGGATCATTATGTCTTTCAAAATTGTTAAATTTTTTATTTCACATGGCACTTTTACATAGTTTGTACAAGTATAACGGATGCCATAGTAGAGGTGTGCGCTGCAAATAAGCATTCATTTTATTGCATCTAGGACAGAGCAATCATCTTGAAGGGGATATAATGGATTAAATGATTCAAATAAATTCCAAAGAGATTGAATTCAGGATGTTATAATAAAGGAGGACAATGCATCACATACCAGGCAAGGTTGAAGGTGGTAGTTAAATTGCAACTTAAAACTCTGGTTCTTGATTTCCAAGTTAAATCTAGAATGTAAATACAATGAACCTGCACATATGATTTGTGATTTACTTGGAGGTAGGTATCATGAGAGCCACAAGGCAAGGGAGGGAGTTAGTTTCTCATACTGACCAGTAAAATTAAGGGGCCACAACGGTCTTAACGTATTTGGAATTAATTATGTTTCATGTTTTGTCGGCCAGCAAATTTTTTCTTCCAACCCATGACAAGGTTGTAATGCGTGTAAAAGCGAGAAGTGATTTTTAAATCGAGGGCAGAATTCGTTGAATTCCAATGTAAAGTATACAACTGATTTCCAAATCCTACATGTATGATTTCCTTGCAGATTGATATTTCCCATGAAGGGATGAATTTGATGTTCTATTTGAGATATTTGTTGCTCTGTCCATGTGTACTGACAACAAAATGGGTGGATCGAAGTGTGTCACGTACTAGACGATCTCTAATACATGGAAAGGGTGTTGATTATGAAATAAGGACTCCCTATGACCTGTGCCATTTTTTTGACAAATTTTCGTGGATAGAGAGATATGAATGGAGGGAGGGAGAGTAGTTGATTGTTCTTCTTGTGCGGCTCAGAGTTTTGTATGAGCGTAGTTACTGTGTTTCCAACCTCTAGATGCAGGTCACTTTGTCTTGGGTTATGACTGTGTTACTATAATTTACCAAGTATGTCCAAAGAGATATAGGTGGTAGGCACTTCCTCCAATACCCTATGATCGAGCTCTGACTAGAGGGAAAGTAATTTTGGGTGTCGCATCAGCAGTCATGCAAGGAAAGCTTTATGTCATTGGCGGTGCTCTATTTTGTAAAGAAGCAATAAGGGATGTGTGGATGCATGATCCAAGGAAGAATAAGTGGACAAAGATGGCATCCATGTCAACTCCTCATTTTAGTTGCCTCATAGGAGTAATTGACAACAAACAATATGTAGTTGGAGGGTCTGGTATGTGCCATCTCACAGGTTATTCCCTCCTTTGCTTCTAAGTTTATGATCCCATTACAAACGCATGAAGGCATGAAATAAGTGCACGAGGTGCCATTGCTAGCAATATTTATAGTCATCTTAAACATGTAGTAGTGGTAGATGGGAATTTATGTGTAACAGGACCACAAAGAATTTGAGGTCGTATGAATGGGGGCATGTACATTCTCATTACAAATACATGGTTTGAAATAAAGCCAGATTACATGAAGCATGGGGAATCCAAACACCATTATGGATGGAAAGATCTATATGATTGATTTTAATGGTTATAAACAATATGTTCATAGATGCACATAACTCCAAGTACGACCTAGAAATACGAGCTAGAGTCGGAAAAAAATATTTTTACGCCGTAAGGCGTTTCCATTTGAAATCAACTTTGCTTTTGGGTTACGTGTACATGTCTGAGCCTTTGATTTAAATGTTAGACGATGAAAATGATCTTACCCATCCAATTGATCAGACTGGTATACAATGCGACCCCGCGGGTATACGATGCAACCCAGCAGATCGATGCTTGCCCTCGCTGGACGCTGCGCTGCTTCCACTTCCAGGTGACGCTACGCTGCTTCCACTTCCAGGTGCTTCTCCGTGTGGAGACCTTGCACTTGCCCTCGCTGTACATATCTTCCAGGTCGAATTTTACAAGCACACAAATTCCGTGGACTCACAGAAGATGAAGCCGAAGCTGAAAATTCAAGATTCTGGCATGGAAATTATTGGATTTACAGTAGGTCGCAAAGAGATGTGAAACATATAGCCGAAACCCATAAAGGCAATGCAAAGCACTAAAAGTTTAAAAGTTGCAAGAGCAAGTCATGGAGAGCCGTAGGGCTAACCCAACTACAAAAGATCAAAATACCCAAGAAATCCAGAGGGTAACGCATTTGCAAAAGGGCCAAAGAGCTACAAGACCAGGTTGTGAATACCCTTCGACGTGGCCCTGCAACTAACGCACTTTTGTGGGAGCGAGAACTGCAACTCATTTGTGTGGGATTTTATTGGGACTACAATAATGACCATTTCACAATATTCTGAAAAAATCCATGTAAAGCAAGAATCGGTTCAAGACAAAGAGTGAAGAGAATTTGTTCGAGAATCGTGAAGAAGGTTTCTATTCGAGAATCATGAAGAAGGTTTCCTTTCGTCGTGGTAAACCGGTTAGGGTGTTTTCAAACTCACATCTATCAATCTCTGGTTTTCCAAAATCGTATTTTAAGTTCCTTCCGTTTTTTTAGAGGTAACGAGAAGCAAGTTACCAGGCTGATGTAAAACTGTTTTGCGCAGATCTGAATGTATCAGAGCCAGGTTTCAATCTTGGGACCTGTGAGTTATAAGTTCAATTACAAATAGAAACATTCAATGCCTAACTAACCTAATCTCCTTCCCTAGCTAGCCTAACCTACTTAAAACTGGCTTGAACGTGGGCTGTAGGACTGAATGTCCTTCCCAGATCTCCCGCACATCAAACTCCATAATTCTTGTAACCTCCCATGATCAGGCCTCAAATATTCCCGAGCGCATTCAGTACTTCATGCATGCATTTTTCCAAATGGGTGCTCTACTTCCATCAGAAATTTCAGCTGCATATGAGAATTCAAGCTCTCTTGGGTCAGTATGGGATGCAGATACGAAGAATAATGATGTTGTCTATCAAGTCCATAATTTGGGGGTTTTTATTGCTTACGTGCAGGACGTGTTCGAGGACTTTGCATGCAGCTTGTCTTATCCTACCAATGGAAATGCAAGGTTGGAGAGTTTGGATGCCTGGAACAACTTAAGAATTCCAGAGGTCCAGAAATTTTCTCACTGAACGCACAATATGCATAAAGAAGATGATTGTAAAGATATGTGTGCATCATCTGTGAGCTTACTAAAGTTCACATGACAGATTCATTCAATTTATTAGTTAACAACGGTGCTGCTGCTGGACAAGTGATATTCCATGTAAGGCATTTTAAGATCTTGTATTTCTACAGTAACTGTTTTTGCATTAATTATTATTCATTGGAAGACTAATATTTTTGTCATGCGTATCTGAAAAATGCGACATGATCATTCCAGACACATTTTCACATTAGTCCCAGAAGCATGCATGATAAACTTTGGAGGTCTGAGGTAAATACACAAATGCATCTTGTCTTTAATGCTCACGAGTAAGCTCATACATTTAAAGACCTCGATAGAAGGCATTAGAATAAGATATAAGAGAGGAGTGACGTCTTTTAATCTACCCTATTGCAATGGGGGTATACTTGTTTCAATCAAAAAAGAGTTAAACAAGATGCCAAGATGCTTGAGGCCATGAAGTTCCCCCTGGATAACCCCTGGAAGTATGATCGTAAGTATATATTGGCTTAGTTAAAGGGAAACAAGCAGCCAGGGGCAGCATCAACTTCAGAGTTATTGCATGTAATGAACAGGACACCTAGGTGATTTAATTTTTTATGCTTTTTACATAGATTTTAAATAAAAAGAGTAAATCTCTGTTGTATACATTTTCAAAGAGATGCAGTGTATTTGTCTTTTTTTTACACAACTTTTTTAATTACAAGAAAGTGAAAGGAGATTTACAATATTGCACTTATTAGATATTAAATAAATTTTCTCATTGAACACACAATATGCATAAACGAGCTTACTGAAGTTCACATGACAGATTCATTCAATTTATTAGTTAACAACGGTGCTGCCGCTGGACAAGTGATATTCCATGTCAGGCATTTTAAGATCTTGTATTTCTACATTAAATGTTTTTGCATTAATTATTAGCACATTCAATACTTCATGCATGCATCTTGCCAAATGGGTGCTCTAATTCCATCAGAAATTTCAATTGTATATGAGAATTCAGGCTCTCTTGGGTCGGTATGGGATGCAGATACAAAGAATAATGATGTTTTCTATCAAGTCCAGAATTTGGGGGTTTTGAATGCTCATGTGTAGGACGTGTTCGAGGACTCTACATGCAACTTGTCTTCTCCTACCAGTGGAGATGCGAGGTTGGAGGGTTTGGATGCCTAGAACAACTTAAGAATTCCAGAGGTCCGGAAATTTTCTCATTGAACGCAAAACATGCATAAAGAAGATGATTGTAAAGATCTTGTATTTCTACAGTAACTGATTTTGCATTAATTATTAGCGCATTTAGTACTTCATGCATGCATCTTGCCAAATGGGTGCTCTATTTCCATCAGAAATTTCAGCTGCATATGAGAATCCAGGCTCTTTTGGGTCGGTATGGGATGCAGATACAAAGGATAATGATGTTGTCTGTCAAGTCCAGAATTTGGGGGTTTTTAATGCTCACGTGTAGGACGTGTTCGAGGACTCTGCATGCAGCTTGTCTTCTCCTACCAATGGAGATGCGAGGTTGGAGGGTTTGGATGCCTGGAACAACTTAAAAATTCTAGAGGTCCAAAAATTTTCTCATTGAACGCACAATACGCATAAAGAAGATGATTATAAAGATATGTGTGCATCATCTGTGAGCTTACTGAAGTTCGCATGACAGATTCATTCAATTTATTAGTTAACAATGGTTTTGTTGCTGGACAAGTGATATTCCATGTAAGGCATTTTAAGATCTTGTATTTCTACAGTAATTGCTTTTGCATTAATTATTATTCATTGGAAGACTAATATTTTTGTCATGTGTATCTCAAAAATGCGACATGATCATTCCAGACACATTTTCACATTATTCCCAGAAGCATGCATGATAAACTTTGGAGGGCTTCCTAGAAGCATGCATGATAAACTTTGGAGGTCTAAGGTAAGTACACAAATGCATCTTGTCTTTAATGGTCATGAGTAAGCTCATACATTTGAAGACCTCAATAGAAGGCATTAGAATAAGATATAAGAGAGGAGTGACGTCTTTTAATCTACCCTATTGCAATGGGGGTATAGTTGTTTCAATCAAAAAAGAGTTAAACAAGATGCCAAGATACTTGAGGCCATGAAGTTCCCCCTAGATAATGCCTGGAAGTATGATCGTAAGTATATAATGGCTTAGTTAAAGGGAAACAAGCAGCCAAGGGTAGCATAACTTCAGAGTTATTGCATGTAATGAACTTGACACCTGGGTGCTTTGATTTTTGATGCTTCTTACATAGATTTCAAATAAAAAGAGTAAATATCTGTTGTATTCAAAGAGATGCAGTGTATTTGTGTTTTTTTACACAGCTTTTTTAATTACATGAAAGTGAAAGGAGATTTACAATATTGCACTTATTAGATATTAAATAAATTTTCTCATTGAACACACAATATGCATAAAGAATATGATTGTAAAGATATGCGTGCATCATCTGTGAGCTTACTGAAGTTCACATGATAGATTCATTCAATTTATTAGTTAACAACGGTGCTGCTGCTGGACAAGTGATATTCCATGTAAGGCATTTTAATATCTTGTATTTCTACAGTAACTGTATTTGCATTAATTTTTAGCGCATTCAGTACTTCATGCATGCATCTTGCTAAATGGGTTCTCTACTTCCATTAGAAATTTCAACTCCATATGAGAATTCAGGCTCTCTTAGGTCGATATGGCATGCAGATACAAAGAATAATGATGTTGTCTATCAAGTCCAGAATTTGGGGGTTTTGAATGCTCACGTGCAGGACGTGTTCAAGGACTTTGCATGCAGCTTGTCTTCTCCTACCAATGGAGATGCGAGGTTGGAGGGTTTGGATACCTGGAACAACTTAAGAATTTCAGAGGTCCAGAAATTTTCTCATTGAACGCACAATATGCATAAAGAAGATGATTTTAAAGATATTGTATTTCTACAATAATTGTTTTTGCATTAATTATTAGCACATTCAGTACTTCATGCATGCATCTTGCCAAATGGGTTCTCTACTTCCATCAGAAATTTCAGCTGCATATGAGAATTCAGGCTCTCTTGGGTCGGTATGGGATGCAGATACAAAGAATAATGATGTTGTCTATCAAGTCCAGAATTTGGGGGTTTTGAATGCTCACGTGCAGGACGTGTTCGAGGACTCTACATGCAGCTTGTCTTCTCCTACCAATGGAGATGCGAGGTTGGAGGGTTTGAGAATTCCAGAGGTCCGGGAATTTTCTCATTGAATGCACAAAATGCATAAATAAGATGATTGTAAAGATATGTGTGCATCATCTGTGAGATTACTGAAGTTCACATGACATATTCATTCAATTTATTAGTTAACAACGATGTTGCTGCTGGAAAAGTGATATTCCATGTAAGGCATTTTAAGATCTTGTATTTCTACAGTAACTGTTTCTACATTAATTATTAATTCATTGGAAGACTAATATTTTTGTCATGTGTATCTGAAAAATGCGACATGATCATTCCAGACACATTTTCACATTATTCCCAGAAGCATGTATGAAAAACTTTGGAGGTTTGAGGTAAGTACAAAAATTCATCTTGGCTTTAATGGTCATGAGTAAGCTCATACATTTGAAGACCTTGATAGAAGGCATTAAAATAACATATAAGAGAGGAGTGATGTCTTTTAATCTACCTTATTGCAATGGGGGTATGCTTTTTTCAGTTAAAAAAGAGCTAAACAAGCTACCAAGATGCTTGAGGCCATGAAATTCCCCCTAGATAACCCCTGGAAGTATGATCGTAAGTTTAAGTGGTTTAGCTAAAGGGAAACAAGCAGCCAGGGGCAGCATCAACTTCAGAGTTATTGCATGTAATGAACAGGACACCTGGGTGCTTTTATTTTTTATGCTTCTTACATAGATTTTAAATAAAAGGTGTAAATCTCTGTGGTATACATTTTCAAAGAGGTGCAGTGTATTTGTGTTTTTTTGTACACAAATTTTTTAATTACAAGAAAGTGAAAGGAGATTTACAATATTGCACTTATTAGATATTAAATAAATTTTCTTATTGAACACACAATATGCATAAAGAAGATGATTGTAAAGATATGTGTGCATCATCTGCGAGCTTATCGAAGTTCACATGACAGATTCACTCAATTTATTAGTTAACAACGGTGTTGTTGCTAGACAAGTGATATTCAATGTAAGGCATTTTAAGATCTTGTATTTCTACAGTAACTGTTTTTGCATTAATTATTATTCATTGGAAGACTAATATTTTTGTCATGTATATCTGAAAAAATGTGACCTGATCATTCTAGACACATTTTCACATTATTCCCAGAAGCATGCATGATAAACTTTGGAAGTCTGAGGTAAGTACACAAATGCATCTTGGCTTTAATGGTCACGAGTAAGCTCATACATTTGAAGACCTTGATAGAAGGAATTATAATAAGATGTAAGAGAGGAGTGGCGTCTTTCAATCTTCCCTATTGTAATGGGGGGTATGCTTTTTTCAATCAAAAAAGAGCTAAACAAGCTGCCAAGATCCTTGAGGCCATGAAGTCCCCCGTAGATAACCCCTGGAAGTATGATCGTAAGTTTATAATGGTTTAGCTAAAGGGAAACAAGCAGCCAGGGGCAACATCAACTTCAGAGTTATTGCATGTAATGAACAGGACGCCTGGGTGCTTTGATTTTTGATGCTTCTTACATAGATTTTAAATAAAAAGAGTAAATCTTTGTTGTATACATTTTCAAAGAGATGCAGTATATTTGTGTTTTTTTTACACAACCTTTTCTAATTACAAGAAAGTGAGAGGAGATTTACAATATTGCACTTATTAGATATTAAATAAATTTTCTCATTGAACACACAATATGCATAAAGAAGATGATTGTAAAGATATGTGTGCATCATCTACGAGCTTACTAAAGTTCACATGACATATTCATTCAATTTATGAGTTAATAATGATGTTGTTGCTGGACAAGTGATATTCCATGTAAGGCATTTTAAGATCTTGTATTTCGACAACAACTATTTTTGCATTAATTATTATTCATTGGAAGAATAATATTTTTGTCATGTGTATCTGAAAAATGCGACATGATCATTCCAGACACATTTTCACATTATTCCCAGAAGCATACATGATAAACTTTGGAGGTCTGAGGTAAGGACACAAATGCATCTTGGCTTTAATGGTCACGAGTAAGCTCATACATTTGAAGGCCTTGATAGAAGGCATTAGAATAAGATACAAGAGAGGAGTGACGTCTTTTCTAGGTGATTAGATTTAGATATTGTTTGGAAGGGTAATATTTCAGTAAAATCTCAAACAATATTTCCTTGATCCCTCTTGATTCGTAAATATGTATTTTTGTTGCAATAAATTTTCATCATTTGTTGTTGAATGGTGAATATTGAAGCACACTTTCAGAAAAAGTCTAGACTAACATAGCTTTGATTGAATAATTCACAGTTAAATTTACTTTCATAGGTGAAGGGAATAAAAGTTGGCCGGCATTACTTACAAAGAAAACAATAAAATCTTGGGAAAAAATGATGGTCTTGTTATTAAACTTGGTTTATCTCTGGTTATTATCCCTGAAATATTCCTATATATTTTACAGAATGTTTGTTGGAGATACCTCTGTTTGAATCGAAAGACCTCTCTTCTTGCAGAATGTATTCGGGGAACATTATCAGCTCTGCAAACTGCATAATCTGGGCCATTCTAAGAGAATCCAAATTCTTGTTCAGCTGCATATGGTTGTCTAATTGATGTTATTAGACTTTGATTCTACAGGTTCATGTAATTTTCAAACATGTAAGCTGAACAATAAGCTATGTTTTGAAAGATTCAACTTTTGCCATGGTGGTGAAGTCATACTAACATATTTACAACAATTCTTTATGGAGTCCAACTTATAAGTGCCAATACCTTTACTCTTTCCTTTAGGATGTGTCCTTACAAAGGTCTTGAATAAGGAATGTAAACTAGAACAATATTATATGAATTTTTTGTTGTTTCCAATTACTTCTCTAATTTCAACACAATTTGATATCGTAGTCTACGGGTTGCTTCAATTAATCTGCGAACATTCATTTATAGACATTGGTAAAGTATCCATTAGTTGATTTTGAAATTTGAAATACACCCATGACACTGGTAATGCCTCCTTCACGATCATACTTTTGTTAAACTAGTGGTTGATTTTTATTAGATCTAGATAGTGTCATTGTAACACTGAACTTGAGAATTGTGAAATAACTTTACATGGCTATAAAAGAGAGAGGAATGGTCTAGAAGCTTCTTTGCAGAGAGTTGGTCAAGAAAAACAAATTTGGAGGACCACCTTAGCTCACTGAAAGAAACATTGAGAAATTCAGATACTCGTGTGGATACGCTGAAATGTTGTAAGGATGAGCTAGAGAGAACAGTTGCATCCCTCGAGTTCACATTGGAGGACAAGCTTACTTAATTATCAGCCTTTTCTAAGATAAATCAGGCTTATGATACTCTGTCTGATCCACAAAAGAGAAAAGCATATGATAATTTGCACCTCATACCCAAGTTTGACATTTCCAGGGTTGCTTTTGGTTATGTAATAGAGACGAATAAGACCTTTCAAGCTCGTACATTCTAGAGAAGGCAAAGGACCATGATCTGTGGTGAAAATTTTCAGGCTGCTTGAATTTACTTTGGTAATCTGCTTCCTATTTATGTATGGTGTGATGCTTGGACCCATGCCCTCTTGTTTAATATATGTTATTATGTATATAGTTCTTTATGATGGGCTGACCTTGTACTTAGTTTTGGTGGGATATTTGTCTGGAGCATTCTTACTGCTATCATAGTAGTCAAGATGGTCACTAATCACATGCACATCATTGGATAATGGAGATCATCACAATGCAGCTTGCTACAAGAATGCTTGGAACATTGAAGAAGCCATCAGATTTTTTGTGCCTCTTTCCATCTGTCCCTTCCCTCAACAATGGCTTACAACATCTATGGTATTTTATACAAAATTTTATGCAAGAACAAGATATCCATGCCTAACAATCAACTTGACTTATCATGACTTTAATCTTTATATAAAAAAAAATAGATAGATAGATACATTGATTTTGATTAGAATTGTAACTTGTTTCCAAAATTGATTTTTATACAATATCTATCATATGTTTATTGTAAATATTAACTAGCACCATTCATAAGTTGTTTCCAAAGAAAGTACCTTCATCATTCTCATTTGTGTCCTCATACACTCATACATTGATCACAAGCCTATTTGCCAGGTCTTTATATTGTTATTTGTCATCGTAATAAATGTTGATTGAATGATCTTGAACATTGTAAATATATAATTTTGAAACATTATAATGATGTGTAGAGATTGCATTGATTTTACAAGACACTTCAAGCTACTAGTTCCTTTTCTATTGCCTTACGGCGTGTTCTTTGCAACATATGGTGCAAATGCTAGTAACTAATAATTTGGTAAAAATTCTTAAAACCATATATTTTACATAACTTATTAATTATGAAAATAGTTTTAAACTATAAATATAAACAAATATAGAAAATATTAAAATATTTTTTTTTTTTTATTATATAATTATTTTAGAAATAAAAATTATTTATATACATTATTTTTTTATTAAAAAAATTTGTTCAAGTTCATAAATGACTTTTAACTAATGTTATATAATTTTATTTAATATTAATAAAAATAATTTTATTTAATATTAATAAAAATAGTAAAAAAATATTAATAGTAAATTAAAATGATTATCAAATTAATGACTTTTAACCAATATTATATAAGTTTATTTAATATTAATTAAAAAACTAGTAAAAAATTATTAATAGTAAATTAAAATGATTATCAAATTAGTACAGAA
The DNA here is from genome assembly GCA_031772625.1 of Pinus tabuliformis. NCBI lineage: Eukaryota > Viridiplantae > Streptophyta > Pinopsida > Pinales > Pinaceae > Pinus > Pinus tabuliformis. Next base: position 436,696,644 of record CM062815.1, on the reverse strand, counting down.
AACAAACTTATTTTCATATTTATATTTTTTTTAAGGAATATATTAATTTTGCTTTTAAGAACAATTATCTTTTAAATATATTTATTTATATTTACATACAAAATGTAAAACTTTTTAAGATGTATTTTTCAATAAAAATATTATCATTACAATAAGACTTGTAGTTGAATAGGTTTGGATTCTCTATCACAACAATTCAATATTACAGTTAACAAAATATTTCAATCTACCAATCAGTGAACCCTAAATTAGCTAAATTTTAAACCTTAGTCCTAAAATGAATTTAGTATTTTTAGTTTAATTATGCCGTAAGGTGTTTCCCTTTGAAATGAATCCCCCCAAATGCCTTTGTGTTCTAATCGTAGCTGTTAGATGTAATGTTAGACGATTGAATAGAAATCAGCCGTCTAATTAAAAAATCCTTAAAATACCTTAACGTATTAGTTATTAGTAAATATATCAGTTATTATTAGTTAATAAATTGGTTTCTATTACATACCAAACTTTACCATAACCATGTTCCTGAACCCGTCCTGCACGCGGATATCCGCATTTGATGTAGAAGAGGGTGGGGATGTGGAGGAGGGCGCAGTGGAGTTGCTGCAGAGGAGGGCGCTGGACATGCAGAGAAGGGAGAAGGGTTTCGACGAGGGCTGCAGAGGACGAGGCGACTCTTTCTTCACTGTAGGGGGGCCACATAGGCCATTTTTTCTGCAGATCGTTTTGCCCTCAGAATATGGTGCCCTCTGCATGTTATGGTGGTAGTTATGAAGTTTTATATATATTCGGGTCACTGTTCTCTTAAATTTTACTTTATGTTTGTTGTTCATGAAAACCTGCAGGTGTATGGAGGATTGATTCTACTCTACGTAAGGACAAAGCCCTACAAGTTACCTGTTGATACAAGTTAGAAACAGGTGCGTTAAACTAATGCAGAGTGGTTATTTTTGTTTGTCGATTTCGGACTGGAAGTTGGCTTGCATTTGAAATAATGTTAAAATCAAATTTGTCTTGGATACAGCTATGTTCTGTTGACACCCTGAAGATGTCAATTCTCATTTATGATTTCTTAACCATGATTGATTTTAATGTGACACTACGAGCTTGATTTTTTTATTTTTTACAGAAACAGATACTTTGCATCACTTCCTGAAAAATCCTTCGCCTATCTTGGAGGAAAAACTTTTTAAAAAATCCAATAGATAGAAGGTGTGAAACACCTGGTTCAAACCATGATAAATCAGATTTGTTTCAGAAATATCACGGTTGTCTCTAATTTTCTGTGTTTTTGTATAGACAGACAAATTGTTCTCCTAGGAATAAACGAAAAAGCATATATTAACTAACTAAATGCTTCACATTGTGCTTCCTTATGATGTTTGGCTCTTGACCTCCTTCTCCGGACCTCCTTCTCATGTTCGCCACAAATTCCTCTTGATAGTCTAAGGAGTCTCAGATGGAGAATCCTCTGCATTTGCATTTGTATTTACATTTGCAATTACATTCATATTTGTATTTTCCCTCAGCTTGCTTTTCTTCGGGATTGGATTTGATTACCACAAGGTCATGTGAAACACCTTTTACAACTCATCCTCATTGTGATCAACCATTAAAACCAACAAAGAAACAAGAAAACTCTGACAAAATTCTCATTATCTCCCTCCAAAATGCACACATGTCTTGACCTGCTAAGACCTAGCCTTGAATAGACTCATTATCTGCCTCCAAAATGCACACATGTCTTTCTCGGTGAAGACACCTGTGGGTTCAACCACATACTAATTTGTTGACACAAATATAAGTTCCATGCATGTACAACATACTAAGTACCAGGAAGTACAAAAGTTTTGTTCAGGTAAATTCCTGATCGTAACTTCTGGGGTCCCTATTTTGGGATTATTATGTGTATCTTAACATTGTTGTTGGGTGTGTGTTGTGAATATTGACACATACGTAACAATTTTGAGATGGTTCATAAACCATTGCTGGCACAGAAAGCTTTACCAATTGGAAGCTAGCTTTGGAGTGCAAGTTCCTGGCTTGATGTGAGAGCCTCCTTGCAGAAACTTCCGTTGTGTAGTGCCATCATTGCTAGTGGCTTTAATGTCATGCCTCATGGACCATCTTCATCTTTTGATTGTGACCTATGTGATGTTATATGGTATGTTTCCAAAATGGCATATCCCTTTGTTGAAATTCCATTCCATATTATTATTCTTGATAGCCTTTAAGATTTTATTACCTTGGATGGCCACATCTTGTAACCCATGATAAATATTTTCATAACATAAGAAAACCTTTAAATGGCTGCAAAACCTTCCCAATGCCTTGGTCCTTTTTGCTTCATTCTTCTCTCTCTATCAGTGCTATGTTTCCAATGTATGTACTCTGTTTTGTCTTTATTTGTAGGATGGCTTCTTTGTATTTCTCATCTCAGTGGGGTACACACATGATGGGATTCCTCAAGATGTACAACATTTTCTTGAAATTCCATTCCATATTAGTATTTTTCTGTCTTATCTTTAGCTTTAATCTTGTGACAAATTTATTATATGGAGTTCAAACTGTAATTTCCATTGTTTCACTTTATGGAAAGGCAGTGATGTGGCCTTTGAACCAAGGCCAGACATGAGGGTTCTGTGAACCCTGGTATGCATTCCTTTTCCTTTCACATCACCACCTTCTAACATTTTAAACATGATTTCTTTCTTATTTAGATCTACATTTTTCTCTAGAAATTTGCCTTGCTCTGTAATGTTCTTTGATCTCAATAGTGATATGAACTTGTTTTATTTTGGTAATTAAAAGACGATCTTAATACTTATTACTGATCTAAAAAATTTACTACAAAACTGGAGTGGCTAGATCCAGTCCCCCTGTTTTGGTTTGGAAGTGGCTTTTAAAGCTTTTATGCATGATTTTCTAGCCATCCTTACAATGGCATGATATGAATTTCTCCGATATATATTTCTACCCTATAAAAAAATTGGCCTCCTAATGGTTGGACTGGTTTTCTTTCTAGAGACCAGATTGATAGCCTTTAAGATTTTAATACCTTGGATGGCCCCAATTTGTACAACCTTTTGTTGAAATTCCATTCCATATTAGTATTTTCAGCCAAGTATAGACTGGCTAGCTTGGTCATCATGAATGTGAATGAGTGTCCAATGTAGCCTAGTAAAAATACATCCCAATTCTCTATTTTAAGTTTCAGGGGAATGGGTCTATGGGGGATACATTGGGGATTCTTCTATTCTTTATTTTGGGTTCCCACTCTGCCCCCAGTTTTGAGCAAGGTGCCCATTCTATCTACCACTCGCTTCATAAGTTGCTCCTCATATATTCCTCTTTTGGAGGAGATATTTGCTACCCTTTGAGGATGAAAGTGTCCAGCCCTACACATTTTCTTTTCTCGTACATGTCAAATAGATATAAAGAGGTTTTCCCTCTTATAATCAGGACAAGGCTCAAGCAATCAAAGAAAAGCACAAAGCCTAGGGCTTGACAGCTAAAGGAAAGAGGAAGCATGGCATGGTCTAAACTTTTCAAATTAGGTGGAAAGACACCTTAGAAATGGAAGTAAAACTATGAGGTTGCACTGGATAAACAATAGAACCTAGCTTTAAAATCTGAAACTTTGAGAGAACTGGGCACGATGTTAAACTATCCAAGAATGGATGACCCAACCCTTTTGGAAGAACTCTATTCCACACTTACTCAACACAATGTTAAACTATCCAGGAATGGAAAATCCAACCCTTTTGGAAGAACTCCATTGCACACTGGATTTAGAATCCCAAGCCAAATAAAAAAGCAAAGGCCATAGAAGTGCACTTTGTGATATCCACAATGCCGTAGTCTAACGAGGCCAGGGTTTTGCCTAGAAAATAATAGAAATTCAAGCATAATTTTAAGCACATTTTGCAAATTTTTACTTTGACTATTCAAAAGCTTACTTTTTGTCATCTTTCCATTTCCCAATGCCCCTAGAGTGTTCCATTATTCTGTTGAGCCCCTGAGTATGTCAATTCGCATTTATGCTTTCTTAACCATGATTGATTTTAATGTGACACTACAAGCTTGATTTTTTTATTGTTTTACAAAAACATATACTTTGCATCACTTCCTAAGAAAAGCCTTGGCCTATCCTGGAGGAAAAACATTTTAAAAATTCCAATAGATAGAAGGTGTGGAACACCTGGTTCAAACCATGATAAATCAAATTTGTTTCAGAAATATCACTGCTGTCTCTAATTTTCCGTGTTTTTGTACAGACAGACAAATTGTTCTCCTAGGAATAAACGAAAAAGCATATATTAACTAACTAAATGCTTCACATTGTGCTTCCTTGTGCTATTTCGCTCTTGACCTCCTCCTTCGGACCTCCTTCTCATGTTTGCCACAAGTTCCTCTTGCTAGTCTAAGGAGTCTCATATGGAGAATCCTCTGCATTTGCATTTGTATTTACATTTGTATTTGTATTTTCCCTCAGCTTGCTTTGCTTTGGGATTGGATTTGATTACCACAAGGTCATGTGAAACACCATGTACAACTCTTCCTCATTGTGATCAACCATTAAAACCAACAAACAAAATAAGAAAACTCTGACAAAATTCTCATTATCTACCTCCAAAATGCACACATGTCTTGACCTGCTAAGACCTAGTCTTGAATAGACTCATTATCTGCCTCCAAAATGCACACATGTCTTTGTCGGTGAATACACCTACAGATTCAACGACATACTCATTTGTTGACACAAATATAAGTTATAGGTTTGTACAACATAGTAAGTACCAGGCAGTACAAAAAATTTGTTCAGGTAAGGTCCTGATCGTAACTTCCGGTGTCCCTATTTTGGGATTATTGTGTGTATCTTAACATTGTTTTTGGGTGTTTTTTGTGAATATTCACACATACATAACAATTTAGAGAGGCTTCATAAAGCATTGTTGGCACAAAAATCTTTACCAATTGGAAGCTGGCTTTGAAGTGCAAGTTCCTGGGTTGATGTGATAGCCTCCTTGCACAAGCCAGTCCCCCTGTTCTAGTTTGGAAGTGGATTTTAAAGATTTTATGCATGCTATTCTAGCCATCTTTACAATGGCATGATATGAATTTCTTCGATATATATTTCTGCCCTATAAAAAATTGGCCTCCTAATGGTTGGACTAATTTGCTTTCTAGAGATCAGATTGATAGCATTTAAGATTTTAATACCTTGGATGGCCCCATCTTGCAACCCATGATAAATATTTTGATAACATAAGAAAAACTTCTTAAAAGGGTGCAAAAATTGTAATTTCGATTGTTTTACTTTATGGAAAGGCAATTCTGTGGCCTCTGAACCAAGCCCAGACATGAGGGTTCTGTGAATCGTGGTATGCAGTTCTTTTCCTTTCACATCACCACCTTCTAACATTTTAAACATGATTTATTTCTTATTTAGATCTACATTTTTCTCTGCAAATTTTCCTTGCTCTAAAATATTCTTTGATATCAATAGTGATACGAACTTGTTTTATTTTGGTAATTAAAAGATGTTCTTAGTACTTATTGCTAATCTAAAAAATTTATTACAAAACTGGGGTGGCCAGAGCCAATCCCCTTGTTGTGGGTTGGAAGTGACTTTTAAAGCTTTTATGCATGATATTCTAGCCATCTTTACAATGGCATGATATGAATTTCTTGGATATATGTTTCTGACTTGTAACAAAATTGGCCTCCTAATGGTTGGACTGATTTGATTTCTAGAGATCAGATTGATAGCCTTTAAGATTTTAATACCTTGAATGGCCCCATCTTGCAACCCACGATAAATATTTTGATAACATCAGTAAACCTTGTTAAATGGCTGCAAAACCTTCCCAATGCCTCGACCCAACCCTTTTGGAAGAACTCTATTACACACTTACTGAGCACAATGTTAAACTATCCAGGAATGGAAAATCCAACCCTTTTGGAAGAACTCCGTTGCACACTTGATTTAGAATCCCAAGCCAAATAAAAAAGCAGAGGCCATAGAAGTGCACTTTGTAATATCCACAATGCCGTAGTCTAACGAGGCCAGGGTTTCACCTAGAAAATAATAGAAATTTTGGCATAATTTTAAGAAAATTATGCAAATTATTTAGCCAATCTGTATTACAGCTATCAAAATTTGGGGTTTTGGGTAGCGAGGCTTCTTGATGGTGTTGAATCCACTTTTATTATAAAAAAATGATTCTGACTAGAAACTGATTGATGTGTTACTACTGTCAAATTTCAAACTTCACGGTTTTGGATAGCCCAGGGTTTAAGATTTTAATACCTTGGATGGCCCCGTCTTGCAACCCATGAGAAACCAGGCATGGATTGTCATTGCATAGGTAAGCCGATAGCCGCACACTCCAATAATTCTTGAAAACCCGACAAAAACACTGCAATTTAACAATCTTAAGCACTAACCGTTCATCTGTTGGGTTTAGTACAATAACTTATCTTCATTTCAATTTTAAAAAATACAATTTTAAAATAATCAAGAAAATGCTATCCACCCGTTGAAATAATTCAAATTCTGAGATGAGCTAATCCGGCATAGGGCAACCTAGACAATTAAGTATGGATCAATACAAACATAATTTTCATGTTATTGCATCTTGATTAATTGATTGGTTTTCCAAAAGATCCAGAGTATTAATTTTTTATGTCAAACATTTCAAATCCAGATCCAAATTCATCATCAGTAAGACAAGACTAAAATCCTAACAGTAAACTAAAAATAAAATAAATTTTAAGTTGCTTTCTAGAGATCAGATTGATAGCCTTTAAGATTTTAATACCTTGGATGGCCCCATCTTGCAACCCATGATAAATATTTTGATAACATAAGAAAAACTTCTTAAATGGGTGCAAAAATTGTAATTTCGATTGTTGCACTTTATGGAAAGGCAGTGTTGTGGCCTTTGAACCAAGACTAGAAATGAGGGTTCTGTGAAGCCTGGTATGCATTCCTTTTGCATTCACATCACCACCTTCTAACATTTTAACCATGATTTCTTTCTTATTTAGATCTAAATTTTTCTCTGCAAAGTTGCCTTGCTCTGCAATGTTCATTGATATCAATAGTGATACGAACTTGTTTTATTTTGGGAATTAAAAGATGTTCTTAATACTTATTACTGATATAAAAAAATTTCTTACAAAACTAGGGTGGCTAGAGCCAATCCCCCTGTTGTGGTTTACTTTTAAAGCTTTTAACCATGATATTCTAGTTATCTTTACAATGGCATGATATGAATTTCTCCGATATATATTTCTGCCCTGTAACAAAATTGGCCTCCTAATGGTTGGACTGATTTTCTTTCTAGAGATCAGATTCATAGCTTTTAAGATTTTAATACCTTGTATGGCCCTATCTTGAAACCCATGATAAATATTGTGATAACATAAGAAAACCTTGTTAAATGGCTGCAAAACCTTCCCGATGCCTCAATACTTTTTGCTTCATTCTTCTCTCTCTATCAGTGATGTGTTTGCAATGTATGTACTCTGTTTTGTCTCTATTTGTAGGATGGCTTCTTTGTCTTTCTCATCTCAGTGGGATACACGCATGATGGGATTCCTCAATTTGTACAACCTTTTGTTGAAATTCCATTCCATATTAGTATTTTCAGCCAAGTATAGACTGGCTAGCTTGGTCATCATGAATGTGAATGAGAGTCCAGTGTAGCCTAGTAAAAATACATCCCAATTCTCTATTTTAAGTTTTAGGGGAATGGGTCTATGGGGGATACATTGGGGATTCTCCTATTCTTTATTTTGGTTTCCCACTCTGCCCCCATTTTTTAGTGAGGTGCCCATTCTTTCTACCACTCGCTTCATAGGTTGCTTCTCATATCTTCCTTTTTTGGAGGAGATCTTTGCTACCCTTTGAGGATGAAAGTGTCTATCCCTACACATTTTCTTTTCTCGTACATGTCAAATAGATATAAAGAGGTTTTCCCTCTTATACTCAGGACAAGGCTCAAGCAATCAAAGAAAAGCACAAAGCCTAGGGCTTGACAGCTAAAGGAAAGAGGAAGCATGGCATGGTTTGAAATTTTAAAATTAGGTGGAAAGACATCTTAGAAATGGAACTAAAACTATGAAGCTACACTGGATAAACAATAGAACCTGCCTTAAAATCTGAAACTTCGAGAGAACTGGGCATGACGTTAAACTATCCAAGAATGAATGACCCAACCCTTTTGGAAGAACTCTATTCCACACTTACTCAACACAATGTTAAACTATCCAGGAATGGAAAATCCAACCCTTTCGAAAGAACTCCGTTCCACACTTGATTGAGAATCCCAAGCCAAATAAAAAAGTAGAGGCCATAGAAGTTCACTTTGTAATATCCACAATGCCATAGTCTAACGAGGTGAGGTTTTCGCCGAGAAAATAATAGAAATTCTGGCATAGTTTTAAGAAAATTTTGCAAATTTTTACTTTGACAATTCAAAAGCTTACTTTTTCTCATCTTGCCATTTCCCAATGCCCCTAGAGTGTTCCATTATTTTGTTGAGCCCCTGAAGATTTCAATTCTTGTTTATGCTTTCTTAACCATGGTTGATTTTAATGTGACACTACGAGCTTGATTTTTTTATTTTTTAACAGAAACAGATACTTTTCATCACTTCCTAAAAAAATCCTTGGCCTATCCTGAAGGAAAAACTTTTTAAAAATTCTAATAGATAGAAGGTGCAGAACACTTGGTTCAAACCATGATAAATCAGATTTGTTTCAGAAATATTATTGTTGTCTCTAATTTTCTGTGTTTTGTATAGACAGACAAATTGTTCTCCTAGGAATAAATGGAAAAGCATATATTAACTAACTATATGCTTCACATTGTGCTTCCTTTTGTTGTTCGGCTCTTGACATCCTTCTCGAAACCTCCTTCTCATGTTCGCCACAAATGCCACTTGATAGTCTAAGGAGTCTCAGACAAAGAATCCTCTGCATTTGCATTTGTATTTACATTTGCAATTACATTCGTATTTGTATTTTCCCTCAGCTTTCTTTGCTTTGGGATTAGATTTTATTACCACAAGGTCATGTGAAACACCATGTACAACTCATCATCATTGTGATCAACCATTAAAACCAACAAAAAAACAACTCATCCTCATTGTGATCAAAGGGAAACCTAGACAATTAAGTATGGATCAATACAAACATAATTGTCATGTTATTGCATCTTGATTAATTGATTGGTTTTCCAAAAGATCCAGAGTATTAATTTTTTATGTCAAACATTTCAAATCCAGATCCAAATTCATCATCAATAAGACAAGACTAAAATCCTAACAGTAAACTAAAAATAAAATAAATTGTAAGTTGCTACAAGGAATATGGAAATGATAGAAAATCCTCTACCATCAAATTGGAAATTGATTCTTTGACTGTTGATATCCTGCCTGCAAATTTGAATCTGTTGTAAAAATACAAGGAACTGAAACTTTTTCAATACCAACCAAGTTTGCAAACTTTTGAATTATGAGTAATTTCTCTGCTTGAAGATTGCCACTATACAAAGCCTTAAACTCTCCATTAATGTAGCTGTAAAAATTCAAGGAACTTAAACTTTTTCAATAGCAACCAAGTTTGCAAACTTTTGAATTATGAGTAACTTCTCTGCTTGGAGGATTGCCACTATACAATGGCTTACACTATCCATAAAGCTATACTCAAGTTTCTTCATTTCTTCCCTATGTCATTGATACTGGAAATTGGGCATTGTTGAATGATCTAGAGAACATAAAGAAAAACCATTCGAATGAACAACTTGGTCATAGACACCACTGAAGCCATCTCTATTATCAACATTTTGTTGCTCTGTTTTGAATCCATGACTATATACCATTCAAACCAGTGATAGAACTTGTCGTTTAGCAGCAAGGATAAGTAACAAGACTGATTTAGTCAAAGCTTTGTTCAATTTCTCAGTCAGTCAAATGCTGATGCACTCATTGGATGAATGTAGGCTTTGTTTCTGGGCGATTCAACTTTCAGGGACATTTCTGGACGTTTCTGGACTACTTCATCTCCGGTAACAACCTTAATCTCCTTTCTGAGTTTTTGTTTAATTTCTATTTCATCCATGGACCATGATAGAAAATCCTCTGCCATCAAATTGGAAATTGATTCTTTGATTGTTGATATCCTACCTGCAAATTTGAATCTGTTGTAAATATTCCTGAAAATCTATCGACCTCCCTTTAAACAGGGTCAACTCTGCCACTTGTTGTGCAATGGTCCTTTTATCCAATTTTGAAAGAGAAATTTTTGTCATCTGTTGTAGTATGGTTTACAAACGCTTTTGTTTCATGTAATTTATTTGAAAAATATACTCTACTTTATCCATGGGCTAATTCCTCATGTAAAAATATAATTAGTAGTAAAATTTGTAGGATAAATTAATTACTCTTTTCCTAGACATTTGGAAACAAGATTTTAGGAATAAAATCCTAACAGTAAACTAAAAATAAAATAAATTTTAAGTTGCTACAAGGAATACAGAAATGATAGAAAATCCTCTAGCATCAACTTGGAAATTGATCCTTTGATTGTTGATATCCTGCCTGCAAATTTGAATCTGTTGTAAAAATACAAGGAACTGAAACTTTTTCAATAGCAACCAAGTTTGCAAACTTTTGAATTATGAGTAATTTCTCTCCTTGAATATTGCCACTAGACAAAGCCTTAAACTCTCCATTAATATAGCTGTAAAAATTCAAGGAACTGAAACTTTTTCAATAGCAACCAAGTTTGAAAACTTTTGAATTATGAGTAACTTCTCTACTTGGAAGATTTCCACTATACAATGGCTTACACTCTCCATAAAGCTATACTCAACTTTCTTCATTTCTTCCCTATCTCATCGATACTGCAAATTGGGCATTGTTGGATGATCTAGAGAACATAAAGAAAAACCATTCGAATGAACAACTTGGTCATAGACACCACTGAAGCCATCTCTATTATCAACATTTTGCTGCTCTGTTTTGAATCCATGACCAATGAAAGAATATATAGGAAAAACATAATCCTCAAGCTATTACAAGATTTTAGGAATAAAATCCTAACAGTAAACTAAAAATAAAATAAATTTTAAGTTGCGACAAGGAATACGAAAATGATAGAAAATCCTCTACCATCAAATTGGAAATTGATTCTTTGATTGTTGATATCCTACCTGCAAATTTCTATGTGTTGTAAATATTCCTGAAAATCTATTGACCTCCCTTTAAACAGGGTCAACTATGCCACTTGTTATCCAATGGTCCTTTTATCCAATTTTGAAAGAGAAATTTTTGTCATCTGTTGAAGTATGGTTTACAAAACCTTTTGTTTCATATAAGACACCAGTGAAGCCATCTCTATTATCAACATTTTGCTGCTTTGTTTTCAATCCATGACCAAATTGCAGAGGTAGCATCTTCTCGTGCCTAAGAAACTGCATAGATTGAGATTGATGGAAGCCATCATTAGCTTACATACATAAACTTGTAGCTAGAATATTTCTCCATAGACCTTGACCCCATAGTAGACCTATAAACAAAAACCTCAATAATATGTTGTCCAGATCAACATCAAGATGATACCAAACCAAAGCATTCTCTTTAGCTTCTATGGAAAAACCATCAGTAGTCTCAGTACATAATTTCATAACAGACTTTGTTGTTTTCTTCTAGTAAAAGTTTGTAGTGGGTTGTTCTTTTTCATTCAGTATCTTGGTTCATTTAGCAATTAAAGGCGTTCCTTTCTTGCACTACTTTTGGCTATTGCATATTTCTTTATTCTTTTCAGCGACATAAATCATTTTATCCTCTCATCTAGCTTTCACAAGAGTTGTCCTTTCTTTCTCTGTGAATATTTCAACTAAAGGCCTGGGTGACTAGGAAGCCCAACATAATATACTTTCTCTCTTACACAATGATATAACAAAAATTCTACAAATTTCCTTGCATTCTTATGTTATTTCTTAATGCACAAAGTCATTGTATTTATCCTTCATAAGCATAGCCAAGAGTGAAATGAAGTTAGACCAAACCTTCTGCATTATGTAGGAAATGAATATCTTTGGCCCCACTTACCCCCTGAAATTGTATCTTTTGGAGTCATGATTGTTACCAATACTACAATAACTACCTGTTGATGGAGAGCCTCAAAACTTTGTTGCATATTTATACTACACTGAAGTGTTTTTTCACTTGCTTCTATAGTATACAAACCTGGGTTTTTTACACCAAAATCCAACCTCCCTTACATTAGAAATATATATTCTAATGAAATAATATATAGGAAAAACATAATCCTCAAGCTGTTAGAAGATTTTAGGAAGCCCAGACCGATCTGTGTAAAATATGCACTCTCTCGGATAGTTTATTCTGGAGATTCTTTAAATTTTATAAGAAGCATTATAAAAGAAAGACATTGACCGAATTTTTTATGTTGTGGGACACTCTGTTGGATGCCATTACTATTGTTTTATTTGATTTAGTTGAGAAACCTGCAACATGTCACTTAAACAATTAGCGTGCATTGTCCAACATCCTTCCTTTTTGGTACCAAGAAATTTACACTTCTAGGTACATGCTTCAACTCAGAGAGGAATTAAATCCTCAGCCTAAGAGCCAACTCTGGTTCCATTAATGCATTCAAGCCTCCCTTATTCATAACAACATCAAAAACCCCTTCTGATATTCTTAATATTTGTACATTATTTTCGATGTACCTATGACAACATCACTGGCAGTCAATTCCCTCATATATGGCTCTACATGTGCTTCAAGGAAAAATAAGCTCCTTCATGTGAACAACTTGGTCATAGACACCACTAAAGCCATCTCTATTATCAACATTTTGCTGCAGGTGAGATGCATCCGTGTTTCACTGTGTTACAAGTGTGATGATTAGGTGAGATTGTTTCTGCCTCTAGATTTTGGTTTTTTCTTCATTGTCTTCAGCTTTATTCAGTAGTTTTGATGTCTGTGATCAGTATATCACTGTTGAAACTCCCTTCCTTTGCATTATTTAGCCTCCATTGATAAAGAGTTATTCCTTTCATATTTTGAATTCAAAATCACAAAGTGTCGTCTTAGTCTTCCTTCATTTTTTGAATTCAGAATCGCAAAGTGTCGTCTTAATCTTCCTTTCATTTTTTAAAAAGAAAATTGTTAGTACTGTCACTTTGAAAGAAAAATAGTTCAAATATGTACTTAGCATTCCTTTTGTCATTCACACATTAAGAAAGCGGAAAACAAATACATGCATGTGCATTTGCATTTAGACTGCATGCGGAAATTGATTTAGGACAGTGCATCTTAGTGTCTGCTCTCTACTCTGTGTTGAAAGAATTTCACTTCTCTTTCCTTAGTAGCTAGGATTTTCATTGCAACAAGAAAGTAAACGACTATTTATCATCTTAGATTGCATATTTAGGAATTGTATATCTACATCACGCGGTGAACCTTAAAGGCAAACTTCTTAAGAAAGATCAACTGTGTAAAATAAATTTCAATGAACATAAAAACACTTTGGAACCTAACGCACAACATTTAGAAGTCTAGGCTAGAGACATATTCTGGCATCGTAAACCCTGGTAACTATCGCTTTCATCGTAGGTTGTGTGATTCCTCCTCTTTAAGACGACAAGTGCCAGTACAGACTTGTGCTCCCACATACCGTTGAGTATATATTAGGAGACCATAATAGGCTATATCCTTTATCCTTAGGAAGCCGTGTCTGCCTTCCTATCGATCGCAATGCACTGAACACAACATTCGGGAAGATTGATTGTTGTACCGTAAAGAGTATTCTAAAGTTTTGCGATTAGTTTGGTAATCCCTCTATCTACATTTCCAGAGTAGTCACTTTCGTTCCTTTTCAAACTCCTTAAAAGAAAAGGTCCATTTGAGCACTTGTCACTTCAGGCTCATTAAAACTCGAAGGCGACTAGAGTCATATTTAGCTTTTTCTCGACTCTTAAAAATTGAAAAAGCAAGTTGTGTCAAAGCGTCATAAAATTAATTTTAATCAGAATAACATAATTGTTCCCTCGTTGGTCTTAGGTTGAGAAAATGGAGTCCACCAATCAAGGATTTCCCCTTGGGGGGAATCCTAGTTCCTTTTCCTCTTGGGGAGATGTTGGTGCACCTCATACGGCTACATTATCCCTTTCAGCGCTTACAATTGACCTGCCAGCATGGCTTTTCTCGACCTCTATTGTTCAAAACACAATTATTCCTTAGCAATCAAATCAGCAACTAGATGATACTAGAGTTAACCCCCAACCTTCTACTTCGTTTGTTTCTCTCTCTCCTTCTTCCTCTTCGCTTGGTGAAGCTAGTGAAACTAAAAACCAAGTAACTAAGAAGAAGAAGAAAGGGAAGGAGAAGAAGAAGAAGAAGCCAATGGCGAAAGGGGGCAACCATGAATCATCTGGTGAAAATCCATGCACTGCACCATCCAATCCTAAATCTCCATGTGTCACTTGCAAAGGAGATCACTATCATCGAGATTGTCCTTGCATCCCATGGATCTTAAGGGACTGGTCTCCCCACTTGGTGTTCCTTTCTGGCACTACTTTTGGTTATTTCATATTCCTTTATTCTTTTGAGTGGCATACTTCACTAACATGAACTTGGCTCAATTAGTGGACTCAATCAAAAGAGGCTTTAAGTAGAGGGAAACTCAATCATCATGGCCTATCTGATTGTTTCTAACATGTGTAGGCTTCTGAAATTGTTAATTTACACTTTTAACTACGTTTCAAAAAGAATTATCATATAGAAGTTGTTGTAATAAATATATTCTTTACTATGTTTACAAGTTTAGATAACCACTCATTTAGAAACAAATTGAACATGCTTCTTGCCCTTTAGTTCATATATTTTCATGTACTATTATAGGAATGTACTGAATGTTAAACATCTTACGCAAAGAAAAAAACATTTTTGTGTTTTGTTTTGTACAATACTTATTTTGTCATATCTACTTCTAGAAAATGACAACAAACCTTACTGAGAATGCAATTTTCTCAATGTTATCTGGATCAACTCATATTCAACCATACCTACAAATTGTTGAACTTGAACCAATACAATCAATGCAAAATTCAAATCCACGATATCATACTGCAATTTCAAATGGAACACATAAGTAACACACCATGCTTCCAAAATATTTCAATGATCTCGTAGCAACAAGCTTGCTACAAAAGGGTTCTATTATAAATGTTAAAAGTTGGACTGCTTCAGCTATTGGTCCATCCACATAAGTTTGTTATAAATTTATTATTTCAAATTTAACATTTTTATCTATAACACATCCGCTTCTAACAATTATTCCTATGACTCTCATTTGTTGTGTAGGTCTATAAAGCTAATAGACTTCAAAATTTCTACTTCATTTGCACCCTTAATTGGCAATCCAAAAGCTATGAGTATCCCGATCACATCTGATGAAAACACTCCATCCTCATCGAAACCAGATCCTTTATCAAAAAGAAAATGCCCTCTTCCAATTACTCCAACTCCATCCATTTTGCTTGTTCAAATTCCCATCAAATCATTAAACCCTTACCACTCAAATTAGTGCATAAACCCTTACCACTCAAATTAGTGCATAAAAGGATATGTCCAAAGGAAAATACCTCTGCGACAATTTCAGAATCAATACAGACTCGGTAAAGTGTTTGGTTTTGACCTATTTGATACAGAGGGTGGAGAAATACATATTACATGTTTCAACAATGTCACAGATTATTTTTTCGACAAGATCCAAAATGGAAATGTCTACATTGTCTCTAAAGGGAATGTAAAAATGGATAATAAGCAATACAACCACTTCAAAAATGACTGGGAAATTTTGTTGAATGCAACATCTACCATAGAACATGTTGCTAGCGAAAAAAAACATAATCCAACAGTGCAATTCAATATAAAATCAATCAATGATATCAGAACAACAAACGTCAACTCCATTGTTGATATTCTTGGTATTGTCACAAACATTTCCTGTGTGTGCACTATACATAGAAAAGACGGCTCTGAAGTTAATAAAAAAATAGTACAACTTCAAGACATGTCAGGGTATAACATAGATGCAATCTTTTGGGGAGATAATTTTGATGTCGTATCACAGGAAATCTCCTCCCTATGTGCTGCAGGAAATAACCCCATCATTGCAATCAAATCTGCCCATGTTGAAGAATTTAATGGAAAACATGTCAGAACTACAATGAGATCCATTATTCTTGTGGATCATGACATTGAAGAGGCCCACACGCTAAACTCATGGTTTAAAAAAGAAGGTTCGACTGCAGCTTCTACCTCTTTGACAACAAGATCTCCTTTTGGCCATCAACAAAAAATAATAACAATTGCTGATATTTACAGTATGGATTCCTTAGAGAAACTAACATTCTTCCAATGAAAGGGAACAATAACAAAAATTGGGATGGACAGTTTTTACTACATTTCTTGCCCGTCCATTGTTGATGGGAAAAAAATCAATAAAAAACTTATTCCACAAAATACAGGGATGTGGTTCTGCCCAAAATGCAACACTGAAGTAAATGACTGTGATTATAGATACTTACTGAAAATCGACATACAAGATCACACTAGTGAATTATCTTCAACTGTTACTTTCGAAAACGCGGGATCTACAATTCTTGGGAATAATGCCAAAGACTTCTATTTATTATCTTCAGATCCAGATCTGATCAAGGAAATTGTCTCCAAAGCTCTATGGATAGATCATATCTTCACACTATTAGTGAAGAAAAAAAACTTTAAAGGAGTACCACGGTTGAAATACGTTATCATAAAATAAGAAAAGTTGCATTTCACAACAGAATGCAACAACATCCTTCAAGAAATTTAGAACATCTTGATATCATAGATAGATTTTGCAAAATGTATTCCTCACTTTTTGACAATTCCTATTGTCAAATTTTATAAATACAATTTTACATGATATACTATTGCATGCCTTCTCACGAATTTTTTTTATATACCATTGAAATAACTATTCATCCTCCATTGTATCTAGCATTATGTGAGTAGACAAATTCACATTCTTATCATCTTTTTTCTTTTAAAAAATGAGGTAACTTGCTGCATTACACATGAAACTATCTACATGTATAAAGGAAAAATACTAAAATGTTCTTTCAAACACATTATTCAAATAAAAAAATCACATAAAACTATTCAAAACTTAATTTTTTTTCCCTTCTTTCGCTTTCATACAATAACATGGTTGTTTTCTCCAAATAACATTCTTGTTTTCCCCTCTCTTGCTTATAGGTACCATAAATTTTGTGAGCGTCTTCTTCTTGTCATGATGAGCGTGCTCGAAGATACTATGCAACAAATAAACAACAAATAAATGCGCATCGCCATGAGCTTTATCAGGAAAAAAAAGGCATCAGAGAATGTCAGAAACACAAAAAACAAAAGGAAAACCAACATTCCTCGTCTGAAATGACCCACCCCGAAAACAATCCTCTTGTGAAATTATCAAACTCTTTATCTTATCAGCAAACCTCTCAAACAATTACGTCCATACCTCATTGCCCTAACCGCTCCTTCACAGATGCTTTTAGTAATGTTTATACTAATCAAGCACATCAATATTTCCATGCAAAGATTGATAAACTTCAACCTAAATTCCCATGCTCCATTTTTCTTGAATCATATCCTGGAATACATATCCGCAATTCCAACCAAATGTATTGTTGCTCCAGATACATCTCTAAAACAAAGGGTCATCGCTTCTCATTATCAAACAACATGGACCCTGGTCCTCAACCAACTATCCTTACATCTCTTTCACAAATAGAAGAAATGCTCATTTCTAGTGTTAACCCTATACTGCAGGTAACACATGCACGTGGTGGCCAATATAAATACAGTGGCCACACAATTTTTTTTCCTCAAGATATTACAAAAATCACAAACATGTTGCCACGACATGTTGAAAACTTGGACATCCTAATTGTCACTCGTCATAGTAATAACCATAAGGCTTGTGATTTCATTGTCAGTAGAAATCACGTCCTCACTGCATTAGAATACAAATTGGCAAATGACCCATACTATAAGAATGCTCATATTGATAACAACACAATGGCATCCTTACCAAAAATCCCCACCGATGTCTCCTCCTCCCTTCGCCATTCCAATAGTATAGAAACCACTGTCCACCTTTCACTTGAACCACTACATGAGCTCACCGAAGATTTTGCAAATGCATCCATAAACCAAACATCAT
Source organism: Pinus tabuliformis (assembly GCA_031772625.1). Taxonomy (NCBI): domain Eukaryota; kingdom Viridiplantae; phylum Streptophyta; class Pinopsida; order Pinales; family Pinaceae; genus Pinus; species Pinus tabuliformis. Next base: position 436,678,335 of record CM062815.1, on the reverse strand, counting down.
CATTCGTACCCATGATTCCTAATACAAATATATAAATCCAAGAAATCCGCCATTATTTACATGCTTACAACCACCAATCTGATACTACAATTCAGTGGCCAACAATTAGCTTATCACCAATCAATGAATACAACACAGAAGGTCTACTCTCTATGGCTTTCCCAACCCTTTTTCCCACAAGACCTACAATGCCAAATCAACCAAGAATGAAATCAGTGCAGTTACATGAATATGCACTTCATCTCATACGTTACTACGATAATAGATTTTGAAAGCATCCACGCTTTCATTATTACATATATAATGTGATGATGCGACATCGCAGTCAAGCAACAACATCGATTTTTGTGAAAAAGAACATCACAGATAACTTCCCAATATCTATTCAAGATCTAAACATTCGATTAGAACAATTTCCAGATGAGCAATTGGCAGAGCAAGTCATGTGATTGGATTTCTCTTTACGTGGAACAAGATCATTTTGGCACAAATCTAAAAATGAACTAACAGACATGATATCTCAACTCGGTTGCCCGATGTTCTTCTTCACATTAAGTGTTGCTGATACAAAATGACCTGATCTTCATGCAATCATGCACAAAATTCAACCTTCTGATATTACATGACAACAAAAGTGGAGAAATGATAACATTATATCTAACCTGCATTTAACATCACTATATATGCACCATAGATTCACAACATTTCGTGAGATTATATTAGAGAAACACTTGCAGACAAAAGACTACTGGTACAGGTATGCATTCTACCACATTTTTTTTGAAAGACTCGAAACATCATTCCTCACCTATTACAAAATTATCTTACAAAAATGCATACTTAACAGGTATGAATGGCAACATAGGGGATCTGCACACATCCATGGTTTCCTTTGGATAGAAAATGCACCTGATATGGAAAGCCTGAACTGGGAAGACACAGAAGCAGTTGATATTACTAGGCAATTCTTTGACAAATATATTTTCGCCTGGAACCCTCATACTCCAACTTCAAACCAACCAATTGCTTGGACAAATCCCGAAGACCCTTGTCTATTGTCCACACTGAAAATCTTCAGAACCAGTCCTTTCAATGACTATGAATAGCTCATCCATTGTGTTGAACGTCACACAAAATGCATAGAAGGCACATGCCTAAGAAAGAATTGATCCTCATTCCAATGTCATTACAAAGCACCATGGGAATTACATCCAAAATCGGCCTTATTCATTGACTCCAATGGCCAAAATCAATGCACCCCTACTCGCAACGATGATCGACCCAATAGCCATAACCCTACCATCCTATATATTTGGCATGCAAATGTTGACTGCCAACCATTACTCTCCATACACGCTGTACAAAAATATATCCCCAAATATGCATCCAAAGAAAAAAAAAATTGAAAGCTTCCACCACATGCTACGTAGAATTTTCCTTGCTTCACCAATTGCTGACCCAGCAACATCTACATTTTGAAAATTTCTTGCGGAAACCCTTGTTGATCGTGACATTGGAGCACAAGAAACCTGCCATATGCTACAAAAATTACCATTAACATTGTGTAGTCTACCATTCATTTCTTTAAATGTAAACCAAAAAAAATTTATGCGCCTTCCACAAATGAACACCACCTCCACTACATCCCCACACATCATAGATACATATATCCAATTCCCTTCTACCCTAGAATCAACATCACTTATAGAATTAGCAAGATCCTGGTCATATGATCCTCGTTGCAAAACAAAAAAATGGAAACAAAGACCTACAAAAGCAATTGTTCGGGTCATACGACATTACTCCTCCATACCATCCACATTTGAACCTTGCTACCCTAACTTTTACAGAGTTGAACTTATGCTATACAAGCCTTTTCGCCATATTGTACAAGATATAGGAGATTCTACTGCAGAATTCATCACAAATTGGCAAACATTTCGTCCATTGTACAAACCTTGGCATCGACACCGCACACTATCTGATATTGAATCTGTGGCAAATGATACCTCAACTATTCATGAAACCAATCCTCCAAACACCATGGAAATAAATGAATGGGAATTACTTTCCCAATTACATCCTACAAATGAGCTTCTCATAAATGACCTTGACATGCTTGGCTTTCGTCGCTTTGATGACAAGCATAACTGGAATCATACCACTATCCCATTAGTTCTACAAAATAATGCCATATAATTCATTGAGAATAGCCGCTCCACCCAACGTATTCTTCAAACACATCAACCTATCCTGGCGACCCTTACTACATTATCCTCAATGCGAAGAAAACCTCTAAATATTATTTCTAATCATTTTGCTAAGAAGGATTATATAACTGCTCTCAGAATGATAATACAAGGCACTGCTAGTATAGGAAAATCCCTCCTTATCAATTGCATCAAAGATATGCTCATAACCCTTGCAAGCCTAAAACCTTCATCGATCATGCTCCTCACCCCTACAGGGGTTGCTGCCTTCAACATACAAGCATCAACAATCAATTCTGCTCCGCACCTTCCTCTAAAGGATCTTACGTCCTTAGAAGGTAATGCTCTTGCAAATTCCAAGAAGAACTCAAGCATATAAGGTACATACTAATCGATGAAATGAGCTTCATTGGGCCAAAGCTTCTTAGACATATTGATGAATGTCTTTGAGAGGCATTTCCACAACAAAGAAACACTCCTTTCGGCGGCTGTTCCATTATATTGGTTGGTGATCTCAATTAGCTACCACCCGTCAAAGACATACCTCTATATGCAGGGACGAGCCACATAAGTGCACTGTGGAACACCTTCAACACAGTCATCACATTAGACACAATATTTTGTCAACAAGGCACCAACATCACCTAGGTTACTTTCTAGAACATCCTCCAGAACATTAGAGATGCAAATCCAACAATCGACAACTACATCATACTCATGTCACGCACATATTCCTTTTTATCAGAAGATGAAATGCATTCATTCCATGATTCCATGCATCTATTTCCAACAAATTCTCAAACAATGGTCCATAATAAGCAAATGATGAAATCTCTAAACACTCCAATCGCAAGATCCATTGGTGAAGATGAGAACACATATTCCAAAATTTCCTCAGAAGACGAGCAACTTGAGTGAATTGTATTGCTATGCAATGGAAAAAAAGTTATGTTAACTTCCAACCTTTGGGTTTCAGCCAGACTTGTTAATGGTTCCCTCAGAGAAATTGTAACCATCTTTTACAAAGAATCAACTGCACCACCACAAATTCCAACATTTGTTGTCGTATATTTTCCCAAATACATCGGACCTCCTTGGGATGAAAGAAACCCCACTCACTTGCCTATTCCAGTAATAAAAAGAAATGGATGTGCACAAATTCCACTGAAGATGGCTTAGGCTTTAACCATACATAAATTTCAAGGTATGACACTTCCAAAAGAAACAATTGCCATTGGGAAGACAAAATGTCAAGGTCTCACATTCATAGAAATTTCAAGACTACCTTCTCTACAAGATCTCCGGATTAGCCCCGCATTCAGTTTCGATCATTACAATAAAATGAAGGACAAAAAAAACATTACTCGCAGAAACCACGCGAAAGAAATTCTTCGTTCAATGCCACCTCCATATAGTCTACTCCAATCCATGCTTTAACATCACCAAAAGGTTTCCTCTATTTATTTAGCTCATTCTATTTCATATCATACCTTTCATATCTTTCAACAACAACCAAATTTAATCATTATTAATAATTATGCACATATTAGAATGTCTTTATATTATTTATACATCTCATTCTAACATTTTCTTTCTTTTGCAACAAGAGATATGGACTCAAAAATACCACACCTATGCAACTATTGGGACGAAATCGAGGCATCAATACTTACACTACAACATATACAAAACAGATTTCTTCTAGTACCAGATCCAGCAGTACCATTATATCGCCTGTTTCCAACCATACAATTATTACAACAAATAAAATCTTCCCTGAAACGCATAAACCACATTCATCAACGTGACAAAATACGAAAAAGATGTGCAGAATGGCAGGTAAGAAAAATGCGTCTCCAACTATGCATAAATCTCCAATGCTATTCAGTATGCCATCATTCACCATGCATCTTCCACTAACAATATATAAATCCCCATGGCAAAGGTAGCTTCATTTCCATTCATTCCAAATTCATTTCAACACAACTCACCTGCAAAGTATTACTAATAAATTTCCACAACTGATTTATATATTACAAATTCTAACAAAATATACATTTTGCATGTTCATTATTGCTTCTTCAGGTCTTCGATGTCCCCAGCAAGTTTTGATACAACTTCAAATAAGGAATGACAAGCACAATGTTCTTTAGAATATTATATTGCTTCTTGAACCTCTTCTGTTACAATTCACTATTTGTATTTTCCAATTGAAACTTGAAAAAGGATGTTTCAAGATCAAATACCATTTTGATAGTTTGTGTCTTCACAACCAATTCATTATCAATGGGTTCTAACATATTTTGTTAACAAAATAGATTTATTTTAATGAAAATAATACATGTTTTAAATATATCTTCATATTAATTAAATTTCCTGTTTGAATAATGATTTCTTGAATAACCCTATCCAAATCGATATGGATACCTAGTTGTTGTTCATGTGAATTCATTCGTTTATCTTCACCTTCAACTACACAATTTTTATCCAGATACGAAGGTGTCTAAACAAGTTCAATGGATATTTATGACTACTTGCATTCCATTTCATAGCCACTTTAACCCCCAAATACGGTTTTTAGCATGGCTTCCTAAAATTAAAACTCAAAATCATCGACCCTTGCTTTCAAAAAATCCCATAAAAGCCCATTCACATTTCAATATTCTTCCACACACTATGTCTTATGGTGTTTGCTTTCCAACATTAGGTGCAAATGCTAGTTCAATTATATTTAAGCTAAGCCATAATTAATAGCTACTATATAGAACTTATTTATTTATAAAACAAAAAAAATAATATCATTTAAAAAATAATTTTGATATTTTAAAAAACAAATTTATATGAATGGTTATCAATTATATATTAAAAAATTGACACTATTATGGTGAATTATATTCTTACCACCCATAACTACTTTAGTTATTAAAATAGTGTAATTCAAGGTACAACTTTTTCTAAAAATTAACAGTGTTACCCTATATTATTTTCCAACCACCTTATAACTATTTTAATAGTTATTAAAATAGTGTAACTCAAAGTACAAATTTTTCTAAAAATTATAAATTAACTCTTTAAAACATGTGTTTGAAGAACCCTAATCAACGCGAAAACAAGGGGCTAATGCAATCAAAACTATTGGACGTAGTAACGGTACGGATGTAGGCTCACGTTTTCACAGTGACATGAGAGATTTTCAAGCCCATTACATCATTAGAGATATGTTCCTTGATGGTTTACTGTTCATTCGCAAGGCTTTCCACAAGCGGTTCGCTTACAATTTGCCTTTCAATACAACAAACTTCAATCTTTTTACTTTTTAAGTCTCCAACAGTTCTCAAAATTTCCACAAGATTATTGATTATTGAAAACTTTTAGGTATGAGTCGCTTTCCATGCTCGTCTGATCTAATATTTAAAGTTAGCATCGAGATACATTAACAGGGAGTGAGGATTCTACATCTTTGAAGTTATAAATACAGGTTAGCAATAAGTTAACATAAAGCTTGAAGAGATATTAAAATCAGTCTAACCCTATTAAATTTGTATGTATTATTTTTAATTGAGTTATTTCATATGTATTTATAAGTTGTAATTTGTTGTTGGAGAATATTTTTTTTTTTAGAGAAGGAAGATAGGGTTTCTATGTTAGTAGTTTGTTTAATTTTATAAATGGAAAAGGGAGTGTAGCCATCTATTTGAAGTTATAAAGGTTATATAAATGTGTATAAATTAACAATAATTAAATGACCTTATTTTTTCACTAATCAGTTATATAATTATAAAAGAAATATGAAATATTTATTTCAAAATAAAGATCATTCAAAATTTAATATAATTAGGAGAAAATTGTTTAACATTTTATTTTGAAAATTTCTCCCAAAAAATGCTTGGTGTCTTGTATAGCAATTCTTTATCACTCTTCTTACATTATTTGTACAAAATAAGACATGTCTACTCATGCAAAACTTCTAATTATGTATTCACTAATATATTTATTATTCATCCATCCACATGTCTCTTGCATAAATAATTCTAATTTCTAAAAATGTATATTATCCACATGTCTCTTGCATAAATAATTCCATTTTCTAAAAATGTATATTATTGTTTCCTCTCTCAACAATTGTGCCAATTTTCAATGTTTCCTATTATTTTTTCTAACTTTCTTGATTTTTTCATGTATTATTTCATTCTAAAAAAATGTAAAATAATATATCAAATTTATACTAATACATATTGCTAATGTATAAATTCCATTTCAAATTCCACCTGGAAAAAATTATTTTTACCCTAATACATACTCTTACTCTTATAAAATACATGTAATTAACTTTACATAAATATTACATCAAAATTTAAAATATTCATAATATTCATAATATAATTTTGAATATTATGAATATTTTGAATTGGATTCACATAAAAAAATATCTTTCTTAAAATATTTCTCATAGATTATACGAATTATCCCCAAGTCACTTCATAGCACATTCATTGACTGTTAGAGGGTGGAAATATTTGGAGTTGAAGTCTTTGTGATTTGCTTATGTATATGTGCTCCAATTTTTCGTTTTAATAAAATATTCATCCTCTTACAAATTAACAATTTGTCACCTGTCTCTTTGTATATTAAAGTTGCCATCATTTGGATAAGGGCATTATAATGGTGCTGGGTGGAGATTCAATTTAATTAAATATAGGTTTTTTAGCTTAATAAAATGTGATAGTTTAGGGTTTTTTATATTTTGTTATTGCCCTACCCACAGAGGAAATGTTTTGCATAAACGATTAAGAGAACTTATAGCTTAAAGAATGTAACACATGTTTAGTTATAAACATTTATGTAAAGAGAAATTAACGAGAAAGAATGGACACTCATATTTTTTCATATTTGAGTTAAGAAAACAAAATATATCACACAAAAAAATATATATATGAATAATGTTTGGGGAATTTATTATTATTATTATTATTATTAAAATATAACAATCAATTTTATATATATATATATATATATATATATATATATATATATATATATATATATCTATATATATATTCAATTGTGATCTAGGTAGAGATTTATCGGCAGGCTTAATTGATCATACCTAATTTGAAAGGCATTTGGGAAATTTGACCCCATTACTTAACAATGAGAATTCTATTATTTCAACTATCACATAGAATTATAATTATATATATATATATATATATATATATATATTAAAAGAAAATAATTATATTAATATAAAATCAATTATATTTATTTTATTTTATTTATTTATTTATTTTATTTATTTATTTATTAAAAAAATAATAATAATTATGATAATGTTTGAAAGATAAAAATTAATAATGTAAATTTTATAAATTTCAAATAAAATATAAAAATATAACGCAATACCCTTGATAAATTTAGATAAATTCAGAAGGTATAAATTTTCAATCATAAATCATATCTAAAGAAAGGTACCTGAAAACTCACGTAAATTATTATGAAAAGTAATATTAATTTATTTTATTTATATATAAAAACAATACTTTCAAATTAATTAATTTCAGCTGCCACAACAAGGTAAGCAAGCTCACATACTCATTCGTTCATTAATTGCAATTCACCTTATTTTATTCCTTCTCTTCTAACGTCACAATGCTATTCTTTTCTCCAATGGTAGGTCATGCTATTGGGTCACAGTGACGACGACCATCATGACAAAGTTATGCAGGCAACGGTTGCACTCAACCATTTTGGGGAAGGTCTCGTGCAACGAATGCCAAGGTGAATAATTTAATTGTTATTTCATTCATTTACCCTTTTATTTTTCATTTTGTTGTGAAGGAAAAGTAAGAAATAGCTATTATATTATTTAGATTTTAAATAATGAATTAAATTTATATAGGTGTAGATTTGGATACTTCCCTGTGTTTAACAATGATTACACTGAGTGGGAAATTTATGCCATCGGTGGAAGTTCAAGCCCCACCATACTGAGTCAAGGCAATAGATTTATGGCATCTGAAAGAAGTAACCATGAGGCAAATCACCACAGAAAGTGAATGGAAAGAGTGGAACTGGATATCAGAAGATGATATGCTACTAAATCAGGATCTCAGGTGCTTTCGACCTATGCAACCGCATACAGTGGCAGACCAAAGAGTTCAGCCGTTGTGGAAGAAATCACCAGGAACGCAGGCGTTCTCTCGTGCAAGAAAGGAACTCGCTGCTAACTGCAACTTCTTACCCACAATTATCACACCTGAACTTGAGTAGCCGCAAACATTGCTTTTACTTTTGTAAACTGTGTCTTCTTCAATGTCGCCCTTCTCACACTTCTCAATGTCGCATTTCTTATCCTTCACATTATCTTTTATAATAATAAGTTATCCGGCATATTGATATTGATCTGAAATTTATTACTCTGTCAATTTCCCAAGTATAAAAGATTCATGTTTATATGAAAACGTAAATTTTAAAAATAGTCATTTTAAACTTTGTCCCCAACGAAGGACTTAATCATAAGTATGATGTGCCAAAGTTTTTTTTTGAATCTGGCTAACTGTTTTTCTAAAAATTTTGCAGTAACAGTATTTGAATTATGGTTTTGATGGTGGAAATAGGTTTAGCCCCATCAAAAACTTTTGGGACATCCAAAACCTTGAAATTTGACATCTGTAAAAAAATCAAATTCTGTTATTAATATATATTTGAAAATATTATCTATTCAAGATTTGTAATATAATAATACTCATCACTATCTTTTTTATTAAAATAATAATAATAATTTGATTTTTATTTATTCAAATTTAGATCTTAAAAATATCTAAGATTCAATAGGAATTATATATATAACAAATAGCTCATTTTCCAACCAGCTTTAAATCATATTAGCATGTTCACAACATCATATGTGTAACTTACCTCATTTTCATTACATGTCCATGTGGTTCTTCATATCTACTTGAGGTCATTAATAGATTTGTAGAAGTAGGTTACCTTAATAGTACAAATCATATATATACAATGTCAAATCAACTCATGCGTTCAAACACCAATTAAAACTATCCAACAACCTTATATAACTGTTGATATGTTCAGGATTCATATATATTCATGGCATGATGAAATTTTAGATTACAGTAATCCCAAAGAGTACCAAATATCAATCTAGCCAAAGCACATCAATCAATAAAGT